>JAJOZX010002526.1:0-405000 GCA_023014485.1 Bathynomus jamesi | reverse complement strand
ATTCCATAAACGCAGGTGGGTAGCACAGATCACTTCTAATACCGTTGATTTTTTCCAATTCGGCATCGATGTATTCTGGACTGGCGATCCTAAGAGCGCGGAGAAACATTGAAGAAAATATGGCCTTCTTAATAGGGGTGTCATGTCCAGAGTAAACGTGTACGTAGGACAAATTGTTTGTGATTCCTCTTACATTGATCAGACGGGAAAGGATTTGCACACGCGTGTAAAACAGCATCAATATTCCGTTAGAACGGGACAGTCGTCCAGTGCCCTTTTTGTCCATTTGTCAGAGTTATCCCACTGTATTGATTGGAATAATGCTTCACTTTTGTTTCACTCTAGCAACATTGTTAATAGAAATATTCTTGAGTCTGCTATTACACTGGTATGCATCAATTTTGCTGTCAAGGGTTTTGTACGTGATTCTTATAGAGTTTTTCCTGCTGATTTCGAATCTGCAATCCGTTTTTCTCAATCAGCTCAGGTTATCCGGCTATGGCCTCATAAGTAAAATAGAATTTTTCGTGATTTTGTCAAAGCGGAATTGGAACAGTAACATCTATCATCACTTGTTTCACTTGTATAATATCTTTTTTGACTTTTCAGGCATATAGATAAAATATTTCATAATGAATAGAGCGTGTAAAAATGATCCCAATAGATTCTGCTACATACGTGGGACGGTTACCATGCCAAATAACCAGTCCCAAATCACTAAATTTGTGAAGGCAATGTATAGAGCATACTTTGGAATTAAGCTAGGGGACCAGGACAAAAAATTCGCCCCTCATATGTGCTGCAAGACGTGCATTGAAAATTTGAGAAGATGGAGCAAAGGCAGAGCGAAATCTTTGCCTTTTGGAATTCCCATGATTTGGAGAGAAGGAAAGGATCACGTGACAGATTGCTATTTCTGCATGACAAACCTCCAAGGTGGGCTTATAAATTTATTTTTCTTAAATATTTTGAAATCCTCGTATGAAACTTGACATAATATTCACCATAATGTAATATTCACCATATATAGCATAATATTCACCATAATGGTAATCATACATTTACATATACATATTGTTATAGAAAATACATTTACACATACATATTGTATACAAGTTACATTTACATATACAATGATTGTATATTTTCTTTCTTTTTCATTCATGTCCCCGAAGGGCAATACGAATGAAAAGAAAGAAAATATACAGACTCCATCGACCTATTTCATATCTTACAGACCGCAGCCTTCCCTCACGAGCCGCCACTGTCTGAATGCTTCTTCTATTTCATATGCAAGTTTTATATCCATGTTTCTGTGTTTCTATTTTCAGGAGTTAACAAGAAGAATAAACACATTGTTGTATACCCCTGACATTCCTTCTGCTATGAGACCTGTACCCCATGGTCCTGGAATTCCAATACCCGACCCACCTCAAACCCTGGACTTCGATGATTCTGATGATGAATCAATGACCAATGCCAATGACCAGTCCCAGTCGTATATACCTCAAAATACCGCTTCAAATGAGCCGAGGCCTCTCAACCAGGCCAAACTTAATGATCTTACCAGGGATTTAGACTTTCCAAATTAGCTGCCGAGATCTTGGGCTCACGACTTCGAGAGGACAACTTGCTGGCTCCGGGAACAACATTCTCCTGGTGTAGGAAACGAGAGGAAGAATTCCGCAAGTTTTTTGCAGTGCACGAAAATACCTCTTCCTTAGTGTACTGCTGCAATGTTGAGGGGCTAATCGAATCCTTGGCCTGCCATATACGCATCAGAATGGAGGCTATTTATAGACTCGTCTAAACGAAGTTTGAAAGCAGTACTTCTCAACATTGGGAATAGGGTTGCATCAGTCCCTGTAGCACATTCCGTACAACTTACTGAGAGCTACGATAACATGAAAATTTTACTGGATGCTCTCGTATACGACCATAACTGGAGGATCTGTGGAGATTTGAAGGTAATACTAATATCATAGTAAACTATTGCTATTGACTATGTTGTTTTTCCAAAGGTTATTTGAGAGCGTATAAGAACACTTAACTTCCCCACAGAAGTGATACAGTACAATGCATAGATTTTTTTATCTGATAGAACAAATTCTCTAAATTCTTTAAATATTTTCATTTTTTTCAGATTGTGGCATTTGTATTGGGAATGCAAGGGGGATACACGAAATACCCATGTTTCCTCTGCAAATGGGATAGCCGAGCGGATGAGAAGCACTATGCACAGCGTGAATGGGCATCCAGAGAGAATTTTGAGCCTGGGTCGCATAATGTCGTTTCAGTGCCCCTTGTACCACTAACAAAAATTTTGCTCCCACCACTTCATATTAAGCTGGGCTTGATGAAAAATTTCATCAAATCAATGAATAAGGAGGGTTCAGCATTCCGATATCTCGAGAGTAAATTTCCTCATATATCTGATGCTAAACTAAATGCTGGGGTTTTTGATGGTCCTCAAATTCGAACTTTGATCAAGGATACTCAGTTCGAAAACGCAATGACTCCAACTGAGAAGAATGCCTGGCAGGCATTCAAATCAGTTGTCACTGATTTTCTTGGCAAGCGTACAGTAGAAGTCCAGAATACGAGTCCGTTGTCGAAAACTTGATGGAAGCTTTCAAAGCTCATGGGTCGCGCATGTCCATAAAAATGCACTTTTTGTGGTCCCACTTGGACTATTTTCCTGAAAATTGCGGGGATTATAGTGAGGAACAGGGTGAACGATTTCACCAAGATATCAAAATAATGGAAGAGAGGTACCAGGGAAACTGGGATATCAATATGCTGGCGGACTATTGCTGGTGTTTGAAGCGAGACGTGCCGAAGAAAAACACAGACGGAAAGCCAAAAAAACTTCATTCCTTCCTCAATAAACTTTTTTCCATATTCATTGTATGAATAAAAGTATTTATTCACACAATGTTTTCATTTTTCACGAGTGTTCTTATAATATTACTCGTATCTACAGTGTTTAAGCTAAAAAAAATCAATAAATTTGGGGATAAAATTGGACTTATAATAAATGGCCAATAGAGAAAAAACCTGACCTGATTGAGGAAAACCAATGTCATTTTCGAATTCAGCATGGTCGAATTATATAATATGAGTTGAAGAAACCCTCACAGCAGACAAAAAATTTCATATGCATACAAGTGTTATCCAACTTACAAATAACTTTAACATGAGCAAAGGTTTTTCAACTCGATCCCGTTGTTTTGAATTCGCTCAGAACAGATTTAGACAAGAAGGGCAGAGTGCTAAAACTTTGGTAATTTTCCCTTATAAATTTGTATGCTTCTCTTACAATTTTTATTTTTCAATTTAGTTTTATATATATATATTTTTTTTTTGACTTATATATCATTCAGGCCTTATCTATAAAATTGGTTGTAAACAATCCATTTGATCTTGTGTTGAATTCGTTCAAAACAGATTTAGACAAGAAGGGCAGAGTGCTAAAACTTGGGTAGTTTTCCATTATAAATTTGTATGCTCCTCTTACAATTTTTATTTTTCAATTATATATATATTTTTTTTTTTGTGATCTATATATCATTCAGGCATTAACTATAAAATTGGTTGTAAACAATCCATTTGATCATGTGTTGAATTCGGGCAAAGTGCTAAAATTGGTAGTTTTCCTTACAAATTTGTATGCTCCTCCCACATTTTTTATTTCTACATTTATTATATATATATATATATATATATATATATATATATTTTTTTTTTGTAACCTGTATATAGTCTTGAACTCTTTATTTACTTCAGTGTTCCTGAGGATGTCATTAGACGAAAGCGCTTGAGCACCATTCTGTTTCCTTTCCTTCGTGGTTTTATTCATTATAAATATTTTTCACGTGTTACTTTCGTGAAATAATTTTCATATATATATATATATATACCCACACACAGTGCTTAATTTGTGAAGGAACGCTCCGGAACGCCGTTCCGGTACTTTTATTTTAAAACCTAATTAAAAAAAAGGTTTTTATTTTAATAAAAAGGTCAGCAACGTAATTTCCTAATTTAAAATCCAACGAAATACAGACAGTAGAAAGCGAAAACTAGTCGATCAAGCAGAAAGAAGTTTGGAGTGTGTGTGTGGAAATTAATGTGATTATTCTATCAACTTCCTATATATAGCAATAGCATGTAAGTAAAGCAATTTTATTTTGTTTCAAATACATATAATATTTTGTTTCACTTAGATGAAATAACATTTCACTTAGATGTTGCAATCACAGTCTAACTTTTTCTTTAAAATAATACTGTATTCGAAGAACTTTCATTTGCATGTTGCGCAGTTTTCGCAGAAAAAGCGCTTAAAATGCGTTGGTTTCCGGGGCGCTGCCCCGGACCCCGCTGGGGAAGCTTACAGCGCTCCCCCAGACCCCCTAACTGTGAGGGCTTCACCTGCGTTCCACTTTTTTTCATTTACAAATTAAGCACTGTATATACAGGGCGTCCCAAAAAAATGTATACACACTTTAAATAATTATAAAGGCAGTGTTTATTAAAATACATTTCATTTTCAAAATGTAATAGAATCTACAGACATTATTTAATTGTTTTGTCAACGCCTGTTTTCAAACTGACGTCCGTTCTGGTCCAGGCACTGCTGATAACGCGAAGCAATGGAATCGCAAACATCACGAAACATTTCGTTTGGTATTTGTGTGCATTCTCGTTCAATGGCTGCTCTCAATTCAGCGACTGTTGCAGGTTTTATAGCGTAGACTTTGTCTTTTAAGTATCCCCATAAAAAAAAGTCTAGTGGTGTGAGGTCTGGTGAACGTGGGAGGTATTCTACGAAACCCCTTCGTCCAATCCACATCCACATCGTGCCAAGTACCACTCGCAATACTCCACTCTTCGGTCCGGATCATCATCATCTTCATTAATAGCATGGACTAATCTTGGAATGTAACTTTTCCATTGACAGCGCTTCAAAATGCGTTGGACAGACGATTCTGAAATTCCTACCTCACGACTCGCTTGCCGCACAGATTTTCTTGGACTTTGGTGATACGTTTCCAGTACTCTTTCTTGCTTTGTGGGGCTTGTCGATGTCCGTGGTCTTCCGGAACGCTTCTTGTGGACATTCTGAACAGTTCCATCGGCTAATTCCATCTCTAATTCGAGTGATGGTAAGTCGCGTTGGTGGATCTGTTTGAAACTCCCTCCTAAACTGTCTTTGCACTTCAACTGCGTTTTCACACTTCCAGTAGCATTTTAGAATGAATTTCCTTTGTTCAAAGCTTAGTCTGACTGCCATTATTAATTCTAATGGGTTCAACTTGGAAAGAAAGAAACATCAATTGAGCTATCAGCTGTTAAAGTGTGTATACATTTTTTTGGGACGCCATATATATATATATATATAACCCCGCAAGGGGGTTCTAAGCTCGTGCTCTTGAGTGCTCTTTGTGCTCGTTTGTACGTGCTTGTTCTTGGAGGTTTCTCGTGCGCCCTCCCGGCCCTAGCACCCAAGGATGATGGGGCTCGACCCTGCAGTCCTCGTCATCCTTGGTCTTTTTCCACTTCGACTGTCCCCTCCACCCTTTCTTTTTCGTCTGTCTTTCCTCTCACTTTTTCTTTGCTTTTCCGCCGAGATATGCCCTTTTAAATAGAGGCGAATCGGTTCTTCCCGAACTTAAAAAAATATATATATATATATATATATTAGAGAGAGAGAGAGAATTACCTTCCTCCTACGGCCAAATCGGTGATGGCAAAGAAGTAAGATTTCAGCACCTTTGGATCTCCAAATACTTCATCACCGAATGTATTCAAATTGTCCAAAACAATCATGATGTCTGTAGCTGTCACCCATTCCTAATTGCAATAATGAATTGAAAATATTAAAAATAATTTAGTTCACCCTTAACCTGAGACAAAACGTAAACAACTATAGAAAACAAAAATTAGTGGGGTAACTAATTCTTCCTTTAATATTAAAAATATTCTTCCTCCGTGAAAACCTTACTAAAATTCAGACAAATTCTACATTACACGCATTCACTGTAAAGATAAACATACTTCAGGCAAGTTAGATGAAATACATATTTTTAAATAGTGGTAAATAGGATTATTACATGATTCGCATTAACAGGGTGTAGTTCATAAATTTTATAAATAATACCATTCTATTAAAGAATTCATATTGCAAACAAAACAAGTTACCAGAGCAAGGGTAGTTTACGTCCCCCTAACGGAAAAGGGGACACAAACTACACTAGGTCAAAGTTGGGGAACGTAAATTACACTAGGATATTTAGGAGATTTTTTTTAAATGAATCCAATCAATCCATCAAATAAAACGTTAAAACTAACGAAAATATTACGACTTAACCTAACCAAGCGTCAATATATATATATATATATATATATATATATATATATATATATATATATATATATATACACGAGGGTAATTCAATAAGTATCCACACTTTATATTTTCACAATTTTATTTTCACATCTGATAGATTATAAACACATCACTTCTCAACATAGTCTCCCTGTTTCTCAATGCACTTAGTCCAGCGATCTACAAGCTTCCTAATGCCATCACAAAAGAATGTTTTTGGCTGTGTGCGTAGCCAGTCATGCACCGCCTCCTTCAGGTTATCATCGCCTTGGATTCGCTGACCTCTCAAAGCGTCTTTTAGTGGTCCAAACAGGTAAAAATCCGAAGGTCTGGACTGTAGGCTGGATGGTCGAGAACTTCAAATTTAAGTTCTTGAAGGCATTTTCTAGTCTGTGCAGCTGTATGAGGGCGCGCATTGTCGTGTAACAGAATAACACCTTCCGACAATCTCCCTCTCCGTTTTGTGCGAATTGCTTGTTTTAACTCATTCCGAAGCATGTCAGAATACGAATAATGATAATGATAGCCTTGAACATTATCTAGAACGTGGAACTACATTAACAAGTGCATCGTATTCTGACATGCTTCGGAATGAGTTAAAGCAAGCAATTCGCACAAAACGGAGAGGGAAATTGTCGGAAGGTGTTATTCTGTTACACGACAATGCGCGCCCTCATACCGCTGCACAGACTAGAAAATGCCTTCAATAACTTAAATTTGAAGTTCTCGACCATTCAGCCTACAGTCCAGACCTGGCACCTTCGGATTTTTACCTGGATGGACCACTAAAAGACGCTTTAAGAGGTCAGCGATTCCAAGGCGATGATGACCTGAAGGAGGCGGTGCATGACTGGCTACGCACACAGCCAAAAACTTTCTTTTGTGATAGCATTAGGAAGCTTGTAGATCGCTGGACTAAGTGTATTGAGAAACAGGGAGACTATGTTGAGAAGTGATGTGTTTATAATCTTTCAGATGTGAAAATAAAATTGTGAAAATAAAAAGTGCGGATACATATTGAATTACCCTCGTATATATATAAATAAAAGGACGTGTGTGTGTGTGTGTTCCAGCCACAACTACAAAATGGAAGCAGTTACATTATGTTACAAACATGAAACTTCACACACATATTGATTAGGTCCCGAGGTTGTGCACGTGGGTGTTAATAAATTAAATAATTAATTTTAAAAAATTGGTAATTATTCGTTTTAACACGCATTTTGCTAATGAATTGAAAATATGTTTTTCTTATGTATGATAATTTGATGCATACTGTTTGAAAATGATCTCATCAAGATCATTACGTATATATATATATATATATATATATATATAGCGAAACCTATGGTAAAATTATTGAATACTCGGTTAGGTTCATTGAATGCCAGGTTAGGTCAGCTGTACCCCCTTGACGATTGGTTAGGTTAAATCGAAATATTTTCGTCAGTTTAAAGTTTTATTTGATTAGGTATACGCGAACAAAGTTGGGGAACGCAAACTATACTACGATAATGGAGGGGAACGTAAACTACACTAGGCACCACAGGGGGGACGTAAACTACACTTGCTCCCAGTTACCTGTAACTCTGGGCTATTTTCAAAGTTATATGCAGAAGGTCTGTTCTCGAGGGTTGAAAACGCAACATTTCCCCCTGTCAAAGGTGAAATGTCGGAGAACTCCGAAGTACAAATGGCGCGAGTTTGATCATCGACAGGAACGTAAGTCGAATCAGGCATGTTGTACGTCCCGCGACAGGAGGAGCTACAGAAGAACATGAACATTTAAGTGTTTATTCATTCGGAGCTATTGAAGAATAGGGACCCCAGCCTTCTTTAGTTAGGCTTATAAGGCTAACTAACGAAAATATCACGACCTAACCTAACCAATCGTTAGGTTAACTGTACGCCCTTGACGATTGGTTAGGTTAGGTCATATTTTCGTTAGTTAGCCTTATAAAGCTAACTAAAGAAGGCTGGGGTCCCTATTCTTCAATAGCTCCATTCATTCGATTTACGTGAAGCAGAAATATGTAAGGTGTGTAACTGAAGTTAGACTTATTCATACTAACCTAATCTACAGTGTACGACCGAGGCCTATATGATAGTTTAAAACTTTAAATAATAGTTTAAACTCCTATTTCCTAATGCATAACACTGGTTCTTAACCCCTGGGTCGCCAAGCCATTTTGACTGGGTTATTAAATTGTTATTTATCATTTATTTATGTTATTCCTAATCATTTTACCATTAATTATTTATTTTATTGCCTATTACGAGTGAACTGTTTGAAGGCATGGATTTCCGAGCTAGCCCCGCGACCAGAATTTGAGTCGCAGCCTAAAAAGGTTAAGAACCACTGGCATAACATCTCACACATGTTACGACTGCCACAGTGCCACACGCATTAAACTTGAAGGACAGATTGTCATTAATCATGCATACTTTGAGGATCTTTTCGGTTTGGGGGACTGCTACAGATATTTGCGAAATTTAGCATCAGTTATTTACAAATTTTATCCTAAAGAAATGTCAAATTCGTAACGTAACTCAACTAAACCTAACCTAACTTACATTTCCTTAGGATAAAATTTGTAAATAATTGGTTTGCTGAGTTTCTTAAAAATCTGTAGCAGTCCGCCAAACCGAAAAGATCCGTGAGGTTAATTAAACAATATAGTAATTTAGTAATTAACGGAATATTCTGTAATACAATAAATGTTGCGTAATATGTTCAAGAGATTCTGCAAAGTGTCCTAATAGAGTATTAAATCGTGTCCGCAAAGAGATAAGTGAAGAAAAAAGCAGTGAACAGTAACTGTCGTTTTCATTACTGTATTTTCTATCGTTTGATCATTTTTTACCTAAACCAAAATCACCTGTAGAACTGGTAAGGAATCCATTCGCTATCTGGAGAACTTCTTTTATAAATGGCGAAAGACTCCGGGCGGGGAGACCTGAAGAAGAGCCGGATGTAGGTGATATCGAAGGCCTTGCCTACATGAAAAAGATTAAGAAAAGTATCACTGACTTTACATTCGGTACCAAAGAAAAAAACAGGTATTCTCAACCTTTAATACATAACCTGGGTAAAATATACCCATGGTATAGTTTATCATGGTTCTGAAATAAAGGTTAAGAACAGCTGCGGATTCTAATATATATATATATATATATATATATATATATATAATATATATATGTATGTTGTGTGTGTGTGTGTGTGTGTCTCGGTGGGACCTTGTTTGGTTACTTTTAAACCCAGCTGTTCATCCTTCCACACAATAAAAAAATTGGTTGTTAGATAAATGGAAACCCCGGGGAGCTTAGTGGTTAAGACGCTGAGCTGCTGGTGGGGCATGGTTCGGATTCCACGTTAAAATGTAGGTCAAAGGTGAAGTAACAAGCTTGACCTTCGTCAGACTGAACAATTCGGGCGGAAGCAAAACCATGGTTAACCAAGGTGAGTGAGAGAGAGTTACAAAGACAAGAAGTACCTCAAAAGGCCTTGCGGGCCATACCGAGGAGGTACCAATGGCAACGGGTGCCACGAAATATTCCTACACATTGTCACAGCTAGCTCCCCGAACAGCCAGCCCAGAAGACAGTAACACACATCTTCAAATAGTGTGCAAGATTCGGTCTAACCTTTTCTTGAACTGATCCACAGAGGAACTGTTCACAATTTCTGAAGGTAACCTGTTCCACGTGTCACAGATCTTATGGGTAAAGTAATTCCCACACACACTAGTCCTAAACCGTTTCAAATCCAACTTCCAACCATTGTTGCGAGTTGAGTTATCATTTAAACTAAACATGCTTCTAAAATCGACATCGTCCAACCCGTGTAAGAGCTTGAAAACCTCGATGAGTTGACCGCGCAGCCCCCGAGTTTCCAGCGAAAGCAAATTTAGGGAGTGTAAGCGTCGATTATAGCCCATATGCCTAAGAGAAGGGGTTAACTTTGTGCCCCTCGCCTGGACTCGCTCCAGCTTGTCAATATCTTTCCTGAGGGTGGGCAACCAGAACTGCAAAGCGTACTCCGGATGCGGCCGAACCAGGGAATTGTACAGAGAGAGAGACAATCTCCTTGTTCCGAAATCGAAATTGCCTCCTCATATAACCCAACGGCTTCTGGGCTTTCTTTTCCACGTCTACGCACTGTTTGGTAAACTTAAAGTCGCTGGTAATGAGAGAGAGAGAGAGAGAGAGAGAGAGAGAGAGAGTTACAAGGAAAAGAAGTACCTCAAAAGGCCTTGCGGCCCATACCGAGAAGGTATCAATGGCAACGGCGGGTGCCAGGGAAAATTTCTTACACCCTCAAATAGTGTGCAAGATTTGGTCTAACCTTTTCTTGAAATGATCTACAGAGGAACTGTTCACAACTTCTGAAGTTGTAAAATACCACATGACAGTAAGTAAAAGAAAATTGAATACAAATTGTATTATACTGAATTTTCAAGAAGGAGGAGTTTTATAAACTTAAATACAGAAATGTCCCCAAACTATGGGGTTCTGAAATGTACGACGGTACGAGGGTTTGCTCGAAAGTTCACTTTTTCAAATGGTTCAAGGAACCCAACCTACAAAAGAAAGCAATAGTCTAGATTTAGTTTTAAGTACAGACGTAGACTTAATTGATAATATCTCTGTAGGAGACTACCTCTCCACCCGTGATCATAGACAAATAACATTTGAAATTAAAATTAATATTCATAATTCGGAGAGTCTGGAATACATTTTGGATTTCAAAAGAGCTAAATTTCGTGACATGAAACTGCAACTTTCAATCCATAATTGGGATGAGGCTCTATCGCGTGATGATATTAATGGCACATGAACTTTTTTTAATTAATTTAAACGTTTAGAATCGAGTAACATCCCATTACGTAAGAAGAGAGTGAAGTCTGTTACACCGAAATGGTGGAATGCTGAAACTGAAGTAGCTTAACGGGATCACTTTAATATATTGCTTCCCAAAGCATTCGGGAAGCAATATGTTAAAGTGATCCCCCCTGGGAAGCAATATGTTAAAGTGATTAACATTGGGAAGCAATATGTTAAAAAGAGAAAGGTTGGTTGGTTAGAAAGAGGTCGGTATGTATATAAGATACATTGGTATTGGTATGTATATAAGATACATTGGTATTGGTATGTATATATTGGTATGTCTATAAGATACATATTTTGAAAATTCTATTATATTATATCATATTTCCGGTCTATAGAGAACCATTATTTATAGGCTGACCATATTTCCTTGAGACAAAAACGGGACATTGGGATGGCAAAAAAGGGACGGGGGTTATGTAATATTCTGTATTCATGAAAAAGTAAGTACATAAACCGGGACAAAATTGACATTTTTATTAAAACGACGGGACGGCCACGAAATATTAAAAAAACGGTACTGTCCCGTTCAAAACGGTACGTATGGTCAGCCTAATTATTTACATAGGATAAAATTTGAATGCCTGGTTAGGTCAACTGTACGCCCTTGACGATCGGTTAGGTAAAGTCACGATATTTTCGTTAGTTTTAACGAAAATATCACGACTAAACCTAACCAATCGTCAAGGGGGTACAGTTGACCTAACTGGGCATTCAATGAACCTAACTATTTTTTACTTTGTGTGACCATATAGCGCAACAATTCTAATAAATTTACTTTCAATCTAATATTTTAACATGTTATGATTTACTTTTTATGCCTTTACTTTATTAAAGCGAACATTTTTTATCGTACTCCTTATCCTAAATATTGGGAAGCAATATGTTAAAGTGATTAACACTGGGAAGCAATATGTTAAAGTGATTAACACTGGAAAGCAATAGGTTAAAGAGTTAAAAAGAGGTTCCTGGGAAGCAATATGTTAAAGTGATCCGCTTAACGTTACAAAAGAACGAGTATTTCAAATTTCAAAATTGAATAATTTGTCCGATGAAAATGTTTAAAAGGTGTTGAGAAGGCGAAACAAAAACCTTATTAGAAAAAGTAAGCACACCTATAAGCTATATATAATGAACCAAATTAAATCACATCCGAAGGAATTCTATAATTATCCTTAATTATTAAAAAAAACACCCACATTTTCTTCCATTTCCTTAAAATATAAAAAATATGAACGCGGTGTTACGCAAACTTCCAACTATTTTTAACAGAAAAGGGGGGGTAGGGGTAATGGGGGAGGGGGCTATGCAATAAGGGGGAGGGGGTATGCAACGAGGGGTGGGGTTATCCCCCAAGTTGCGTAAAGGGGGTGAGGGGGGTTGGGGGAGAATGACCTCCCCCCAAAGGGGTAACCCTAACCTTTCGAGCTTCGCAATCCGAGCCAGTGGTTAAAAATTTGCGAAGCTATATTTAAAATGTAAAATAATATTTTTGTCTTCATCTCGGTACTCCGCGAAGGTGTCCTCGCCGTAGACGAGTTTGCGAAGCATAAGCCCCGCCCGTAGGGCAGGTTGCCGAAGGCTCTGCTTGTGTTAAGAATAAAAAAGTAGCTTCGCGGACTATTGGTCTACTCATAGGCGAAAGCAACGAACGAATTTACGATTTCCATTGCCACGATCTTCCTCAGTGATGATCACTTAAACTTTTAAAGCTTCACGTACTCTCGGCCATAAATATGATAAAAATTAATCCTAATAAAACTTCCCAGCAAACGTGCCCATATGGGCTCCACGTGGGCAACACACGGACTACATATGGGTAACACATGGGCTACATATGGACAACACATGGGCTGGACCATATGGGTACCATGTGTATATACCACATGGGCTCTATATGGATCCTATATAGAGCCCATATCTTGCCCATTTGAATACCACTTATAAACCACATACAGCCCATCAATGGCCCATATGGGCTCTATATGGGACAGGAGCCGCCGAGAGCTGCCCCTGGCCCTGGGGAGGGATTGGTATATGGGCCCCCCTGTTTACTCAGTATTTTATTACGAATGTTTTTTGTGTACATAACAAGCAAACTGATTATATGTCCAAGTCACTATTCAAAACATACAGTATGAATAAACAATTCAGAGGAAAATGACCATTTTATTTTTCGAATCAATTATATTATTTCTATCACCATACAATTTACAAATGCAGTACCAGTCCAACTGAGTCCATGCAGGCAAGACAATTGTTTACTGAAAGATTTTCATAATTAGAAGTGTACTTTCTTTGCCTTCTCTCTAGCAAAGTGGTAAATGATTCTGATGAAATTTAAAGTACGGGCTAACTGGCTTTCAATTACAATGGTTCCCAGATCCGTCAGTCGGTGTTGGGCATTGGTGGACCGCAGATAATATTTTATCTGTTTCAGTTTGACTATGATAATCTCTATAAAATGTATGCTCATTAATTATATTTCCACTCTGTTATTTAATCAATTGCTTTATTAATATTTTTAGATTTTATCCCCCCTCTTTCCGGGTCCCCTAGAGGTTCGGGCCCCGGAGATTTATCCCGGTTTCCCCGCCCTCTCGGCGGCCCTGTATGGGACTCATGTGGTATATACATGGTACCCATATGGGTACCATATGGATCCCGTGGCCAAGCCCATATGTAGCCCAGGTGTTGCCCACATGGGCCCATATGGGCAATAGTCTCTCCTCCCACATACTCGTATATATGACGAGAGTAAAACAGTAGATATTATATATATATATATATTTCGATTTTCAAAAGGCGTTTGATAAAGTGCCACATAGGAGATTATTAGCTAAACTCCATTCCATGGAATGGATTAAAAATTGGCTTCGTGGATGCAAACAAAGAGTGGTCATTAATGGCAAAGCGTCTAACTGGAAAAGTATAACTAGCGGCGTGCCTCAGGGATTATTTCTGGGACCAGTTCTTTTTATTATTTATATCAGTAACATCGACATAGGAATTAACAGTAAAATTTCAAAATTTGTGGATGATACCACACTAGGGGGATGAATAAAATCAGCGGCCGAACATTTGCACATTCAAGATATTACTAAATTACTCGAGTGGGCAGAAATTTGGCAAATGAACTTTAATGAAGATAAATGTAAAACGTTGCATATCGGTAGAAACAATGTTAAAGAAAAGTATTTTACGCGCGACAAAGACACTAACGAGTGTTACGGAAGAGAAAGATTTAGGTATTATTATTATTATTATTGTCGCCGACACTCTTAAACCGAGTAAGCAATGTATGAAAGCGGTCAGAAAAGCAAATAGAATCTTACGATTTATTGGTAGATCATTTGAATTTAAGTCGGAGAAAACAATGATAACACTGTATAATTCCTTAGTACGCCCTGAAGTACTGCGTTCAGTTCTGGTCCCCATACTTACTTACGACAGGACATAGACAGAATGGAGAGAGTGCAGCGACGGGCTACTAAGATGATTCCTAGACTTCGAAACAAATCCTACGCTGCCCATTTAGTAACGTTAAATTTATTCTCACTCGCAAAAAGGCGTATTTGAAGATATTTAATCGAGGTGCTTAAAATGATTAAACGTTTTGAAAATGTCGACGCCGAAAAATATTTCACTTTCAGAAATGCGGATAGAACTCGCGGTAATGGTCTGAAATTAGTGGGCAAACATTTTAATTCTAATGAAGCTAAACACTTTTCTTCAATCATATACTTAATTTGTGGAATGGATTGCCAGCCAGCGTAGTTCAAAGTAATTTGATAGAATCCTTTAAAAAGAGACTAGATGCTTATCTTGCCTTAAACCCCCAATTAATTAGAAGTATTTGTTAGCATTAGAAGCATTGTAGAATTTTCACTCCAATTCCCTCCTCTTTTTACTTTAAAATTTTAACTTTATCTTTAAATTTCTTTCCTTCCTTTCAACCTCTTTTCTCTTCTTTGCTTTAAAACTTTCATTTCTCTTTAAATTTTCTTACATCTTTTAACCTTCCTTCTTAAACAGACAGCCTCGTAGGGACCAGCCGGTCTGTTGCTGTTTGGTGTCCTTTGTAGGCCTATTCTTTTGTCTAATACAAATTCTCAAAGATGAAAAAGTTAACACATTGCAAAAACTATTATAAAAATTCATACACTTTACATCTACTTTTCTAAGAAAAAATTTAGCTTTAAATATTTAATTTTGGACTATAAATAAAGTTAATTTTCAGAGAGAAAAATGAAATATGGAACATTGCATAGAATAGTCCTTCTTCTTTTGAGAAGGATGGGAGCAGTGACATCACAGTTTAGAGTGGGGAGAGAAAAATAAACAGCGTAACTCAAGTGCAAACCGCAGCGCAGTACACACACACACACACACACACACACACACATATATATATATATATATATATATGTGTGTGTGTGTGTGTGTATGTGTGTGTGTGTGTGTGTATGTGTGTGTGTGTGTGTGTGTGTGTGTGCACTAACTTCCTTTCTGGCCAATCTACAGCTGCAGTTGTAGATGACCACTGTTCTCCTAAAGCTATTAACAGTGGTGTTCCTCAGGGTTCTGTCCTGTCGCCCACTCTTTTCCTTTTGTTTATTAATGAACTTTTAATTCGCACTTTCTCCACCCGCTTCCCAAAGCATACCTCACAGCAGTCGCTTCATGATTCGCGTAGGACAGCTATGGAGCTATCTCTGATTGGGGCAGAGAAAACCTTGTCGCCTTCAATGCCTCAAAAACTCAGTTCCTCCATCTGTCTACTCGTCACAGTCTTCCACACGACTATCCCCTTACCTTCAACAACACACAACTCAATCCTTCCTCTTCTCTTAACAATCTTGGCGTTTCCTTTTCTCGTGATCTTTCCTGGAAAGACCACATATACTCTCTTTCTAAAACAGCTTCGGAGAGGTTAGGTGTGCTGTACCGCCTCCGCGGTTTCTTCACCCCCACTCAGTTGCTGTCTCTATACAGGGGTCTTGTTCGCCCCTGTATGGAGTATACTTCTCATGTGTAGGGTGGTTCAACCCACACAGCCGTACTTGACTGGATGGAATCAAAGGCTTTTCGTCTCATCAATTCCCCGCCTCTTACTCATTGTCTTCAATCTCTCTCTCTCCTCTCTCTCTCTCTCTCTCTCTCTCTCTCTCTCTCTCTCTCTCTCTCTCTCTCTTCTCTCTCTTCGCCGCAATGTTGCCTCACTCTCTCTTTACTATCGCTATCATAACGGACATTGCTCTTCTAAACTCTCCAGCTGCATGCCTCCTCCTTTAACTTGGAGAGCACGCAGTACCAGACTTTCTACAATTTCTCATTCCTTTTCTGTCCAACTATCTAATGCAAAAGTTAATCGGTATTTTCAGTCTTTCATCTACTCAACCGGTCAACTCTGGAACAATCTTCCTCAATCCATCATTTCTCCTGTCTATGACCTCCCATCTTTCAAACGCAGAGTATCTAGGCATCTCGAAAACCCCGGACCTTGATTTTGGCTTTCTTCTTCTATGGGAGGGGCGCTTTTGCGGCATTTTCTCTTGGCCCTTCCTTCCTGTTGTTGTGGCGGTTACACGTGTTTCGATCGAAGTCCGAATAAAAGCGGTATTACAGTAAAAATCCTGCAGTTAATCAGTTTTAAACGGTGCCGATATTGTGAGTTAATTGATAGTGCATAGCGGTATTTCTTTTTAAAAAAGTAAAAATCGCGGCGTATACCAAAAAAGTAAATAAAAACAAAGTGAATTAATATATACAGCATTTGTTTTTGTTTTTTCCGAGTCTCTTTGTGAGGAAAGTTTTGTTTTTGAAGTGCCCGCAAATATCCCCCCATTATCCCCCGCAGCCACAGTCGAGAGGACCAATCAGTGAGAAGTATACAGCGTGCCACATCCCCTAGGAGTAACGGAAAATTCTTTCCCTCACACAGCTTGAGTCATCCCCCACCCAATACCTCCCATAATACCCCCTTTTTGAGTCACTTCACCAACATGGAAATTAATGCATACTGCAACTCTGTGGTATCTGTAAGCTGCAACGATGAGACAGAGGCGATGAGGTGCGATTTTTGTCAGCTACTTTTTGATTTTAAATGCCTAGAATGGGGAGATGAAAAAATCTCCCTTATAACGAACGCAAAGCAGTTTAATGGATAAAATTTTTCTGCGAGAACTGCTTGACCGAATTAAACTCTTTTACGGTATTTAAAGCAGAAAGAGACTACGAGAAGAGAATGAAAGAGGAAAGTGGAAACAAAGAACAGTGGAAAACGGAAGAAACGGAGAAAGGCGAAATAGAAAAATTCAAATACCGTCACAAAATGAGGCCGAAAACACACAGGCGACAAAGAGTGTAAAGACAACACACAGCATAAGGGCAACGAAGGACACAAACACAACTAGCACAAATAGGACAAGACAAGAGGGCAGTCAAGTAAACGAAGTAAAACTGTCCCCCAATAAGGAGCAAAAAACAAAAGCCAAGAGTAAATATGGGGAAGGAATTATATGCAGGTATTATATAAAAGATAATTGCAGATTTAAAAGAGGACAATGTATATATGAACATCCCCCAATATGCAATTTCTTCTATAATAATGGTCATTGTAAATTTGGAGACGGATGTAAATTCTACCACCCGGACATTTGCAGAACTTACGCAAAATACGGAACCTGCAAATTCGGGAATAAATGCTACTATCAACATCTCCCGACGGACTCAACGAACAAAGGAAAAAGTTTAAATGACAATAGGAATAAAAATAACAATAGGAACACAATAAGCGAACAAGAAAATTTTTTCAACATCTCAGACACCTTACGAATGCTAAATGTCATCCACATGCAGTTGACACAGCTGGAAACCCCCGAGCCAAATCGCTACCGGGCAAGAAGCTACCAATACAAGTAGGAGGAAACGGATCTCTTTCGGAGGATCATAGAGCAACGAATCAAGCGATATCGAAGGAAAACGAACTTGAAATGCACAAGGGGCAACGAAAAACAGAGAACATAAAAATTGTCCTGGCTAATATTCAAGGAATAAGACCAAACCAATCACTCAATAAGGTTTCGTACCTGAAAGGATTTATGGACGAAACAAGGGCGGACATCGCATGCCTCACAGAAACTCATCTTAAAGATTGCCAAGGAAATTGTGAAAACTGCGAACATTGTATTGATAAGAAAGAGATAAATATAGAGGGCTTCAACTTACTAAGAGCGGATAGAACGACGAGACGGAAAGGTGGCTGTGCTATATATGTACAGGAAGGTCATATGACAGAGACGATAATAAGTAAATCAAACAGCTATGTGGAACTCCTAGCAGTGAAAATAGAAAAACTAAACTTGATAGTAATAGTCATCTATAGACCTCCAAGCACCCCAACCGAAAAATTCTCGGAGGCCATTGATGACATTAGAAAGCTAATAAAGGCCATAAACCCTCCATCCCCCAATATAATGATCTGCGGAGACTTTAACTTCCCATTTATAAAATACAAAAAGGTGAATAGGAATATATATATTCACCAGGACAAGGGGGGCACAAGAGAAGATCAGGAACAAGCAAAAATGTTGATGGCTCTCACAAACGAGTTTATGCTGACACAGGAGATAACAGAAAATACCAGAAAAAATAACTGCCTGGATCTGGTATTCACGAATAACACGAACTTGATTGCTGATATAAAAATAACCCCAACCATTATCTCAGACCACAACTTAATCGAGATATCAACAAATATGATGGCAGCATTAGAAGACAATACACATATTGTGGAAAGAAGTAAATTCGGGGCCTTTAACTTAAACTCGAAGACTATAAATTGGGAAGCAATCAGATCGCACATGGCCCAAATAGAATGGAGAACAATTTTCGAGAATAAAACAACTGAAGAAATGCTAACAACCTTGGAGGAAAAAACGCTGAGAATTTTAGAAAAATATGCTCCGAAATCACAGCCAAAAGGAAAGAGGAGCTGGCTAGAAAGGCAAAAGAGAAGACTATTCCGCAAAAGAAAGAGAGTGGAGGCGAAGTTAGGAAACTGCGGAGATAATGACAGGAAAATAAAAGAAAAACTGGAGGGTATCGATAGGGAAATACAAGCCCTGATTAAGGACCATACAGAGAGGGAAGAGGAAAAGGCGGTAGAAGCAATAAAGGAAAATCCAAAATACTTCTATAGCTATGCAAAAAGGAAAACAAAAACGCGCGCCGCTATTGGGCCCTTAAGGACGGGAAATAATGAACTAACCGACGATCCAAAAGAAATATCTGATACATTGAGAGCTCAATATGAATCAGTTTTCAGTACCCCAAAAAGTGACAAAGCGATACCTGACATAAATGCATTCTTTGAAGAGGAATTGCAAGGAGAGTATATAACAGACTTTGAGTTTACACCAGAAGATGTAGCGAGAGCTATAGACAAATGAAACTACATTCAGCTGCAGGTCCGGACAATTGGAACGCATTATTGATTAAAAACTGTAAAAATGAAATAGCTACACCTTTATACTGGATATGGAGAAGATCCCTAGACACTGGGGAAATACCGAGCATCTTGAAAAGAGCAAACATTGTCCCTATATATAAAGGAGGGGACAGATCTCAAGCAAAGAACTATAGACCAGTGTCATTGACGTCCCACCTCACCAAAGTATTTGAAAGAATAGTTAGAGAGAAAATTTATGATTTCCTGGAGACACGGGAAAGATTCAACGAAAATCAGCATGGATTCCGATCAGGTAGATCATGCCTATCACAACTAATAGAGCACTACAACAATATCCTAGATGCATTGGAAGGCAATGACAACTACGATGTTATATACACAGATTTTGCTAAAGCTTTCGATAAATGTGACCATGGTATAATAGCACATAAAATTAAACATGGGAATAACAGGCAAAGTGGGAAAATGGATCTACAACTTCCTTAGTGATCGTCTGCAGGTCGTCAAAATTCAAGGTATATCATCATCAGAATCGGAAGTACGCAGCTCAGTACCACAAGGGACAGTACTGGCCCCACTCCTGTTCATTATCATGCTAACAGACATAGACAGCGGAGTAAACAGCAATAGTATAGTAACATCCTTTGCAGACGATACAAAGATCAGCAGAAAAATCAGCGATGTACATGACGTGGAGGCCTTGCAGAGGGACACGAACAAAATATACAAATGGTCAGAAGACAACAACATGTCATTCAACGCCGAGAAATTTCAGCTCTTGAGATATGGTAGAAAAGAAGAACTTAAACAGACTGCATATTATGCTCCAGATAGACAGGAAATTCAGAGAAGCATGAAAGCGATTGATCTCGGGATAATAATGACAGATGATGCGAAATTCGAAACACAAAATCAGATAGCGATAAATAAAGCAAAAAGAGTCGCCGGACAGGTTCTAAGAACGTTCAAGAGAAGGGACAGGACAGTAATGATTCCCCTGCTAAAAACACTGATTATACCAAAACTTGAATACTGCTCAGTTTTGACGTCCCCATATAAAAAGGAAGAAACTAATAAACTAGAAGAAACGCAAAGGCATTTCACAGCCAAGATTGATGGCTGCAAAGAACTCAACTACTGGGAAAGACTACGTAAACTAAATCTGTACTCACTGGAAAGAAGAAGAGAGAGGTACATCATAATCTACATATGGAAAATGATCGAAAAACTGGTACCAAACCTAAAACTAAACCCAATTACCATTCAAACAACACTGGAAAATAGGAAAGGCAGAATGTGTAGTGTTCCCAAATTAAAGCACGACAAGGGACCTCCTCAACCCTGAAGGAAAATAGCTTGGTTGTCAGGGGGCCAAGACTTTTCAACCAGCTTCCTAAGGACCTCAGAAACGTAACGGGGGTCAAAGTTGAAGTCTTCAAGAAAAGACTGGATGCCTGGCTCAGGACAGTACCAGATGAGCCGGGCGTGCCTGGCTATGTACGGTGGAGAGCGCAAGAAAGCAACTCGCTCCTGCCAGACCTAGAGGCGGGGCCACCAGCTTGACCTCCGTGTGAAGAGAGACCAACACACGAAACAACATAAGGTAAGGTATATATATATATATATATATATATATATATATATATATATATATATAATAGTTGCTTGTACCCTGTGGTGAATGGACGTGCTGTTTTGCTCTCTCTATTTAACACCCAACTTAGAAGGGAATAATCTACTCGGCGGTTTATTCTGTTTGCACCCGAAAGTGTATAAAGTATCAGTGAATCCGAGCATATAAATTATAAAGTGAAATTCATTAAAATTAAGAAAGTGCAATACAGTTCACATAATTTATCACCAGTTTTAACGTATATATTCAAATCGAAATACGGTTGGCATTCGAGAAAGTTTGAAACAAGGCAGGAAAAAGGTCATAAAACGCAAAGGTCAGAAAACCCTCGAAATACCCTCGACCATCGAAAGGAAAGAAACAGAAATAAAAATAAATAAATAAAGAATTTGTGTGGGTATTTCTTTTTACGCTAATTAAGGAATAGCATGGCTATAGGTCCAAATTCTCACTTAATCTGTAATTTGTGCAATCTAGTAACAACGGAAAACTTGGCGATTAGATGTGATTTCTGCCAACGACTAAATGACTTTATCTGCATGAATTGGAATGATAGGGAAATAACTCTTGTCTCGAACGCGAAACACGTCGTGGGGATCAAATTTCTATGTGGCGCATGTACACAGACCGTAAATTCTTTCGCGGTCTTTAAAGAAATGGAGATAGCAGACTCGAAAGTTACAAAAAAGAATGAAATAATGGGGACACATGGGTCCGGAATGGTCCCAACGAAAAACTAGGTGGATGAGAGAGAAGACGAAATAACGAATAACAGCATAATAACGAACAACAATTTTATAACAAATAACGATATAAACAATATAATACGGAAGGAAGACATAGATGAAAGAAAAGAAATAAGTAAAAGTTGCAAAGTAGTCAAACGGTCCAACGAGCGAAATGATAAAAAGATAATAACTAAAAACGTAGAAAATAAACAGCCAAAGAAAAATAATGATAATGCCAAAATTAAGAACTTTGAAAATAATAAGAAAAGAAGCAGAAGCGTAGAAAATATCATATGTAAATACTACGCGAAAGGGAACTGCAGATATCGGGATGGGCAATGCATATATGCACATCCCACATTATGCAAAACGCATTACACGGTAATTGTATACAACATCCCCCTCACCTCAATTTTATGAAATTGACTTCACAATCGATGTAAAACCTTTATTTATAGCATGTAATTACTTTATTTATTTTCGGAAACCAACCTAACCTAACCTAACCTAATCTAATCTAACCTAACCTAACCTAGAAAAATGTATACTAGAAAAATGTATTTTTTACTAAAACAGTGCATAACTTAACATGTTATTACATTATCATTTGTATAATTTAGGTCTCGGGGGTACGTGGGCGGAGCCTCGTAAAGATCACGCATCACAAAGTGAACCCTATACCGATCAATTTGTGATGCGTGTTCTTTACGAGGGCTCCGCCCCCGTACCCTCGAGACCTAAATTATACAAATGATAATGTAATAACATGTTAAGTTATGCACTGTTTTAGTCTTCATCTAGGGCACATGACGAATCAAGTTCTCAAAGTCGAAACCACACGAACAGCACGTCATAATTCTATCACAAACATGACCAAACTGAGGTATTACGCAAACTGAATCCAATTAGAAAAGAAAATAGCCAGAACAGAAAACCAACTAATTAAGTCGCAGAGTAGCGAAAAAATAGCCCAATCAGAAAACGTCACGTCAAATGGATATCGTTAATTAAATAATATCTCCATAAATATGATCGACCGAAAATTTTTTTACTTAAAGGAAAGGTTTTATTTATTATTTTCTACCCATTGCAATAATTTTTATTAGAAACTGAGGTGAGGGGGATATTGTATACAATTACCCATTACACAAGTGGATACTGCAAATTTGATAAGAAATGCATGTTCCACCTTCTTACGGTCTGCAACACTTATGCAAGATATGGGAGTTGCAAATACGGAAAAAAATGCCGATACCACCACCCTCAAAGGAACACAACGAGCGAACAGAAAAAACAAACATCAAAGAAGAGTGCCAATTTTTTAGACGCAGCCAACACATTTCAGCTGCTAAGTACTATCCAGCAATTACAAAACCAGCTGACAAATATAAATATAGGAATCCGAGAGCCGGACAGAAGGTACAAACAAAGGCACTTCATCCGTTATCGGGACAACAGGTACCGACAAAGATAAAAAGAGGTAAATTCTCGGAGGACCACAAGGCAACGAAACGGGCATCCCCATTGGAAAACAAATCGAAACCATCTGTATGCGAAAAAGAAAGAGAAAAAATAAAAATAATCCTAGCCAACATACGGGGCCTTAAATCAAACCATTCCACGAACAAAGTTGTATACCTGAAAGGACTCATGCAAGAAGCCGGAGCAGACTTTGCATGCCTCACGGAAACTCATCTAAAGGACTGCCAGGCGAACTGTTAAAATTGTTGAGTCCTGTATTGACAAAAAGAAATACAAATTGACAACTATAACATCCTCCGAGCCGACAGAACAGCGAGACGTAAAGGAGGATGTGCTATTTACACACGCGAAAAGCACATAGCAGAAATGGCTATAAGTACCTCAAACAACTACGTAGAATGTGTAGCAGCAAAAATTGAAAAATTAAATATGGTACTAATTGTAATGTACAGACCCCCAAACACGCCAACCTCAAAATTTTCAGATTCCATTACAGGGGTAAGAAACTTGGTAAAAGATCTGCACTCTCCAACCCCAAATATTTTTCTCTGTGGTAATTTTAATTTCCCATTCATGAAATATAAAAGGATAGGAAAAAATATATATATATACACCAGGACAAGCGTGGCACACGAGAAGACCAGGAGCAGGTAAAAATGCTACTAGCTCTAGCTGATGAATTTATGTTAACGCAAGAAATAACAGGAAACACAAGAAAAAACAACTGCCTAGATTTGGTATTCACAAACAACAGTAATCTAATTGATAATGTAGAAATATCCCCAACTATGATATCGGACCACAACATCATTGAAATAACAACTAATATAAAGGCAACAGGAAAGGAAAGAACACGCACAACAGAAAGAAGCAAATTCGAAATTTTTAATTTTCACTCCAAAGCTATAAACTGGGAAGATGTGACATCCAGCATGGAAGTAATAGATTGGAAAACATTTTCGAGGCCAAGACAACGGAGGAGATGCTAATGAGTAATGACGTTAGAGGAGAAGACGTTAGAAATTGTGGAAAAAACATGTCCCAAAGATACAACAAAGAGGAAAGAGAAGCAGGTTCGAAAGACAAAAGAGGGCATTGTTTCGAAAGAGAAAAAGAGTGACTGCAAAATTAAGTAATTGTAAAGATAACAACATCAGAAAAATATTAAATGATAAACTGCAAAGTATCGATGTCGTCATACAGGAACTAATCGAGAAGCATACAGAAAAAGAAGAAGATGACGCTATAGAAGCGATAAAGGCTAACTCAAAGTACTTCTTTAATTTCGCAAAAAGAAAGTAAAAAAAACATGCGACTATCGGACCTTTAAAAAATGAGAACAGTGCTTTATCTGATGATCTCACAGAAGTATCTGAAATATTAAGAGCTCAGTACGAATCATTTTTCAGTATCCCAAAAACTGGCAAATTGATATGCGATAGAAACGCGTTCTTTGAAGAAAAACCACAAGGGGAAAGTATAACGGATTTCGACTTTACGACGGATGATATTACACAAGCCATAGGGAAACTAAAAACACACTCAGCGGCAGGACCGGATAAATGGAATGCCACACTGATCAAAAACTGCAAGAATGCAATCGCTGAGCCCCTATACTGGATATGGAGAAGATCACTAGACACGGGAGAAATACCGGGCATCCTGAAGAGCGCGAACATAGTCCCAATATATAAAGGAGATCGATCCGAGGCCAAAAACTATAGGCCAGTATCGCTTACATCCCATCTCACTAAAATATTTGAAGGAATAGTTAGACAGAAAATCTGACTTTTTGGATACTCAGAAAAAATCCAATGATAACCAACACGGGTTTCGGTCAGGCAGATCATGCCTATCACAACTGATGGAACACTACAACAACATTATTAATTCACTTGAAAGTAATGAAAACTATGATGTACTATACACAGACTTTGCTAAAGCGTTCGACAAATGTGACCACGGAATCATAATACATAAACTGAAATATATGGGAATAACAGGAAAAGTAGGGAAATGGATATATAATTTCCTTAGTGAGCGGCGGCAAGTCGTTGCAGTACAAGGAGTATCTTCATCAGAATCAGAGGTCCTCAGCTCAGTACCACTACTCTTCATAATCATGCTAACTGACATAGATGAGGACGTTACCAGAGACAGCACAGTAACATCCTTTGCGGATGACACAAAGATCAGTAGAACAATAAGAAACCCAGAAGACATAGGATCTCTACAAACCGACATAAACAGAATCTACAAGTGGACGGAAGACAACAATATGAAGTTTAACACCGAGAAATTTCAGCTATTACGGTACAGAAAAAGAGAACAACTAAAATCCATGGAATATTTTACCCCAAATGGACAGGAAATTCAGAGAAATTCCAGAGCAAAAGATTTAGGGGTTGTAATGACAGATGATGCGAAATTTGAAAAACAAAATAAGATCGCAGTAAACAGAGCAAAGAGAATAACGGGTCAGATATTGAGAACCTTTAAACGAAGGGATAGGAATGTAATGATTCCTCTACTGAAAACCCTGATAATACCCAAATTGGAATACTGCTCGGTCCTAACATCCCCATATAAAAAAGAAGACATTAGGCAGCTGGAAGAGATCCAGAGAAGCTTCACAGCAAAGATCAATGGGTGCAAAGAACTAAATTACTGGGAAAGGTTACGCGAACTAGACCTATATTCACTGGAAAGGAGAAGAGAGAGATACATCATTATTTACACTTGGAAAATAATGGAGAAACTAGTCCCTAATCTTACTCTGAACCCTATAACTCCCCAAACAACGGTGGAAAGTAGAAACGGTAGACTGTGTCGTATTCCCAAAATGAAGGCGAGACAGGGAACATCCTTAACCCTGAAAGAAAATAGTTTCGTAGTGAGAGGACCAAAACTGTTTAATCAGTTGCCCAAAGACCTAAGAAACACGAAGGGAGTTGCAGTGGAAATCTTCAAAAGAAGACTAGACGCCTGGCTCAGAACAATCCCCGATGAGCCGGGCGTACCTGGCTATGTGAGGGGGAGAGCGCAAGAATCCAACTCACTACTTCACCAGACCAACTCGAGAGGAGGGGCGACAAGCTTGACCTTCGCGAAATGAGAAATCATTGCGCGAAACCTTTGTAAGGTTGTAAGGTAAGGTAAGGTGTGTGGTGTGGTGTGTGTGTGTGTGTGTATATATATATATATATATATATATATATATATATATATATATATATATATATATATCAGCTATGGAAGTACTACGTGAAAAGCGTAGTTTAATAATCTATAAAAGTACCAAAGCTGGGACAAAGACGAACATCTTAACTTAATCTCTTTATTGAACAAACTTGCTAACGTTTCGATTATCACAGTAACCATCTTCAAAGCAATCTATAAACGCCGAAAAGAAAACATGGATATATAGGCAAATAAAACAAGCTAAAATACACGATGATTAAAATATTATACAACTGCTTCTTTTTAAATATTAAGCTAAAAAATTATATCTTAATATTTTAAAAAAATGAGTTGTATAATGTTTTAATCATCGTATATTTTAGCCTGTTTTATTTGCATATATATATATATATCCATGTTTTCTTTTCGGCGTTTATAGATTGCTCTGAAGATAGTTACTGTGATAACCGAAACATTAGCAAGTTTGTTCAATAAAGAGATTAAGTTAAGAGGTTCGTCTTTGTTCCAGCTTTGGTGCTTTTATGGATTATAGTATATGCAAAGGTGGGCACCCGGGCCTCAAAAAGGACCGACGGTCCCGGTCCTTGCCTCAAACTGGACCGACGGTCCTCGGTCATCACTGAGAAAAGGACCGACTTTCCCGCTCACGGTCCTTAAAAAGGACCGAGTTCCTGGAGTTCGGTCCTTTTGGAACTCGGTCCTGCCCACCTTTGAGTATATATATATATAATATATAAAAGCTCTGAAAAGAGTTGCATTTTAGCATGAAACAATTGCATGCATTTTTATGCAAAGTCTCGTAAAAATTTAATATTTTTAATTGTATTTCTTTAGTTTGTGTTTCACAGTCACGTATTTTAACAGTTGAGATTATGGCCCTAAGCTAATATCTGAAATGGTGCCTGTGTAACGATGATTCAAGATGTTTCGTTGTTGTTTTGTTTCACACACACACACACACACACACACACATATATAATATATATATATATATATATATATATATTTTTTTTGGAAACAAGCATAGATATCATATGCCAAATGGAAACACATAAATGCAAAAAGGCTGTGGAAAATGCTTCGAAGACACTGAAGTAACATTACAAAACTATAATATATACAGAGCGGATATATTTGCTAGAAACACATTCACATGTGAATTGAAGGTAAACAAATCAAACAACACAGTCGAAATTCTTATTTTAGAAGTAAAAGAACTGAACCTAATCATTATGAACGTGTAGACTACCAAACACCACAAAAAAGTGAATTCCAAGTCGTTATAAATAAAAGAGAACACATGTTAAAATCACTCAACCGCATGACCAAATATTTTAATTTATTGGGATTTTAACTTTCCACTCATAACATGGAGGAAAAATTACGAAGTTATAGATGTTGAGAAGTTTCATGGTAACATTACAAAGGATGATAGAACCCAGGCGATAATGCCATTGGATATTATAGAACATTATGCATTTACCCTGGAAATCTGTGAAGCGACGAGAAAAGAGAACGTTTTGGATTTAATTTTGACAAATAACAATGATATAATAATAAATAAAAAGGTAATGCACAAAAATTTTCTGATCATAAGCCAATCGATATACAAATAAAGTCAGCAACCAGGAGACCAAAAACGCATACCAGAGAGTCAAAAGGAATATTTGAAGGTCTAAATATGAATTCAAAGAAAATAGATTAAGAAAGTGTAAGTGAAGATTTAAAGAAAGTAAGTTGGGAGTTGTTACTTTGCGAGTAGACTCCAGAAGAAATATTATCTATAACGGAAAATGAAACTAAACTCATATTGCTGAGCCATGTTCCAAAGAGACAAAAAGAAAGCGTAACAAGCTCGAGAGAAAAATCAGGACATTATTCAAACACCGGAAAGAAACCGTAAAAAAATCTCCACAGATACAGAACTGAAGCAAGGAGTCTCAAACTAGAGAAACCTATGCGAAATAGAAATGTATCTAAAATATTCATCCACAAGACAAACGAAGAAGAAAACAAGGTAGCAGAAAACATTAAGAGATAACCCAAAATACTTCTTCACGTTTGTGAAAAGAAAAATGCAGTGTAAAGAGAGTATTGGTCCATCAAAAGATGGGTGCGACCGAATACACAAATGACCCAGAAAAAATGAGCGAGCTACTTGAGAAACAATTTAACTGTGTGTTTAGTACCCATAAGTCAGAGAAAAAAGTTGAAAATCCAGATGGATTCTTTGACACAGATACAAATCAGCCAAGAACAAGTTCGGACACGAATCTATTCATAGATTTAGAGTTCTTGGAAGGCGACGTAATTAAGGCTCTATCACAAATACACGAAAAATCAGCCGACACATGGAGTGCTACGTTTCTGAAGAACTGTAAAGAGAGTATTTCCAAGCTTCTATACTTACTCTGGAGAAAATCACTCGACATAGGACAAATTCTACCTCTATTAAAGATCGCGAACATTGCCCCCTTATTCAAAGGAGATAACAGAGCAATACCTAAGAACAGTACGGGGATTAGCGGCGCTAACGTTTTATAACGATACTATGGAAAACTGATACATGTGGGTAGTTGGGAGGTAACGAAAATGGTCCACTGAGTAGGTAGGTAGTTAATCTAACAATTATGAAACTCCTTTTATACCAATAACTGGGTGGATGAAACCAATTGGTTGCACCAGAGTTATTCTCCACACTAGTATTTGTATACTGTGTGATAGAGCGTGCTTGGTAGTATTAACACACTACCAATCAACGAACAAACAAAAAGGACGCTGGTGGAAAAAGCGGGGAAAAAGAACAGAGGAACTTGTGGGAAGAACTGCATGGTGGACGAAGGGGCTTGAAGACAATACAAGATCTCCACCAGCAAGTGCGCTCTCAAAGAATTGAGCAAACAGAAGAGGGACTCCAGGAGGAAGAAATTAGCACCATTGTCTAATAACACTCAGTAAGCGAACAGTTGTTTCTAAGCCCCAGTTTAGTCATAACATAAACTAGGTCCAGTTAAATTAGGCCTACATTGTGGTCTAAGACCTAGCATCAACTCATAGCTTAACAAAGGCTAAGTTAAATTACCCTAACCTAATTTGGTGAGGAATCCTACTGTGGCCCTTAATTTACTCTGCCCGCTCTGGACCATTTTCGGAATCTCTAGACTGACTCCTACAAGGCTAGGCTTAACCTACTCTGCCGTTAAACTGGAGATATTAAGGGTAGGTTAATTGGGGACCAATTCATACAGAACATTTTTCACATTGGTGGCCCGTACGGGGAATTTACATATTTTAGGCTTAACTTTACTTAACAAAAATTGCAGAATTAGGCTAAATAGTCTAGCCTAAACCTAACCTAATCAAGCCTAAAGTAACAAATTTGTCTTATTAGGTCTACAACCTAGGGCCTAACTAGGAAACATTTACATTTAAGGAGTCCCATTCTTTTATAAGCTTAGAACTGAGTGCCACATACAGATTAACCAGAATCAAACTTACTTTCTCTTTCAAGGCTTTGGGTACTTATTGGACTAAATCTTGACATTAACTAAATACTTGGGGGGATTTAATCAAATTTAAAACTTGACTGTTTGGCTGATTTCTCAATTTATTTGATTTCTCATCTCTCATAATTTCTTCTCACTTTATTATTTCATTACAATACCTAGTTAAACTATTTTGACTTAACATGGACAGTGAGGAATTGCAACAATTAAAAAAAAAGCAGCGGGTAAAGTTGAGTGCTGTTATTAGGGCCATCAACACTTTTAACAATATTACACAACCAGACAAGGAAGATTTAGAGGATGTAATTCTTGAATTAGATAAATAAAAGAAAGATATACTAGCCAGAGATGAACTTACACACCACATTGGATGACGAACAACTTATAGACCTTTACTCTGATAATGATCAGCAGGTAATCTCAATTGAAAAGCACCTAAGGAGACTACAGTCTCGTTTGAATGACTTAACACCAAACTTAATTCTGATTTTAATCAAAGTAGAGCTAACCTTCAACAAATTTAAGTGGCATGCCAAATCCTGAGTCACAAGAATTTAGGACTAAATTACCCACTTTGCTAGTACCAACATTTGATGGGGACATGGTACAATTCCCATCTTTCATTGAGAAATTTGAGACTTCAATAGGTAATAAACCTTATATTCCAACTGTTGATAAGTTTAGCTACTTAACTAGTTTCCTTAAAGGTCCAGCCTAAACATGATAGCCTATTTACCAGCTGTGGGTGATTCATATGAAGTAGCTATTGATCTCTTGAAACGTAATTACATTAATAAAGATGAGATTATATTTAAATTGACTCAAAAAATTATTGATTTTACGCCTGTAAAAGATAACCATAGTAATATGGAAAGATTTTATTCAACATTAGAAGCTATTCTGGGACAACTGGTTAGCAATGAGAAAGATATTAGGGCTTCATCTTGGATCATACAAGCCGCAGTTCTTAGGTGCCTCCCTTTCAGGATTAAAGATCTTTTAGTTCAAAAGACAGGATAAAATTATTCTAATCTTGAAGGCATTAGAAAACACTTTCCAACTATCCTAACTAATCTCAACTTGAAAAATAGTTCGACGCAAAATAAGACCCAGACTATGGATAAACCAAAGACTGTCCCCAGAGACCAACTAGCTACAGCCAAACAGACAAAACTTGACACTGTTGACTCAAATGTGACCAACTATAACACACAAACACCTTCATTACAGAACTTTAATGTAACTGCTACCTCAACTTACACACCACATTGTAAATTTTGTGCAAGTGATGAACACAGTAGTACTGGGTGTGGCAAATATTCAGACTTTAACTCAAGATCTAGAAGATGTGAACAGTTGAACCTATGTAAAAAGTGTGCTGGCCAGGGACATTATATGTAAGAAAGACTGTAAATCTCGGTTAAGAGTCAATTGTAAGTTTTGTAAAAGTTCAAGACATATCGCATCAATGTGTCTGACTTACTGAAGTGTCCAAACAACAATATTCAAAAGATACCTCCTCCAAACAAAGATAATCAAGAAAATGCCACTTTCATGAGGCATTATGTTTGTTCAAACAACTTAACAAAAACACTAAGGTTCTTTTACCAACTATTACTTTGGACTTACTGTAGTGAATAGTGAGGGTAGAACCACTCTGGTGAGATGTCTTAAAGACTCTTATTCTCAACAAACATTTGTTTCACAAAATTTAGTCAATAAATTGGGTTTGACACTAAACCCGAATGAACAAGAATTCAATATCACATCCTTTGTTAAAGATAACTCAAACAAAAATAGCTATAAGACATTTGACCTGGAATTACATGTAGAAAATGAATTAGAAAAAATTAAAACAGTCATTATTCCAAAAGTAGGACAAAACAAAATGGTTGTACCCAAACTAGAACAAACCATTACATTATTTGAGGAAACAGTACAATATAGCTGATAGACATATCACAAACAACACAGTAGCTAACACTGAAATGTTAATGGGGGCAGATTATATTCACCTTATTCATAGGGGCATAGTGAAGATAGGTAATGGTATAGCTTATCAGACACCATCAGGGATAACCCCCTTGAGTGACCTATCCAGATACAACCTAGACCTAAACCAGAATAGTCCATGACTAACAAATACTATATGCCTCAACTCAGTCCTACATAACACCTGTAAGAATAGCAACACTTTGAATAGCTGAGAACATTAATTCATCACTATCAAATGAAACTGATTTGTGTCATGTATACCCACAGATTCTAGCAACCATAAAGTTGAATTGCCTCATCTAAACTCCAGAAGATCAGTTAATGGTAGAAAGATTTGAAAACACCATTCAGTGCAAAGACAATAGTTATTTTGTTGAGTTACCTTGGAAAATAAACTGTCCAACTTTAAGAGATAATCTTAAAGTAGCTAAAGAACGTTTATATAAAGTAATGAAAAAACCCAAACTATACAACAAGGGTCTTATGGCCTATCTTGGCTATGGGCCAAACAACAAGGGTATTATGGCCTACCTTGGCCATGGGCCAAACAACAAAGGTATTATGGTCTACCTTGGCCATGGGCAAGAGCGTAACTAGCTTCCAAAAGTTGGGGGGGGGACAACTATAATGATGAAAAATCCTGCGATGAATTTCTGTGCTGCTATCCTGTAGGTAATGTGTTTGCGACCAAAATGATGTTCTTAAAATACTATGATTTAGAGAATGATCTATATTTATGATAGTAATAGGAAAATCAAAGAAGCATTTTCACAACTACCTTATGTATATCAAGTATATACTTAATATTAAAGGAAAACAATATACGCAATAATTAAAGTAAAAAATAACTAGATGTCTCATTAAAGTATCTATCACTGCAGTATTAGTACTGAATCAGTAATACTTTCCAGCATACTAATAGGACTAATATAATTAAAGATTTACTCATCATAGATTATTTCAAGAACTAAATATTTTCCTTCACGTAAGCTAACTTAGATCAAAAGTTGGCGGGGGACAAAACCTATATTATCCCTCTCAGTTCAAAAGTTGGGGGGGGGACATGTCCCCCCGTCGTCCCCCCCGTTAGTTACGCCCCTGGCCCATGGGCCAAACAACAAGGGTCTTATGGCCTCCCTTGGCTAGAGACCAAACAACACAAAACCAGTACAGGATTCAAAGTTCCAAGCCCTCCAGATCTACATGTGGAGGAGTAACATTTACTCTACTAAGACTACGGGTATTGACTAGTCTGAAGTGGTAGGAGGTCTGAATACAGTAAAAACTCGTTTAACTAAACTTCCTTTTAAAGAACATTTTTATGTAGACAATCTAATAGGCTCAACATCAACAAGATCTGAATTATCTGAGGTCTATGAAAACTCTCAAAACATCATCAACAATAGACCACTCACTTATGTGAGTGGACAACATTAATGACCCGGAACCATTAACTCCAAATTATTTGATTCGGGGAGAACAAGTTAGTCTCCTGCCGGACTACAATATAGACTCTTCAGAAGACCCAAACTGGGCTCAACAACATGGATGAACTCCAAACTAAGTTACAACACTTAACTAGAGTTAAAGCTCATTTCATTAAACAGTGGAAAACTGAGTACTTGATGGGTCTAAGGGATAAACATAAACAAATGACTAAGAAGGATTGGTCCGACACAATTAAAGTAGGGGACCTTGTTCTAATACATGACAGTACTCCAAGACAATACTGGCCTCTGGCTAGAGTTTTATAACTCAAACCAGGGGCAGACGGGGTAACAAGAGTGGTCAAATTAAGAACTTCAACGGGTGACACAACAAGAGACATTTCTCTTTTGTACCCCCTAGAGTCTGGACCCAAAACAATGGACTCTGGAAAGACCCCTCCACCGACAGTAATGACTGGAGACGCTGAACTTCCAGTAACTATACCCTTGACAATAGGAGTGGTAACACATCCTACTACAACACTGACAGACACAAGACCTCAGCGACAAACAGCGTTGAAGGCGCGACTAGTCTTGCAACAAAAAATAGACGCTGGGGAATTGTAATTTCATCTTCTAACTTTCACTTTTCCTTTTCTTATGGTAAAGACCATGAACAGTTTCATCCTATGGATGTATATTTTCTCTTCTAATTAAATGCTACATCTTCTCCATGAGAAGGTGAGGATAGTCACTGTTAATCGGATTAACAGGCGTTTAAAGTCAAATAGTTAGCTAGTCTACACTCAGACATAAAAATTGGTGACAATGACACCAAGATTTTTATCTCCCGGGGCCCCCAGTATATGGAAAACTGATACATGTGGGTAGTTGGGAGGTAATGAAAATGGTCCACTGAGTAGGTAGGTAGTTAATCTAACAGTAACTGGGTGGATGAAACCAATTGGTTGCTCACCAGAGTTATTCTCCACACTAGTACTTTTATACTATGTGATAGAGCGTGCTTGGTAGTATTGATACACACCACCAATCAACGAACAAACAAAAAGGACGCTGGTGGAAAAAGCGGGGAAAAAGAACAGAGGAACTTGTGGGAAGAACTGCATGCCGGACGAAGGGGCTTGAAGACAATAAAAGATCCCTACCAGCAAGTGCGCTCTCAAAAATTGAGCAAACAGAAGAGGGAGTCCAGGAGGAAGAAATTAGCACCATTGTCTAATAACACTCAGCAAGTGAACAGTTGTTTCTAAGCCCCAGTTTAGTCGTAACATAAACTAGGTCCAGTTAAATTAGGCCTACATTGTGGTCTAAGACCTAGCATTAACTCATAGCTTAACAAAGGCTAAGTTAAATTACCCTAACCTAATTTGGTGAGGAATCCTACTGTGGACCTCAGTTTACTCTGCCCGCTCTGGACCATTTTCGGAATCTCTAGGCTGACCCTTTACAAGGCTAGGCTTAACCTACTCTGCAGTTAAACTGGAGATATTAGGGGTAGCTTAATTGGGGACCAATTCATACAGAGCATTTTTCAGACACTGTTAGCGCCGCTAGCTTTTTATAACGATACGGTTAGGGCCGCTAATTTTCAAAATTGTTAGCGAAACAGTAGAGACGCTACATTTTTAGAGAACGTCAATCGCTAATTTTTCAAAATCACTCGTACTAAAATTTGGTTCGCCGACAGCAATCTCTATTATAAAAGACTGACGTAGCACTAACTGCAAGTTGATCATGACATCAACATGCTGGGGTTTTTGTTGAGATTCTAATGTTTTTATTTATTTTGAAAATTAATGCAATTCGCCACATCACTGTTTCAGTGATATCCATTTTTATTCTGGAATCTGTTCTATCAATGGAACGTTCAACTTTTAGTATGATTTACTTTCTGTCAATATTTTTTATCATTTCTTTGAGTTTCAGTTTGGCATTGGAATTAAATATAATGTGTAAATTGAATAGAATTTATTCTTTCGTTGGTTTGTTTTCTCTATTAATATATACGAAAGGAACTCGACTCCTACATAAAAATGTTTTCATTTTCGTAGACTATAACGTCACATTTGTGTACCTTAGCAACCAATTATATCAAGGCGTGTGCTAATATATGTAAGTAAATTACGGAAGGCAGAACATATATAAATTGGGGTGGTTTCAGAAAAAAATAGTGTTAGTGTTAGCGGCGCTTACTGTTGTTGTTGTTGTTGTTGTTGGTTAGCCGATCAGCCCACCCTGATCGAGCAAGCCGGCGCACGCAGGTAACCGATCGCTCTCTCCGGAGTGGACCAGAGGTTCAGCGCACTAGTGATGTTGTGTTGTGTTCTATGCTGTGCTAGAGCGGTACAGTCTGTCATAATGTGTTCAACTGTTTGTGGTGTGTCCTGGCACAGGTGACAGGTGTCGTCTGTGGAGTTGTCTAGTCTGTGTTTATATGTCTGTAAGTTGGGGTGATGTTCACATCGGAATCGTGCTAAGTTAACTCGATCCAATCTGCTCAGGCTGGTCTCCGACCAGTTAATCGGTGGCGGTTTCACACCTAGGACCGCATTCGGACCGAGTCGTGTCAGTGCTTTGTGGGTTAGGTGTGTGTGTGTATGTGTTTTCTGTATTGTGTGATGTCTGTGGGGCGTGGTATGGAATGGAGTATTTGGTTATAATGTCTCTCTGGTGTTACCTTAATGGGGCGAGGTGTCGGTGCATGATTGTACATGTAGTGGCAAAAGTGTTGTGGGTTAGTTGTCGCTGCTGCCATAAATTGTGTTCCCCTCATGTCTAAATGTTCCCTAACTTTCAGTATTTTTGTTTCTGTGTGCAGGTGTTCTATTGGTGTTGTTTGAGTGCATCCTGTAATGATACGAAGTGCGTTGTTTTGTATTGTCTGTAAGGTGTTTATGTGTGTGTTTGAGATAATGCGTGCCCAGCATGGGCTAGCATAGTCCATAACTGAGCGAATATATTGTTTGTATATGCAGAGCTGGGCAGTATTTAAATACATTTGTATTTAAATACGTATTTAAATACATTTGTGTATTTAGAACTGTATTTATAAATACATTGTTTTTCATGTATTTAAATATAGTATTTAAATACTTTAATGAGTATTTAAATACAATGTATTTAAATACTCAAAATAAAAAAATGTAAATACTTTTACTGGTTTAATACACGTTCTGTACTAGCACAGTATGACGCGTCGACAGTGTAGTACAGCATGGTTCATGTTTCAACGTGTCAGTTCAATCAGTTGTGTGCCACTCTTAGTCGAAAGCGGTTGATTTCTTTATCGTGTGCGTGTCATGGCTTCAACAAGCAAATCCGGTGAATCAAACAGTGCTATATCTGCAGATAACAATTTAGTGCACCCTCTGTTTGATGGAAAATACTTTAAAATTAAATCTAAAGACGGTAATAAGGTAAAGTGCACCTGCTTGCTGTGTAAACACGAAGTCTCTGCTGCAAGCAATGCTACAACGAATCTGTACACTCATCTGAAGGTAAGTGTTTTTTTAGACATCAAAAAATATCTTGAAATTGACCGAATAATTTAATCGTACAAAACGGCTCTGCCTTAAGTGGGCCTGTGTAACTAACTCGTTGCAATCAATCCAATTTGCGATGGAAAATTCATTGATGAAAAAGCTTTTAAAATCGTCTGATCTATCGAGTGGTGTATTTATTTCGAAATTCACCGTGTCCCCTAAAGTAGAAATTTATCAAAAATTGATATCAATGATTATTGATTCATTAATTATCGATCATTATTCATTAGGTAATTCATGTTTATTTTTTCACAGCGTGTCCACCCTGGCATGATTCAAACCGTGCAAAAGTTGAGTATAATATGTCACTGGTTGAACATCGTAAGTTCTAAGTTATTTTGTTTTTTGTTCTGTTCTAAAAAGGGAAATATATAATCGGAAATTAGATTGTACTATTTCTTTATCCTTTATCAAGCATTTTATATTGTTGTTACTCATGAATTAGTGAATGCATATGTTAAAATTTGTATGTATTTAAAATGTATTTACAAATGTATTTAAATACAATTGATGTATTTTGTATTTAGTATCTAAATACATTCGTAAAATGTATTTAGTATTTAGTATTTAAATACATTTCTCCCATGTATTTAGTATTTAGTATTTAAATACATTCAATGTATTTATTGCCCAGCTCTGTGTATATGAGTGATGTTGTTTCCTGCTGGTGTCCAAAGTTTGTGCCTGTTAGTACCCTAAGCGTGTTAAGTCTTGACGTACATTTGTTTTTAATGTCCTGAATGTGGTTTGCAAAAGATAATGATGTGTTGTATGTGACCCCAAGTATTTTGGTCCTGTGAGTGTGTGTAATGTTGGTGTTGTTTAGTGTAAGCTGTGGAGTTATTTGGTGTTCTTTTGTGTTGCTTGTAAGCAAGGTGATGGCTGATTTTGTGGGCGCTACTTTGAGTATATTGTGTGTGAGCCAATCTTGTATACTGTTTGTGTATGTTTGTAGGTTATTTGTAGCGGTGTCGATGTTGTTGTGGGTGAATGTTAGTGATGTCATCTGCATATGATGATAAAAGCTTGTTATTTATGGGTGTTGGAATGTCATGCATGTATAAGTTGAACAGTGTTGGTAAGAGAAGAGAGCCTTGAGGGACCCCGTTCGGAAAAAGCTTCTTTTTGGATGACTTACCATTAAATGTGACATGTGAGTATCTTCCTGAAAGATAGTTGCTCAGCCACCTTTTGGTGTTATTGTGCATGTTTGTGTTGAGTATTTTGCTTATGAGAGGGAAGCGTGGGATAGCATCAAATGCCTTACTAATGTCTATTGTTGCTAATAGTGTACGTTGAGCTGGTCGTCTGGAGTTGATGCCATCCATGATGTGTTGCGTGAGGTTAGTGAGTAATGTCGTGGTTGAGTGGTGAGGTCTGAATCCATGTTGAGTAGGCGACAGTGGTATGTGTGGGTTGATGATTTGTAAGATTAGTCTTTCTGTTACTTTGGAAGGTGTTCAATAATACAGTTCATAGTAAAGTAATGGGTCTATAGGAAGCTGGTTCTGTTGGGTTTTTGTTTGGTTTGAGTAGTGTAATAATTTTACCTTGTTTCCATATGTCAGGAATAATACAGTGTTGGTATGAATATATGCTGATATTTGTGAGAGCTAGTATTCCCTGTGGGCCCAAGTGTTTAAGGTGTATGTTAGATATGTTGTCTGGTCCAGTAGCCTTCGAATTCTTAATGTTTTTGATGATGTTGGTGGTCTGGTCTGTATTGAAGGGTGTAATGGTCGTGTCGAGTCTGTAGGTTTTCTCGTGTCTGGCTGTTTGTCTGTTTCTGCTTACTGTTGAAATACTTAGCGTTAGCGTTAGTGGCACTAACTTTAGGAATTAGCGGGCACAGCATTGCCTAAGAATTATCGGCCAGTCGTTCTCACCTCCCACCTTATAAAGTGCTTCGAATGGGTAATTAGAGGCAAAATTCCCTGCTACCTACAAGAAAAGAATTTGTTCAATCCGAACCAACATGGCTCCAGGGCTGGAAGATCATGACTATTACATTTGTTAGATCACTAGGAGAAAATACTGGAAACATTCTGCCGAGGACAAAACGTAGGTGTGATATATGCATTTTGCTAAAGCCTTTGATAAATGTGGTCACGGAATTATAGCACACAAACTTCGGAATACAGGAATTACTGGAAAGTTGGGACGATGGATATTTAATTTTCTGACTCAAAGAACACAAAGAGTGGTGGTAAAAAGAAGCAAATCTGAAGCTTCAGAAGTCGTGAGCTCTGTCCCACAGGTACAGTATTAGCTCCCTTGATATTTATAATAATGATTGAAGACATCGTTGCAGATATTAATGACAGTATCGTATTGTGTTTCGCGGATGACACAAAGATATGCCAAGAAATATCAAACGAAGGTGACACAGAAAAATTACAAAACAACATTAGAACCTTATCAAGTGCAGTGGCGTACATAAGGGGGGAGCGCAGGGAGAATAGGCCCCCCCATTGTAAAAATTATTACTGCTCTCATTAAAGATATTTGAAAAAGAAATTTTCAAAAATCGATAACTTTGCAACATTCACCACAAAAAATCTTGATATCATATGGAATTTCAGTTATTTTATGGTAGAATGTGTTATTAACTTAAAACTCAAAATCAATTTTGGCTGGCTTAGGAACGTTTATATATGGCTTTATACGTACGATTAATTTGTGCAAATTTAATTCTTTGCCCATAAATTGGAAATAAAATACAACTGAAGCCTTCCACGACGCAATTCATTTTGATTCCAAATCAATCATCATCAATGTTGAGCTCACACACACACACACACACACACACACACACACACACACAATATATATATATATATATATATATATATATATATATATATATGTGTGTGTGTGCCCCTCCCTCTTTAAGAAATGATGTGTACGCCCCTGCTCAAGTGGGCGGGAGACAACGATATGAAGTTCAAAGAAGAAAAATTCCGGTTTCTAAGATATGGTAACAAGGTGCTACAGAATAAAGAGTACAAAACTCTGCAAGTCAAACAAATAACATCAAATTCATAAGTCAGAGATCTTGGAGTAATAGTGTCATCGGATGCGGAATTCAGTAAACATTATAACATTAAAATCACAACAGCTAGAAAAGTAATGGGAATTATCTGGAGGAATTTACAGAACAGAAAAGCAAAAATCATGCTAAAATTACGAAAGAGTTTAGTCCTATTGATGAATGAGTATTGCTCAGTACTCACAAGCCCATACAAAAAATGAGACACTGCAAACATAGAAGTCATACAAGCGACTTTTACATCTAAAATAGAGGAAACGAAAAATGAAGAGTACTGGTCTCGACTACAATCCCTGAAACTCTACTCTCTGGAAGGAAGACGCGAGTGGTACACAATAATATACGTATGGAAAATATCATACTTGAGGGTTGTGTCCCTAACCTTAGAAATCAAATAAAAATACACTGGAAGGAGAGAAGAGGCAGATTCTGTACTGTCCCAGCTGTGGTGGAACAGGGGACCGTGAAAATGAAGATGGAAAATACCCTGAGAATACGAGGCCAGAAACTCTTAAATGTTCTGTCCAAATAACTGAGGAACCTCCGGCACATCATCTTACATAATTTCAAGAACCATCTGGACAGGTTCTTGCGCAAGGTCTCTGACTAGCCATGTATGGCTGGTTACGAGGGCAGGAGAAGAGCGGAAACCAACTCCCTCCTCTACCGAATTCTGCAAATGAGACAGGATACTGTAAAGGGGTCGACTGGAGGTCGATCCTGAACCGTCGTTTAAAAATTTGTAAAGGGGTCTTTTCATTTTATTGAATTTTATACACGAAGCAAAGTTGACTGTAAATGAAACCAAAACCATATTTTTCCATCCGCAAGGGCGTGGGTTGAGCGCGACGGTTCACTTCATGTGAGAAATTAGACACGCTAAAAAATGAGATTGTTTTTAAAGGAGATAAACGCACCTAAACCGAGAGTGAGGTTGATTTGGGTTGGCCCTTCAAAGCTGAACATCGTTTCCGACTGCCACCATGTTTGGTTATCATTGTTGTTGAAGTCCGTCAGGTAGTCTGCAGGGTGCGCGAGTTCCCTGACGAAGGCGTCGCATATTTCGCAAGACTTGCGTGAACCGTAACCCGTCTGCAGACAGTACTCCTGGCGGCGAGATATTCCGCAAGTGTTGCTCGCCTCCACAAGACGACCGAAAGCGGCGTTTACAAACTCCGGAACACATTTCTGAAAAGAGTGTAAATCATATATATAAATGGGTTTCTATACATCTTGAATTTTTTCTTGAGATTAAATTTTATTATACTTTATAGAACATAAATAGCTGAAAATAATGTAATAAAATTCAAGGCATTTTCATGCTAGCAAAACATGCAAAACTGAACTGAATTTAACTGTATTCTGTTTATCATCTTCCGCTCCAGAAGAGAAACAGTCAGTTTCTCTTTGGGTGTAAAACGAGTGATGAAGTTTTCAAAGTTCGTTATATCTTAACTTCGCTTCTAAATGTAAACAATAAAAATCAAACGAACAAAAAACTTTATTAAAAAAATGCAACTTACATAAAGTTTTACGATATTTTTCAGTATTTTCTCGTATAATTTAGCTATTTGATATGGCATTATATATTCATAATAGAGTATTCTAATTTGAATATGCCGTTGAAAGCATGAAAGCTTTTCAGGCAAAATTAATAGGATTCAGTTTATTACATTTACATTAGAGAAGTGAAAATGGCAACTAATAATAATAGTAGGTAATGGTAACATCCATGACCCATATCTCCCAATGAAGTGGTGGGGAGAGGATAGGGGCCCGAGCCTGGGCTACCTTAACCAGAGTCAATTAAAGTTGGGGTGGCCGGCCCACCGCTTCGTTGTGACATATAATAATATAGAAAAGACAACTGCCTAGCTCTAGGCAGCACCAATAATAATAATGATAATAATAATAATAGTAAGAAGAAGAAGAAGAAGAAGAAGAATGTACAAATTTACAAAAGTAGTGTTTGATTATTTGGTACAGTTTCAAACCAGTAAAAAAATGCGTCTTGCAAAAATCCAAATCTTCTTTGCGTACATAATAATAATAAACCTTAAAAAGAACAGGACAAGAATTAAAAAAAATAAAAAATTTATATATATATATATATTATATACATTTCAACTGCAAACAACACACAGTATAATTAACGTAAAGAACGATGCTTGTATAGAAGAACGATCCGCGCAAGATGAGGAGGGAGAACGAACAAATGAAAAAATGAGGTAACCACCCGGGAATCGAACCCGGGATCTTCCGATTGCCGGTCATTTTTTTATTTGTTCGTTCTCCCTCCTCATCTTGCGCGGAACGTTCTTCTATACAAGCGTCGTTCTTTACGTTATATATATATATATATATATATATATAATGTTTCAGACCAACAAAGACCCTAGGATCCACTCTTGGCTGGTCTACCTAACCGTGTTTGTAATTGTTATTGCGCATGTCCTCCGTGGTGGCGGAGGGGACCTATATTTTTACGTGGGTTCCGAACCACACAAACCTTAATTTTACTACCTTAAACTATACCCAATCTATCAACATATGCATCTAATCGATTTTTAAACATATTTATAGACGTGTTACTAATTACTTCTACGGCAAACTATTCCAGCTATTTACTATTCTATGCGTAAAAAAGTTTTTGGCAACTGCTGTTTCGAACCTTCTACTAGTCAGCTTACACCCGTTATTCCTAGTTCTACTATATTGTGCTATTTTGAAAAAGCTATCTCTATTTACGTTATTCAGGGCCGTTTCCTGGCATAAGCAGACTAAGCGGTCGTTTAGGGCCCCGCTGCTACTAGGGGGCCCCTAGACAGGCTCCCAAGTCATAGCTCAGTGGGCAAGAATAGGAATATAGCTGAAGTTATTATTAATATTATTGTTATTATTATTATTATTATCCTTATTATTATTATTATTATTATTGTCGTATTAATTAAAGTTTTTGTATGAGACAAATGTGATAAAACGGAGACAAACGAAACGTTTTCGTCGTTATGTGTAAATAACCATTGTGAGATCTTATTTCTATATTAATGAACTTTATTCTTACTATATGCTTATACTTTCCTAAATGATTAATTTTTCTAGTATTGTAAAACATTATTTCACTAATTTACTAATTATTAAGAGATTTTGTAACACTTTAAAACCTAGGATTATTTTCGTTATGTTTTCAAGTTTATTAATTCTTTTCTCATCTTTTTCAGATAATGTGAATTTTGTTGGTTAAAACCTAAATGGTCTGATTATTTGAATGTATTTGATTAACGTTACAATTATAACAATTATTATTATTATTATTATTATCATTATTATCATGATTATTATAGTTAGCAGATTAGTTGTGGTTAACTAGATGTGACTTCGTGCATCTTGGAAAATGAAAAGACATTATCCATCAGGAGCTGAAAAACAGTAAAAGAAGAAAATAGAGGAGAAGCTTTCCAGTAGCACAGGTGAGATGTGTCACTTGTATATTCTTATGATTACAGTTCAGGCAACTAGGTTAGGTAGACCATCAATCTAGGCAAGTGCTCAGGAATCGTGTAGAGTAAGCTAGTCTCTGTAATATTATAATATTTCGAAATGTGAAATTTAATGGATCACATCACCTCAAATTCTGTTCACACAGATCAATTAATTATCAAACAAGATAAGAAAGAGTATTTTAGCAAACATTAACAGAATATGTAATGTTATGTTCTTCTCAGGAGCACTACTGAAATATTTGGAAAAGCCATCCTCAGCAAAGCCTGATGAGCAGTGGTGTAGTGCTGTGGGAACGCGTGGGAACGGCGTTCCCTTACTTTTTTTGGTAGACGGAACGGCGTTCCCTCACTATTTCAAATAAATCCGAACTTACAAATCTCTAACGTCATGAAATTTTAATTCCCACCCCTAGAAGAAATATGAGAAAGAATCATTAACTGTTTCATTTCTTTTAGCTTCGACTGAGGCAATGCTAGCCTAAAGATCTGGTGAAACAGTCACCACGGCGTACCAGTTGTTAACTTTTTTTTAGTTAATCATTCCAGTTGTTAGCTATTTCTATTGATCGTACTGGATGTCATATATCTAATGACACTGGAAATACTGCATCTTCAACCTTGGAATATATCCTAATATCCAGTGCATATGACCTCAAAATATCCCTGAAATTGGTCAGATTTCAAAAGATTTCCCGGGGGGCTTACAGTGCCCCCGGACCCCCAGCTGTATGGGCTCGCCGCGCTCGCCATTGTCCCCCCCGCATCTGAGTAACACTTTCAAAATGCGTTCCCCCACTTCTTTATTTAGCACAACACCACTGCTGATGAGCATCATGAGCCAACAGCAGGACCATCCTCTATGCAACCTCAAACACCAGTAGAAGTAGGGCCTGATGAACCAACAAGTGGCCCATCTTCTGTTCAGCAGAGGACAGTCATATGACAATGGAGCGAACATGAAGGGCAAGAACAAAGGTGTTCAGGCAAGGTTATTAGAGAAGAACTGTCGTGCACTCTATGTTCCATGTGGGGCTCACACTCTGAATCTTGTAGTGACTGATGCAGCTAAAGCTTCCACAGATGCCATCAGCTTCTTTGGCAACGTACAAAAATTTTACAACTTTTTTGCAGCAGCTACACAGAGATGGACAATTCTAAAGAAGCACGTGAACATAACACTCAAGTCTTGGAGTGAAACCAGGTGGGAGAGCCGGCTTAAGAGCATTGAGGCTGTGCGATACCAGAGCCACATCAGAGAGGCCCTGTTGGAAGTCAGAAACAATGCCACAGATGCCATAGCCAGGACTGAAGCACAAGCACTTGCAGAGGAGGTAGGGTCTTATCGCTTTCAGATTTGCACGGTAGTATGGTATGACATTCTTCATGCAGTTAACCATGTGAGCAAACTTCTGCAGTCTTCTACAATGCAGTTTGATGTGGCAGTCAACCTCCTCACAAAAACAAAAGACTCTCTCACCAGCTACAGAAACACAGGTTTTGTTGCAGCACAAGTCGTAGCTAGGGACATATGTGAGGAAATGAATGTGGAGGCTGTGCTGAAGGAGAAGAGGCTCAGATCCACAAAAAAAGCACTTTGCTTACGAAGCTCCTGACGAACCATTTACAGAAGCCTTAAAGAGGCTGGAAGTCAAATTTTTCAATGTGGTGGTGGATTGTGCCATCGGATCAACATTTGGGGTTCTAAACTTCACCACAATGAACAAGGAAGACTTGTCCTGCAAGTGTGAAAAGCTCTCTAAGATACTGAGCTCTGGAGCTGAATCTGACACTGATGGAAGAGAACTGGCCCTCGAAATTAAGAACTTGCCGACTTTACCTTCACACAACATGACTGTATTGGAGCTTCTCTCCTTCATTCATCAGAAGCAACTGGAGGAACTATACCCCAATCTCTGGGTTGCACTAAAAATTGCTTGCACTCTACCTGTGACAGTAGCGTCAGCCGAGAGGAGCTTCTCTAAGATGAAGCTAATCAAGAACTACCTCAGATCATCGATGGGGCAGGATCGCCTCAGTGGCCTTGGCATCATAAGCATCAACCAGGACGTTGGCAGGGAGATTTCATATGATGATGTTATTGATGATTTCGCCCAGAAAAAATCTAGGAGGCAAAATTTTGAAGATACAAACTGTTCTGTATAACTGTTAGCTATTACATGATTGTATCGTAGAGTTAGTAATTGTTTGGTAGTTGATAATTATATATATATAATTGCATTATTTTTTTAATACATAGTTCTGTGTCATTTATTCTAAATAATGTATAAGCTAATTTTCAGGAATTTCATGAAGAGTATTTTTTCTGTTTGTCTTCTGAAAGTACATATTTGTTGTTTTGGACATAAATGTTTCATTAAAATTGTTTCATAATTGTTTTTTATTAACACAGTCATTTTTTGTATGTGTGTGCTGAGGTGATGTAGTAAGGCGTGAGTTGGTGGATGGAGGGGTGGGCCCTCAAATGGGTATACTGCTTACGGCCCCCAAATTGCTATTAACGGCCCTGATGTTATCGAACCCATTCACAATTTTAAAAACTTGGATTAGATCACCCCTTAGCCTCCTCGTCTCGAGTGTAGTCAGTTTTAACTCCTTAAGCCTAACCTCGTACGATTTTGACCGAAGTGGCGGAATCATCTTAGTTGCTCATCTTTGAACTTGTTCGATTTTGTCTATATCCTTGTACATATACGGATCTCAAAATTGGATCGCGTACTCCAAATGGGGTCTAACTAATAATTTATAAAGAGGAACAATAATATCGCGCGATTTGTTCTCAAAATTTCTAGAAAAAAACCTAGTGCTTTGTTCGTCTTATTGACTGCTGCTGTACTTTATTTCGCTACTTTCAAATCACCAGTGACTATAATTCCTAAATTTTTTTCCTGATCTACGCTTGCCAACTCTTTCCCTGACATACTATATGCAAAATTACCGTTACGCGTACCTACACGTATATGTAAAATTTTGCATTTATCGACGTTAAATCTCAATTGCCATGTGACCAACCAATCAACGATTTTATTCAGATCTTCCTGGATTTTACCTCTATCTTCATCATTTATCGCCCTACCACCCAACTTCGTGACATCCGCAAACTCTGAAACTGTACTGACTAGGCCGACATCTAAATCGTTAATATATATATAAGAAAAAGCAAGGGGTCCAATACAGAACCCTGAGGAACGCCGCTCGCTACATTAGCCCAAGAAGACTCCGCTCCATCAACGACCACCCACTGTTTCCTACCTCGCAACCACTCTTCTATCCAATTTATTACTACACCCCTGATTCCATGAGCCTTAGTTTTTTTCAACGAGTGTTAGAAAATCTAGAAGAGGAAGAGCCATTGTTGTCCCAAGGCGATATGATGACTAAGCTGACTGATGCAGCATTGTTTGTATATATTAAGGTGTATATATATCCATCTCATAATTGTAAGGTTAGAGAAAAATTTACTTAATTTAGAGCTAACATTTTTGGGCTCTTGTGGCATCATTGTTTGGGCACTCTTGTGGCATCATTTTTTGGGGGCACTGCGCGTCCTTCCTACTCGTTTGTTGAATGCGGCACTTACAGGGTGTGGTCTTATAGAGAGCTCTCTTGCAATTCAGTTTAGTTGTTTAGATACAAGATTGTTGCATCGTGCAATGGTGCAGGTTGTGTTGTTGTTGCAAGGTTTAGAAAGAAGACCATAAATAGTGCCTCTTTTGTTTTTTATCTTAATTTTATGCAACTGAGGGCTAAGGTAGGCCCACATCGAGTCAGCAACCCTGAGGTAGGACCTAATAGGACCTCCAAGTCCGTAAGTTTTTAGTCTAGCTTAACTTGGGCTGTAGGTTAAACTGGCCCTTCAGAGCTTGGCCGTTCACGGCTCAGCTGGGATTCTGAACCCAATAAAATAAAAAATAACATGGTCCTTCGAAACCGGATTCTAGCCCAAGACTGAGTCAGTGACTATTTTCCGGCAAAGTTCTGATCGTGCAAATTGTAGCCCAAGTTAGGCCTGGACGGGTTGAGCATAATTGACGAGAGGGAATTGAGTTTGCACAGTGGGATGTTAAACAAGGGGACAAAGGCAGGCACAGCACCAAAGTTTCTACAAAAAGGAATAGCCCAGGTGCAGTGTCAGCTCTACATGCATCCTCTGAGAATAAATTAAAGGGAATCAGGAATGCATATTTTGCGAAGGCAACCACAAGTCATATAAATGTGAGGTGGCTGAGGCTTTACCTGTTGAGGAGAGAAAGGACAGGGTAAGTAAGTCCACAGCATGTTTTAAATGTTTTTTGAAAGGTCACAGAGCAAGGTTTTGTAAGTTTAAAATGTTGTGCAAAAAATGCCATGGCCGGCATCAGCCATTATTGTGTGAAAACACTCCTAGTAGGCCTACCCCAGAAGTAGAGACATCAGTGGCACATGCCACTGCTATGAAAGGGTGTAAAAGTAAAGGGTGATTATTGCAAACAGCTGCAGCATTATTAATTGGGAGTGATGGAGAAGCTACTGTAAGAATGTTGTTTGATAGTGGTAGCCAGTGTAGTTTTATTAAGACCAGAATTTCCAGAAAATTGAAGTTTAAAGAACTTAAGAGGGAAAATTTAAGAATTTCTGGGTTTGGGGGTTCCGTTCAAAACCGAACCAAAGTTAAGAAGGTAAAAGTTCTGGTTAAGGGGTTGTTACCACAAGGTCCCACTATCAAGGTCCAAGCTGTAGAGATTGAGGAACTTTGTGCTCCAGTCACTACTTGTTTAGATATTGCATGTGTCCAAGAATTGCGAGTTAAAGGAATTAATTTGGGCAATAATAAGTTTGAAGGAACAGAAGATATTAGTCTTTTGATTGGAGCTGACTATTATTGGGACTTCATCACTGGTAATATTGTCCGCACATCTCGAGGTCCGGTAGTGATTGAAAGTAAGCTAGGCTGGATGCTACTTGGTAGCTATTGCAATGAAATGGAGGTTGAAGCTCTTTTTGTTAAGATTGAGGAGAACAGCCATGGTTTGGAAAGGCATTTGAAAGCCTTTTGGGAACTTGAATCCATTGGCATAAAGGACAAACAGGAGAAGTAGGCGAGTACAGTGAACAGTGATGTTTTAGAGCAATTTGAAAAAGGAATTGGGTTTAGAGATGGTTGCTATGAAGTTAGCCTCCCTTGGAAGGATTCTTGCAAACCCAGTTCAAACCTTCAGCGAGCTAATAGGAGGTTGGAGACTTCATTGTACAGACTAAGAAAAAATGAGGAGTTGTTAACTGAATACAATGAGGCCATCCTAAGGTCTGTAAGGGAGGGCTATGCTGAAAGGGTGCAAGGTGAGCTGGTGAGCCGGGAGGCACATTATCTGCCACACCATGCAGTGGTACGGCGAGACAAAACTACCACCAAACTGAGGGTAGTTTTTGATGGCTCAGCCAAGGACAAAGGTGGTGTGTCCTTGAATGACTGTTTGGATGCTGGGCCAAATTTAAATGCAGATTTACGTATTTTCCCTGTTACTGAGATTCAGGTTTGGTAGAGTAGCATTGACTGCAGATGTGAAGCAAGCCTTTTTGCGGATAAAGTTAAAACCAGAGGACAGAGATGCAGTAAGGTATCTGTGGGTGGATACGAAAGATTTGTTGGAAAATGAACCTAAGGTTCAAGCATATAGAATGAAGTCGGTGTTGTTTGGCCTCAGCTCTAGTCCATTTCTGTTGGCAGCTACTATGCAGTACCATTTTAAGAAATATTCTGGTCTATCCTAACACTATTGAACACATAAGGAAAAATTTTTATGTTGATGATTTGCTGTGTTCCGTGGATAATACAGAAATGGCTAAACAGATATTCATGGAGGCTAGAGCTATAATGAGGGAGGCTGGCATGGGGCGAAAATGGCAGACCAATCATTCTCAATTACAAGAGTTTATGAGTCAGTCCTGTGTAGGACCTGATGCAGCAGAAAGTATTGAGGATTCTTGTATTAAGGAATTGTGGGCAATAGACACAAAGGAGCTAGGCATTGTTTGGCAGCAAGGAGAGGATTTGTTTACCTTCAATGGGAAATCTTTAGTAGAGCTGGCTAAGAATGAGACAAGGTGGACAAAACGTACAGTTCTTAGTTTGGCTTTGAAGGTCTTTGATCCTCTTGGATTCCTGGCTCCATTTGTGATAAAGTAAAAAATTTGGTTTCAGAGCCTCTGGGAAATTGGACTTGGTTGGGACCAAGAGTTACCTGATCATACGTATGGTGGTAAGGTGGAAATATTGCTGTAAAGAATTGGCACATCTTGGAGACACTGAAATCCCAAGATGGTACTTTGGAGAGCTGAACAACAGTCCAGACAATTTGGAGCTGCACATCTTTTGTGATGCAAGTGAGGAAGCTTATGCAACTTGTATTTATATAAGAGGCAGATTCAAAGAGGAAGTTGCAGGTTGGTTGCTGCAAAGAGCAGAGTAGCACCTTTGAAAAGGCTTGCTATTCCAAGATTGGAATTGATGGGTGCAGTTATTGCTAGTCGGCTTGCAGTTACAGTGCAAAAGTCTTTGGCCCTTTATGAAATTCCAAGCTATTATTGCACGGACTCCACTATAGTTTGGCACTGGTTAAGAAGCCATGCAAGGAAATGGAAACCACTTGTTGCCAATAGGGTGGAGGAAATTCAAGCACACACAGATTCAAAGCAATGGAAGCATTGTTCAGGCATTCAAAACCCAGTTGATTTACCAACACGAGGAATTTCGGTGAAAGATCTTGCACAGTCAAGTTTGTGGTGGAATGGGCCAGAGTGGCTAAAACTTGGAAGTGAAAACTGGCCTTCTAATCAGCCTACTGTAGGAGAATGCCAGGCTGAAGAAGCATGGGTGAGTGAGGTGAGAAAATGCACTGTGAACAGTTGTCAAGTTATGCAGCAGGACCCCATATTGAGGCTTGAGGACATTAGCAGTCTGAAAAGGTTGTTAAGAGTGACAGCATGAGTATATAGATTTACAAACAACATTAAGGGAGAAACAAGAAGGGAAGGAATTCTGAACAGTAAGGAGATTCAGCAAGCCAGGCAATACTGGGTGGTATATGTGCAGAAGGAAAAATTTGGTGAAGAGAGGGAATTGCTCACGAGGCGTCCATTACAGGTTCTACCAACACATTCTGCTCTCAAGGGTTTGGATGTGTTTTTGGATCAGGATTTATTGAGAGTAGGAGGTAGACTACAGTTTTCTGGGCTTCCAGAGGAGAAAAGACATCCAATTTTGCTACCTTCTGGGGGGCACTTTGTGGAACTTTTGATCCTTTTGTGGTTTGCAAGCGTTGGAGTGCAAAGCCTTATTATGAAAAGGTGGCTCCACTTCCAAGAGAATGGTGTGTCTATACTGCCCCATTTGATGTAGTGGGAGTAGACTTCGCAGGTCCAGTCTATGTGTATGAGCAAGGGGAGTCTAACAAAGGTTATACAGGGTGTCCATAAATGTTTACCCTGAAAACAGTATGCTCTCATGTTTTAATGACGAATCTCACATCCGTTTTCTTTTTCCAGGTGATCTCGTACACGCATAGAGTTTCTGTGCTGGTGTGTTTCGTCTACCGCATTCGCCGCTAGGAGTGATGTAGTAGCTGTTCAGTTAAGATGGCGTCTGTGACAGAGAAGGCACAATGTGTTGTGGCTTGCAGAAACAAAATCTCCTGTCAGTGTTCAGCGAAGGTTCAGAACAAAGTATGGAAAGAATCCACCTGATGTGAAGTTAATTAAGTCGTGGATGAAAAAATTCTTGGAAACTGGAAACGTGGAAAAGGGAAAGAGCAGTGGTAAACCATCAGTTTCCGATGGGACGGTGGAAAACATTCAAACTGCTTTCACACGGTCACCAAGGAAATCGGTGAAACAAGCTTCATGCCAACTAAAGATACCGAAGTCTACGGTGCACAAGGTGTTACACAAGCGTTTGAAGTTACACGCCTACAAGGTACAAATTGTTCAAGAACTGAATACCGTTTAGACATTTTACGTGCCACAAGGGGTGCACATGTGGAAGCTTATTAAGTTCATTAACTATGTATCAAAACTGTGTATGTTTATCTACTTATGATTAAAACTCTGTTTGAATACGAGTGTTTATTTAAAAGTTATAGCATGCTTTAATCAGGGTAATCATTTATGGACACCCTATATATGTCTTTTCACATGTGCTACCACCAGAGCAATCCATTTGGAGTTGGTAAGCAACTTAAGTAGTGATGTATTTCTTTTGGCCTTTAAAAGGTTTGTTAACAGAAGGGGTTTCCCAAATAAAATCATATCGGATAATGCAAAAACCTTCAAAAAGGCTGCAAAGGAACTCCAAGAAGTTTGGTCCTTGCTAAAAGAGGAGGGATTCCAATCCTACTTTTCACACCAGCGGGTACAGTGGGAGTTTATTGTTGAGAGAGCACCATAGTGGGGAGGATTTTGGGAAAGGCTAGTGAGAAGTGTAAAGTGTCCATTAAAGAAACTTTTAGCTAATGCTCATTTGAGCAAAGAAGAATTCTGCACTGTTTTGTGTGAAGTAGAAGCAATGGTGAACAGAAGGCCTATCACCTTTGTTTATAACAGTATGTAGGATGCAGAGCCATTGACACCAAATCATTTTCTTTGTGGTAAACGATTAACATCAAGCCCCAGTTTGCCAGAAGACTTACAGCCTATCCAGAACACTCAAGAAGAGTTAACCAGAAGGTTCAAGTACCTTGAAGAGCTACAAGATCAGTTATGGAAGAGGTGGCAGATAGCATACTTACAAGAACTCAATTATTACCCATCAGGCAATGTAAAGGGCTCCAATGCAAATTGTATCAAGGTGGGAGAAGTGGTAATGATTGGGGATGAAAGACCAAGGCAATGCTGGAAGCTTGGCATAATTGAAGAGTTGTTTGTTGGCAAAGACAATTTAGTTAGGTCTGCACTGGTAAAGACTTCAGGAGGAAAATTAGAGAGACCTATACAAAAACTCTGTGCTTTAAAAATCAGCAAAAACACGGATAGTCAAGATGAAGCATTTGAGTTACAGCCTTATGGAGAAGGCTTGGCTAAATTTGCTGAAGATAATGACAACAATGCCTCTTCGGTGGGGAGTGTTAGAAAATCTAAAAGAGGAAGAGCCATTGTTGTCCCAAGGCGATATGATGACTAAGCTGACTGATGCAGCATTACTTGTATATATTAAGTTAATGTGTATATATATCCATCTCATAATTGTAAGGTTAGTGAAAAATTCACTTAATTTAGAGCTAGCATTTTTGGCTCTTGTGGCATTTTTGGGGGGCACTGCGCGTCCTTCCAACTCGTTTGTTGAATGCGGCACTTACAGGGCGTGGTCTTATAGAGAGCTCTCTTGCAATTCAGTTTGGTTGTTTAGATACAAGATTGTTGCATCGTGCAGGTTGTGTTGTTGTTGCAAGGTTTAGAAAGACCATAAATAGTGCCTCTTTTGTTTTTTATCTTAATTTTATGCAACTGAGGCCTAAGGTAGGCCCACATCGAGTCAGCAACCCTGAGGTAGGACCTAATAGGACCTCCAAGTCTGTAAGTTTTTAGTCTAGCTTAACTTGGGCTGTAGGTTGAACTGGCCCTTCAGAGCTTGGCCGTTCACGGCTCAGCTGGGATTCTTAATCCAATAAAATAAAAAATAACGAGTCTTTTGTGCCGTACAGTGTCAAACGCTTTTTGAAAATCTAAATACACTACATCTACCGCCCGATAACTATCGTAATCTTCAACCACGCTCTGGAAAAATTCTAAAAGATTGGTTAAGCAAGATTTGTTTCGCCTAAAACCGTGCTGCGTATTTCTAATCAAATTACGCAATTCTAAGTGTTCGACTATACGATCCCTAATTATCGATTCCAGTAGCTTACCTACAACAGACGTTAAACTGATTGGCCTATAATTTCCCGCCGCACCTTTATCGCCTTTCTTAAAGATAGGTGTTACGTTTGCTAACTTGAGATTATCTGGTACGCACCCCTCAGAAATAGAGGCATTAAAAATCTTTGTTAACGGCACAACAATGCCTTCCTTTAATTCTTTTAGTTTTCTGGGATATATGGAATCCGGTCCCGGTGATTTAAGCATTTTCATTTTGCAAATATACCTTTGGTTTGCTTTCGCTCGAATTGTTCATTCTGACGAAGGTCAAGCTTTCCACTCCACCTTAGACCTACAGTTTAACGTGGGATCCGAACCACGCTCCACGAGCAGCCCAGCGTAACACCGCTTCCCGTCGATCGGCGAAGTTAAGCGACGTTGGGTCTAGAGTGACTCTTGACAGTAGTTGGATGGGAGACCGTCCTCCTCCGCGTCCAGATTATGTAGCTATCCGTGTTTCGGATCATCCCACGTAAAACTATAGGTCCCCTCCATCAATGACCTAAGATGTTGTGAAGGAGGCTAAACACCCCAGTCAAACAACAACAACAACAACAACCTGGATGTATGTATACATTTGAGAATAACTTTCGTAAAGCGGTGTTCATTTTTAATTATAAACAATTTAAAATTCCAAACTACTCATAATATATTTATTAAAAAAAAAAAGCGTCAATGATGAAAAATGGCGTTCGTTTGTCAACATAAAATGAACATATTTTGAAAACAAATATTATAAAAAAATTAAAACATATAAATAAAAATTATATATATACACGTAAATTATCTCCGAATAATGATAAATAAAAACATAAGAACGACATTAGAAATAAGGAATAAATACAAATTGTGAAAATAAAAGTAAAATTACTGCAATGGTTTTGTTTACTTCGTGCTTGTGTCTGACGTTCTTTGATCCTTCTACCAATATCAGGTGTTAATTGATCAACTGTAAACATGAGAAGCAGGTGAATTTACAGACATTTCGAAATGTATCTATAATGTTTGTAATTCGAAGTGTAAGAAATGTACGACGATTACATCAAACATAATTTGACAATTTCATTATTTATCCAAATTATTAAAAAAAATAAAAATATATACTGTGTATATATATATGTATATTTCCTTCCTTTCCACCTCCATTCTTTGCTTTAAAACTTTCACTTGTCTGAATTTAAATTTTCTTCCATCTTGTAACCTTCCTTCTTAGACAGCCTCGTAGGGACCAGCCGGTCTGTTGCTCTTTGGTGTCCCTTGTATTCCTTTGTATATATATGTATATATATATATACAGTATATATATATATATATATAAAACTTGGCTTCTAATTAAACCTTGCTAGAGAAAATTACACTGGTATGCATCAATTTTGCTGTCAAAGGTTTTGTAAGTGATTCTTATAGAGTTTTTCCTGCTGATTTCGAATCTGCAATCCGTTTTTCTCAATCAGCTCAGGTTATCCGGCTATGGCCTCATAAGTAAAATAGAATTTTTCGTGATTTTGTCAAAGCGGAATTGGAACAGTAACATCTATCATCACTTGTTTCACTTGTATAATATCTTTTTTGACTTTTCAGGCATATAGATAAAATATTTCATAATGAATAGAGCGTGTAAAAATGATCCCAATAGATTCTGCTACATATGTGGGACGGTTACCATGCCAAATAACCAGTCCCAAATCACTAAATTTGTGAAGACAATGTATAGAGCATACTTTGGAATTAAGCTAGGGGACCAGGACAAAAATTTCGCCCCTCATATGTGCTGCAAGACGTGCATTGAAAATTTGAGAAGATGGAGCAAAGGCAGAGCGAAATCTTTGCCTTTTGGAATTCCCATGATTTGGAGAGAAGGAAAGGATCACGTGACAGATTGCTATTTCTGCATGACAAACCTCCAAGGTGGGCTTATAAATTTATTTTTCTTAAATATTTTGAAATCCTCGTATGAAACTTGACATAATATTCACCATATATAGCATAATATTCACCATAATGGTAATCATACATTTACATATACATATTGTTATAGAAAATACATTTACACATACATATTGTTATACAAGTTACATTTACATATACAATGATTATATATTTTCTTTCTTTTTCATTCATATTGTCCCCGAAGGGACAATATGAATGAAAAAGAAAGAAAATATACAGACTCCATCGACCTATTTCATATCTTACAGACCGCAGCCTTCCCTCACGAGCCACCACTGTCTGAATGCTTCTTCTATTTCATATGCAAGTTTTATATCCATGTTTCTGTGTTTCTATTTTCAGGAGTTAACAAGAAGAATAAACACATTGTTGTACTGTATACCCTGACATTCCTTCTGCTATGAGACCTGTACCCCATGGTCCTGGAATTCCAATACCCGACCCACCTCAAACCCTGGACTTCGATGATTCTGATGATGAATCAATGACCAATGCCAATGACCAGTCCCAGTCGTATATACCTCAAAATACCGCTTCAAATGAGCCGAGGCCTCTCAACCAGGCCAAACTTAATGATCTTACCAGGGATTTAGGACTTTCCAAATTAGCTGCCGAGATCTTGGGCTCACGACTTCGAGAGGACAACTTGCTGGCTCCGGGAACAACATTCTCCTGGTATAGGAAACGAGAGGAAGAATTCCGCAAGTTTTTTGCAGTGCACGAAAATACCTCTTCCTTAGTGTACTGCTGCAATGTTGAGGGGCTAATCGAATCCTTGGGCCTGCCATATAACGCATCAGAATGGAGGCTATTTATAGACTCGTCTAAACGAAGTTTGAAAGCAGTACTTCTCAACATTGGGAATAGGGTTGCATCAGTCCCTGTAGCACATTCCGTACAACTTACTGAGAGCTACGATAACATGAAAATTTTACTGGATGCTCTCGTATACGACCAACATAACTGGAGGATCTGTGGAGATTTGAAGGTAATACTAATATCATAAGTAAACTATTGCTATTGACTATGTTGTTTTTCCAAAGGTTATTTGAGAGCGTATAAGAACACTTAACTTCCCCACAGAAGTGATACAGTCCAATGCATAGATTTTTTTATCTGATAGAACAAATTCTCTAAATTCTTTAAATATTTTCATTTTTTTCAGATTGTGGCATTTGTATTGGGAATGCAAGGGGGATACACGAAATACCCATGTTTCCTCTGCAAATGGGATAGCCGAGCGGATGAGAAGCACTATGCACAGCGTGAATGGGCATCCAGAGAGAATTTTGAACCTGGGTCGCATAATGTCGTTTCAGTGCCCCTTGTACCACCAACAAAAATTTTGCTCCCACCACTTCATATTAAGCCGGGCTTGATGAAAAATTTCATCAAATCAATGAATAAGGAGGGTTCAGCATTCCGATATCTCGAGAGTAAATTTCCTCATATATCTGATGCTAAACTAAATGCTGGGGTTTTTGATGGTCCTCAAATTCGAACTTTGATCAAGGATACTCAGTTCGAAAACTCAATGACTCCAACTGAGAAGAATGCCTGGCAGGCATTCAAATCAGTTGTCACTGATTTTCTTGGCAAGCGTAGAAGTCCAGAATACGAGTCCGTTGTCGAAAACTTGATGGAAGCTTTCAAAGCTCATGGGTCGCGCATGTCCATAAAAATGCACTTTTTGTGGTCCCACTTGGACTATTTTCCTGAAAATTGCGGGGATTATAGTGAGGAACAGGGTGAACGATTTCACCAAGATATCAAAATAATGGAAGAGAGGTACCAGGGAAACTGGGATATCAATATGCTGGCGGACTATTGCTGGTGTTTGAAGCGAGACGTGCCCGAAGAAAAACACAGACGGAAAGCCAAAAAAACTTCCTTCCTTCCTCAATAAACTTTTTTCCATATTCATTGTATGAATAAAAGTATTTATTCACACAATGTTTTCATTTTTCACGAGTGTTCTTATAATATTACTCGTATCTACAGTGTTTAAGCTAAAAAAATCAATAAATTTGGGGATAAAATTGGACTTATAATAAATGGCCAATAAAGAAAAAACCTGACCTGATTGAGGAAAACCAATGTCATTTTCAAATTCAGCATGGTCGAATTATATAATATGAGTTGAAAAAACCCTCACAGCAGACAAAAGAATTTCATATGCATACCATTGTTATAATAATTACTGGTAATTTTATTTTGAATTAGAGAGAACAAAGTTAAAAGCATCTATAAACAGAAGATTTTAAATTACAAACATTATGAGTTTTTGGACCATTTTGCGTAGAGCAAGCTTGAGTTGATAGGAATGTACTTGTGATTATAGAACGGGCGAATTTACGTTGCCTTGAGGATGAAATACAAATTTGCGGTGAATTGTGCTCCTGATGAATCATGCATCCGGAGTCGGGACCTATAAAGCCAGTCTGAATGTCTGCAATGCAAACTAGCGACACAAACACGGAAATGATTATGGATATGAGCGTTCATTGGGTTATGATAACATTGTTGCTTCCAGCCTCGTTAGTACGTTGATCATCTATGCCCTTCGTAATGATGCTGCGAGTTGATCGTACCCGGAATGGGTGTATGAGCAGAACGATAAGTTGTAAAGCCTTTAATCTAAGATTTAATTTTTGCCCTAAACGTACATTAAAAAAAAAAAAAAATATATTATATATATATATACAAATTCAGAATGGTTCCCTGAGACAATTATATGTTAAACACAGACCGTGCATGGAACAAGGAACTCTTTCTGGGAAAATTAAATCCACTATAGTCCGAATAAGTAATGGTAAATGACAAATACCATAGTTTTTCTTTTTCATGATTTTAGCCCGACGCGGGCAACGGGTCTCTCGCAAAGAGATCCCATAAATATAGCTTCCCTCACCAGCTATCTGCAAAGCAGACAGGATCCAGCTTTGGGACATGGATCTAGGGTTTAAAGCAAGCCTAGATCCCTACATTCAGAACCTCTATATAAGTAAAAGACTCGTTGCATTCACGTCGGGTTGAATAAATCAAAGAAAAAGGGGGTAACTATTGTATTTTTAGCCAAAAAAAAACCAAAACTTAAACCTCAACCGGGACATTGAGCGTCCACTTTTCAAGGCACATAACACGTCCGTTTAATATACACAAATTCAGAATGGTTCCCTGAGACAATTATATGTTAAACACAGACCGTGCATGGAACAAGGAACTCTTCTGGGAAAATTAAATCCACTATAGTCCGAATAAGTAATGGTAAATGACAAATACCATAGTTTTTCTTTTTCATGATTTTAGCCCGACGCGGGCAACGGATGATCTCTTTGCGAGAGACCCGTTGCCCGCGTCGGGCTAAAATCATGAAAAAGAAAAACTATGGTATTTGTCATTTACCATTACTTATTCGGACTATAGTGGATTTAATTTTCCCAGAAGAGTTCCTTGTTCCATGCACGGTCTGTGTTTAACATATAATTGTCTCAGGGAACCATTCTGAATTTGTGTATATTAAACGGACGTGTTATGTGCCTTGAAAAGTGGACGCTCAATGTCCCGGTTGAGGTTTAAGTTTTGGTTTTTTTTTGGCTAAAAATACAATAGTTACCCCCTTTTTCTTTGATTTATTCAACCCGACGTGAATGCAACGAGTCTTTTACTTATATAGAGGTTCTGAATGTAGGGATCTAGGCTTGCTTTAAACCCTAGATCCATGTCCCAAAGCTGGATCCTGTCTGCTTTGCAGATAGCTGGTGAGGGAAGCTATATTTATGGGATCTCTTTGCGAGAGACCCGTTGCCCGCGTCGGGCTAAAATCATGAAAAAGAAAAACTATGGTATTTGTCATTTACCATTACTTATTCGGACTATAGTGGATTTAATTTTCCCAGAAGAGTTCCTTGTTCCATGCACGGTCTGTGTTTAACATATATATATATATATATATGATACACACAGACCGTGCATGGAACAAGGAACTCTTCTAGGAAAATTAAATCCATTATAGTCCGAATAAGTAATGGTAAATTACAAATACTATAGTTTTTTTCTTTTTCATGATGCTAGCCCGACGCGAGCAACGGGTCACTCGCAAAGAGGTCCCAAACCCGTTGCCCGCGTCGGGCTAGCATCATGAAAAAGAAAAAACTATAGTATTTGTCATTTACCATTACTTATTCGGACTATAATGAATTTAATTTTCCTAGAAGAGTTCCTTGTTCCATGCACGGTCTGTGTGTATCATAAAAAACCTCAGGGAACCATTCTGAGTTCATTCCCATATATATATATATATATATATATATATATATATATCTTTCAAATGTTCCGCGCGATGATTCCTCATTTCACGAAGGTCAAGCTTGTCGCCCCTCCTCAGTATATATATATAGGGTGATGCATAAATGTGTTTCATAAATTACAGGGTGTATTCGTGAGACAAAAGTAAAGGAAAAAGACCATATAAACATAGGTCGAGAAACCTGTAGGTTTCGAGCGACAGAAAAATGAAACTGCTAAAGATTTTTGTCATTTTATGTATACACACACAGTGTGATGATACATTTGCTTCATTAAAATGTTCGAAATTCATTCCTACTTCCTGAATGCGTGCCTCAGCACGTCGCAAAATAGGATAGAGGAGAGATAGTTAAAGGGGGAAAATGAGTATGAACGAGTAAGGGAATGGGTGGTTAGCGGTAGTTTACGATGAAGGGGATAGGTTGAGAGAAAGAGAGAGGGGAGTGGGTGGCGAGATGAGGCGAGCTGGTCGGCTTAAGCCGGCGATACTTCCACCTCTGCCACGGCAGATTTTTAATAAAATGTAAAAAATCGTTAGGAGTTTTATTTTTCTGTCGCGTGCTATAGCTCGAAACCTACGGGTTTCTCGACCTATGTTTATATAGTCTTTTTTTCTTTACTGTTGTCTCAAGAATACACCCTGTAATTTCTGAAACACATTTATGCATAACCAGTGGTGAGCTGGAGCCGGTTCGCACCGGTTCGCGCGAACCTGTTGTTAAAATTTTGAAGCATTTTAGAACCGGTTGTTAAAAATTTTTACGAAAACAAATATTGTTATAAAATGATATTAAAACCGAATAATCTTATAAAACGGTGTACAAAATAATAATCTTGAAGCTATTTTGTAATTACTACCTAATTAGTAATAACTAATATCCTTAAATATTCTTCATATTTTCTTCTTTTCAAATTTATTCTAAATTTTTTTAATTTTTTATTGTTAAGTACGAGTACAACTCCCAATGACAATGCATTGCCACTTCTTATGGATAAAGGTACAAAAACAACATACTGTGGCACATCCTTTAAATCATAACTTTTTATATAGGGAACCGGTTGTTAAGATTTTGGCAGCTCATCACTGTGCATAACCCTCTGTATATATGTATATATATATATATATATATATATATATATATATATATATGTGTGTGTGTGTGTGTGTGTGTGGTGTGTGTGTGGTTTATGTATTAAGTAAAATTAATACAAGTAAAATTACATTACAAATAAGCAAATGGTATTCCTTTACGGAGTTGGATCCACTCTTTATAATTTTCTAATTTTTTCCAAAACAATTTTCTTAAATTTTGTGAACGAAAAGACATTATGAAAAGAATTAAAACTAAAATTATATAAAAGTAATTTAACCTTTCATCTGGAAATGACTGACTCTTTTCACAATTCTAAAATGTATTCATTTCGTGCGTTAAATTGGATATAAACTCAATTTTAGGTTTATGAAAAGAATCCACGAAGAAATTTGGAATGAAATGAATATTTACATTATTTCCCTGAAAGAGAAACGAGTTTTAAGTTCCCGTTTTGATTGATTAATTTTATTATGTATGTTTGCTGTTATTTTTTTCTTTTAGGTTCATAATAATATTTTTTCCTACATGAAATTTCCACTAGTTTGGCATCTATTAGGATCTAGTTTATACAGAATCCTTTTTTCACACTAATTTGGGTGGGCAGTGCGTGCATGCGACTGTTTACCGTCTATGAAAACCAAAGATTGCTTTGCCATGTATCGATTTTTCAGCACTTGAAGATAAAATATCTGCAAGGAAAAGGATAAGAGCCATATCGCTGAAGGCTTTTGGCCATTATTATTATTATTATTTGATTAATAAAAAGGAAATATAGTAACGAAAATTAAAAATATTCTTCCATAGACTCTTTTCATCGCATAATTCGACCCTGAGGGGACTGCCATCAGTACGCCCTGAACCGCCCACTACTGCTTCCGGTTCATCTAAAAGAGCTTCACAAGAGGAATAAAGAACCGAGAGAGAGAGAGAGAGAGAGAGAGAGAGAGAGAGAGAGAGAGAGAGAGAAATTAATTATTAAAATTAAGAGGACGCTGTGTTTATTTTTCATGCTTATCAGCATGTATAAATGCTGAGACAAATAATACGTCGATACAAAAATAAATAAGAGTTAGGCAAAGTATGAAATTTTTTTTAAATGATAAATTCTGGTCATTTTCTTTTCAGGTTATTAGCTTAACACATATTTTACACCGTTATCAATGTTAAATATTTTGGAGCTATTGAAGAATAGGGACCCCAGACTTCTTTAGTTAGGCTTATAAGGCTAACTAACGAAAATATCACGACCTAACCTAACCAATCGTTAGGTTAACTGTACGCCCTTGACGATTGGTTAGATTAGGTCATGATATTTTCGTTAGTTAGCCTTATAAAGCTAACTAAAGAAGGCTGGGGTCCCTATTCTTCAATAGTTCCAATATTTTTTTTATGTAAATACTGAATTAGTAATAATTAAATTTTAAAATAATCTAAAATTATAATGAGCTGTGCACCGTGCTTGTAAAATGTATTGTATGTACAAATATCTGTCATAATGCAGACATTTTTGCCCATCTTTCGCCGAATGCTTTCAGCTAGATTTAATATTAGAATAAATGTTCAATCGGAATGAAGTGAGATATTTTGGATATAAATATACATTAATGAAAGATAAAACGTCTCCTAATTTTCAAGTGATTTCTTTAATTCAAAAATACTTCTCGCGTTTCGCGGCTCTATCGGTTTGGGAGCCGACCGGTAGTATTGAGACTCCGCCGAATCGTGAGTTCGAACCCCAGTGCCGCCTGGAGCTGAGCAATTATCTTTTCTGTATCTGACGTTACGACGGAGCGACTGGCCGGCCACCCCTCTTTAAGTGACCCAGGCTAATTAATACCCAATTCACACTATAGACTCCTTTAATTTAAAACTAAAACACTGAACCTTTCTAAAACAGTTTTTTGGTGTGAACGACCATACTATATTTTACTAAATTTCAGAAACAGTGAGTGTTTCATGTTAATTTGGTATTATTATTTCTTATATACTGTACTAAAAAACTACGGAGAATTTATTTTTAAACTAAATAGGCTAAATGATTTTTAATTAAAATAAATTAATATTAAAAAAATTAGGTACTTTCCTGTTATCCCGGACCCTAGACTTTTTGCCAGATTCGGACGCCACTTGCCAGATTGCCATATTTCATTGCCAAATTTTTTTTTTAGATGTTAAGTAACTAACCTAACCTAACCTAACCCAACCCCACCCCTGCCTGGTTAGGTTAGGTTAGGTTTGGTTAGTTACTTAATATATTTTTTTTTAATTTGGCAATGCAATTTGGCAATCTGGCAAGAGGCGTACGAATCTGTCAAAAAGTCTGGGGTCCGGGATAACAGGAAAGTACCAAAAATTATACTTATTCGTAATAACTAAGGTATCGTACAAATTTAACGAGGAAATTAAATATGATAGGTTTAAATGATAAGTTATTTTACCAAATTAACAAACAGGTGGAGATCTATTGTACACTTTCAATTACACCTACCACGTATAAATACAATTAGTCACACAAAAATAAAATTGGTATTACAATATGTACATTTTGCAGGGTGTGACGGAACTTTTCGGACACCCTATAGAAATAAAAATAATTTATACCTAGGATAGGTACAGAAACTAGGCCTATGAAAATCTTGTCTCTTAGGAGGGTATTTACCTATATAGGTTAGTCGAAATATATTTTGTATTTTAGTTATATATAGTTATTATTATGATAGTTAATTATAATTTCTTAATTAGGCTATAATAAATAAATGACCAGATTGTAAAGAAAAACTATTTTTTACAACTTTGGGCTGGTCTGGCTGGACAAATTTTCAAGGCTGCTACGAGCAAAGTTAACCTAGGTCTAGCCCTAGATCCTAAGTAAGTTTCCTTTCTCAACAGCCCCTTTTTCTCTTAAAACAATAAAACAAAAGAACAGTGTGCCTATAACTACATAATAATTAAAAACCTAGGCCTAGTATATACTATGCGAATGTAAACCTATAAGGTGTGTATTATTATATTTAGTACGGTATTCAATTTCTCTGTTAAAAAGTGTTTTCAAAATAAGCCTATAGGCCAGTGGTCTCCAAACTTTTTTGATCAAGCACCCTTTATTCAGCAAAAATAAATAATACACCCCTAACGAACACACACACATATATATATATATATATATATATATATATATCTCATCTCACCAAAATATTTGAAAGAATTGTTAGACAGAAAATCTATGACTTTTTGGAAACTCAGAAAAAATTCAATGATAACCAACACGGGTTTCGGTCAGGCAGATCATGCCTGTCACAACTAATGGAACACTACAACAACATTATTGATTCACTTGAAAGTAATGAAAACTATGATGTACTATACACAGACTTTGCTAAAGCGTTCGACAAGTGTGACCATGGAATCATAATACATAAACTGAAATATATGGGAATAACAGGAAAAGTAGGGAAATGGATATATAATTTCCTTAGTGAGCGGAGGCAAGTCGTTACAGTACAAGGAGTATCTTCATCAGAATCAGAGGTCCTCAGCTCAGTACCACAAGGAACGGTATTAGCTCCACTACTCTTCATAATCATGCTAACTGACATAGATGAGGACGTTACCAGAGACAGCACAGTAACATCCTTTGCAGATGACACAAAGATCAGTAGAAAAATACGAAAACCAGAAGACATAGGATCTCTACAAACCGACATAAACAAAATTTACAAGTGGACGGAAGACAACAATATGAAGTTTAACACCGAGAAATTTCAGCTATTACGGTACGGAAAAAGAGAAGACCTAAAGTCCATGGAATATTATACCCCAAATGGACAGGAAGTCCAGAGAAATTCCAGAGCAAAAGATTTAGGGGTTGTAATGACAGATGATGCGAAATTTGAAACACAAAATAAGATAGCAGTAAACAGAGCAAAGAGAATAACGGGTCTGATATTGAGAACTTTTAAACGAAGGGATAGGAATGTAATGATCCCCCTACTGAAAACCCTGATAATACCCAAACTGGAATACTGCTCGGTCCTAACATCCCCATATAAAAAAGAAGACATTAGACAGCTGGAGGGGATTCAAAGAAGTTTCACAGCCAAGATCAATGGGTGCAAAGAACTAAATTACTGGGAAAGGTTACGAGAACTAAACCTATATTCACTGGAAAGGAGAAGAGAGAGATACACCATTATTTACACTTGGAAAATAATGGAGAAACTAGTCCCTAATCTTACTCTGAATCCCATAACTCCCCAAACAACGGTGGAAGGTAGAAACGGTAGACTGTGTCGTATTCCCAAATTGAAGGCGAGACAGGGAACATCCTTAACCCTGAAAGAAAATAGTTTTGTAGTGAGAGGACCAAAACTATTTAATCAGCTGCCCAAAGACCTAAGAAACACGAAGGGAGTTGCAGTGGAAATCTTCAAAAGAAGACTTGACGCCTGGCTCAGAACAATCCCCGATGAGCCGGGCGTACCTGGCTATGTGAGGTGGAGAGCGCAAGAATCCAACTCACTACTTCACCAGGCCAACTCGAGAGGAGGGGCGACACGCTTGACCTTCGCGAAATGAGAAATCATCACGTGGAACCTTTGTAAGGTAAGGTAAGGTATAATATATATATATAATTTCCTTTCATTATTTACTAGTAAGTTAATAGTATACAACAGAAATACGATAGGGTGAAGATATACTTACCAATAAATATATGATAATTTAATGAGAACAATGTGGCTGACTGTGCTTCATAATTTTCGAAAATCTTGGTTTGACACTTTGTGATACAGCGATTCGAAGGTCCGGTTCCAAGTTCAGTTTATTTCGATTCTTGGTTTTAATACCTATCATAGCAGAAAAAGACACCTCACACAGATATGTAGATCCAAATGGGAGGAGCGCATCGTTCGCTGTGCTTACTAAATCTGGGTACTCATTTTTTAATCCAATCCACCAATTGTGCACAGTTTTCTGTTGAAATTCGGTTCGTAAACTTGTATCTTCCCTGATGTCAATCAACTGTTATTTTACAAAATAATGCGGCGATCTCGAATTGTGATATTTAGTTTGCTAAATTTTAATCGCAAGTACGCGATATCGCGGATACTATCTCGCAAATTCCTAGGAATGACTGTGTGTTAGCGAGTATTTTCTTTCTCGGTCATCTTCTTGAAATTCAAAAACTTTCTACGAAAAAACAATGATAAATCAGAATCATCAAATTTTCTTCGCGCACCCGCTAGATTGGCAGGCGCACCCAACTTTGGAGACCACTGCTATAGGCTATAGGGCAGGGGTGGTAAACCTTTTTACAGTCGTGTTCCAAAAAAAACATGTAAACCATAAAAAAAAATTCGCATGCCCACCAAAGTTTATACATATATTAAACCAAATTATAAACATTAAGTCTATTATTTCATACTCATTTTTTGGATAACAATTTCTATGCTTAGGCGTGCCAGGCAAATTTGATCGCGTGCCCAAATGGGCACGCGTGCCCCTGTCCCGGTTTTTCCAAGCACAAATCTGGACACCCTAGACAACTTGAAAGACTCAAAGTTCTGGCCCCCCGAGTCTAAAGAGCCTAACAATAATGGAGCATACAACTATGTGATTTAATAGTCTCAGTGAATGAAAAGGTTGAAAAACCTTGTAATTATTGATTAATCAATGCCCAAATGAAAGGAAAAATACTGAAACAGCTAGCATCAGGGCTGGGAGCGGTTAACCGGTTAAAAATTTCCAACGGTTAATTTCGGTTAAAATCAGTTATTTCAATAAATTCGTATAAAATGCACAAATCGTCGCAATTCTCCTGCAGTTATTATCGACAATATCGTTAAAAGACTCTCAATGGAAAATAATGAATTTCTAGCAACTATGAACATTCATATGGTGGCCTCATTCTAGACCCTAGATTCAAAAAACTTCATTCGTGAATGAGTACGTTCGAGAAGGCGTCAAATTTACCGTAAGATCCGAAGCTGAGAAAATAAAGCACGATGATTTTCCTGATGCAGAATCAAATACGGAAGAATTTGCGCAAGAACCTAGGCAACAATCCTTTCTAGCTGAACTTCTGCATGACCAAGTCGGAATGCCGGATGAACCGCCGCTAGATGTGGACACTCACTGGACAGAGAGATGCTAAAACATTCTCAGGAAAAAGATTGTCGAGTTGACAAAAGCCCATTAAAATGGTGGAAGTCAAGACGGAATGACTACCCAACACTGAGCCGCCTTGCGAGGCGATATTTGGCTGTTCAAGCTACATCAGCATCGTCTGAACGATTATTTTCGGCTTTTGGCCTCGTATTTGGGAGTCGACGCGTGTCGCTTGAGAAAGAAACAGCGAGCGCCATCATATTTTTATACGAGAACGGGCAGTAATTAAGTTTGTATCGATACCTGTTCTTGCATCTTCAGGTCGCAGACATGGGCGTAAGTATCGATTTAATTGCATTTAAATGTCAAATACTTCTAATAGGAAGTAAATTTATTGCGTGAGCAGTTTATAAAATAATTATGCAAAAGAGTATATTGATTATTGCTACACATGCACTGCATGCAACTCATGGTAGAGTTTGTCCTCTCAGTAAGTCACTCGAAACCAGCTAACTCGACTAAAATTCCTAACTTCCAGCACGCAGACTTTAGTAAATTTCGAAATAAATTGTCACACGTCAATTGGGAAAACATAATGGGGAATTCCAACGCAAAACTAATGTGGGAATTGTTCGAAACAGTATTTAGGACTATAAATGAGGAATGTGTACCGTACAAAATTAAGCGTGCGAAAGTAAACAATAAGCTCTTGTGGTTTACTTCTAGAGTAGGAGACATTATAAAGAGTAGTGATTGGGCTTATAGGCTACATAAGTGCGATAAAGACAATTTGTGGTTACGAAAGAACTACATATCTCTAAGGCATGAAGCAAAAAGTATAATAAAAAAGTCCAAGTGCGAATTTGAAATCTCCATAGCTCGTGACGGTAAAGAAAACCCAAAGCGATTCTTTCAATACGTCAATAATAGAAATCCAGTAAAAAGCGTCTTGGGGCCTTTGAAAAATGTAAACGGAGATCTAGTTTCTGAAAACAAGGAAATGGCTACCTTGCTAAACGAAATTTTTACGTCAGTTTTTACTATAGAAGATGTAACGAATATCCCTACGGTCATAGACATAATACCTTTTGATAATGGTAATATTTTGGATAATATAGTGGTTAGTGAAGGGGAGGTAATGCGCTATATTGATAAAATGAAAACGCGTAAATCACCGGGCCCGGATTCCATATATCCCATACAACTAAAAGAATTAAAAGATAGCATTGTTGTGCCGCTAACAAAGATTTTTAATGCTTCTATTTCTGAGGGGTGCGTACCAGATAATTTCAAGTTAGCAAACGTAACACCTATCTTTAAGAAAGGCGATAAAGGTGCGGCGGGAAATTATAGGCCAATCAATTTAACGTCTGTTGTAGGTAAGCTATTGGAATCAATAATTAGGGATCGTATAGTCGAACACTTAGAATTCCATAAACTAGTTAGAAATACGCAGCACGGATTTAGGCGAAACAAATCTTGCTTAACTAATCTTTTAGAATTTTTCCAAAGCGTGGTTGACGTTTAAGATAGACATCGGGCGGTTGATGTAGTGTATTTAGATTTTCAAAAAGTGTTTGACACCGTGCCGCACAAAAGACTCATTGAAAAAAACTAAGGCTCATGGAATCAGGGGTGTAGTAATAAATTGGCTAGAAGAGTGGTTGCGAGGTAGGAAACAGAGGGTGGTCGTTGATGGAGCGGAGTCGTGTTGGGCTAATGTAGCGAGTGGCGTTTCTCAGGGTTCTGTATTGGGTCCCTTGCTTTTTCTTATATATATTAACGATTTAGATGTCGGCCTAGTCAGTACAGTTTCAAAGTTTGCGGATGACACGAAGCTGGGTGGTAGGGCGATTAATGACGAAGATAGAGGTAAAATCCAGGAAGATCTGAATAAAATCGTTCATTGGTCAGTCACATGGCAAATGAGATTTAACGTTGATAAGTGCAAAATTTTGCATATAGGTTCGCGTAACGGTAATTTTGCGTATAGTATGTCAGGGAAAGATTTAACAAGCGTAGAGCAGGAAAAAGATTTAGGAGTTATAGTCACTGGTGATTTAAAAGTAGCGAAACAAAGCACAGCAGCGGTCAATAAGGCGAACAAAGTGTTAGGTTTTATAGCTCGAAATTTTGAGTACAAATCGCGCGATATTATAGTTCCACTTTATAAATCATTAGTTAGACCCCATTTGGAGTACGCGGTCCAATTTTGAAATCCGCATATGCGCAAAGATATAGACAAAATCGAAAGAGTTCAAAGACGAGCAACTAAGATGATTCCGTCGCTTAGGTCAAAGTCGTACGAGGATAGGCTTAAGGAGTTAAAATTGACAACACTCGAGATTAGGAGGCTAAGGGGTGATCTAATCCAGGTTTTCAAAATTATGAATGGGTTCGATAACGTAGATAGAGATAGCTTTTTCGAAATATCTCAATATAATAGGACTAGAAATAACGGGTGTAAGTTGACAAGTAGAAGGTTCGAGACAGCAGTTGCCAAAAACTTTTTTACGCATAGAATAGTAAATAGCTGGAATAGTTTGCCGGTAGAAGTAATTAGTAGCACGTCTATAAACATGTTTAAAAATCAATTAGACAAATATGTTGATAGATTGGGTATAGTTTAAGGTAGTAAAATTAAGGCTTTGTGGTGATAGATCCCACAGCTCAACACAAGTGTTGTGGGATATAGGGAGGCAGCATCTTGGGTTAGGGGATACTCTCTGTCCTTACACACCCCATTTAAAGAGATTCCTTTGCCGAGCGGTGCCCCCCATAGTACTGTGAGGTATTGAAAAACTCATGATCTTCACTTGCCCCACAAACACCTTTAAATGGGAGACCCAAAATGGGTGCACACACATTTCTACATTACTGTACAGTTTTTACAGCCACACCTACACCTTTCCTCCTAAGTATATATATTGTAATGTATATGGTTGTAAATTTTGACTTGGTCTGCAATCGATATGGACCGTGACTTATTTTTCGTTGGCAAGGTACTAGTATTGATGGATACCGTAATGAAATTGACTGGATTCTTTGGATCTGATATATTTGCATATTGGTTATAAATAGATATAGAGTGTAACATATTTGTGGATAGTAGTCTATTATGACTTGATCCTCTGGATCCAGAGATTCTATCTTTAGTTTTAAATCGATAATTAATTAGTTTTTAATTGATAATTATTTAGTTTTGCAAAAATTGGTCGTTGCGAATGTACAGGCAGTTGTTACATAAATTTCTTATGTTCTTGTGGTTCGGAACCCACGTAAAATTGTAGGTCCCCTCCGCCACCACGGAGGACATACACAATACACAATTACGAACACAGTTAGGTAGACCAGCCATGAGTGGATCCTAGGGTCTTTGTTGGTCTGAAACATATATATATATATATATATATATATATATACATATACATACACACACACAAATTAACCGATTTTAACCGGTTAAATGAAAATTTTAACCGCTCCCAGCCCTGCTTAGCATGCATTTTATCAAATATACAGTTTCCAAAACAGTTAATGGTCAGAGCATTTCCTTGGAGACAGGAACACAGGCTCGGGCTCCTACCCATCACTTCCTCGGGTAATGTGGACATAGATGTTATCTTATCTTTATTTCACTAATCCTTCGAAGCCCCATTGCTTAAATGATTGCAGGAATCTCTCAGGCCTCACAGTATGAGGTCATATAACGTCGAAAAACAACCCAAACAGAATCCCATAAATTGGAAATAGTAAGATGCAAAATATAATTCTAAATTTAATTTAGAATTTAGTTGGAGACAATTTATCACTATATCGTTTCATACAAACATATTTAATTTGCTAAAGGGAAAAAATTACATATATACTGTATGTTGGATACTGTTAATAGATTAAAGCGTATAAACAGAAAACAAAGACCACCGTTTTTACAAAGTACTGCTCCGCACATACACCCATTCGGGATACGAGCAGCTCGCAGCATCATTGCCAAGTATATAGATGGCCAACGTACTGAAGAGGCTTCCGTACGTCGTTCATCACCACTAGGAGCAACGATGTTTCGAGTTATCATAATCTAATAACCTCTGAATCCTAATCATTTCTTCGCTTGTCGCGTTAATTTGTATTGCAGAAACTCTCAGTTTTATAGATCCGGGTGCATGGTTCATCAGGAGCAAGATGCACCCACGTTTGTTGTTGTTCCACGAGGCAATACAAATGCACTCATTCCAATCGCGAGTACATTCCTGTCACCGGAGGTTTGCTTTACACAAAGTGAACCAAGAACCAGGAATCTTTACAATTTCAAAACTTCCGTTTGTTTACTCCTGTATAATAATATCACAATAAAGTTACCGGTAACTATTATAAATTTTATATACAAACATATTTATAATCTAACCAACCTAAATCAAATTCAGCCCAACTTATTGTAATCTAACCGGGTATTATTTAGACTAATATACTTATCTAACTGAACTTTGCACAATTCGGATCACCTGAAGATCAGGGCCCCCAGCCTTCGTTAGTTAGTCTTATAAGGTAAACTAATGAAAATATCACGACTTAACCAATCGTTAGGTCAACTGTACGCCCTTGACGATTGGTTAGGTTAAGTCGTGATATTTTCGTTAGTTAGCCTTATAAGGCTAACTAACGAAGGCGGGGGGCCCTAATCTTCAGGTGATCTCACAATTCGACTAATCAAAAACATACGTAAGTATATAATTATTTTTTACGTTATGCTCACTACAGGGAAGTTGTTACTGTTAATTATTTTTTTTGTAATATGAGGCAACAGGGTGGATTAGTTTAAACCAATGGTTTAAAGTCCAGTGGTTCCCAACCGGTTTTGGCTTATGGCCCCCTTAGGAACCTTATTTTTTCCTGTGGCCCCCATAAGCATTATTTTCAGTAGGTAATATGCAGATTTAACTCTATTTTACAAAATAACATTTTCCTGTGGCCCCCTTCAAATGTGCCATGGCCCCCATGGAGCCATATGGCCCCGGTTGGGAAACACTGCATGTTTTTTTTTTGTTTTTTTTTTCTGATGGGAAAAACAATTTTTTTTTTATGTATTTGCTTTTTATTCTTAGTTTTAATGATATTTTAATGCTTAGTATGAACGTAAATCAATGATAATTTCATACATCAATTTCCTACATGAAACCTAATATTGTACTTACTTTTTTATTATGTCTGTCACACTGTCAACAATCAACATCATTAAAAAAAAAATGTCCGTACTTTCAGCTAAGGGATTTCACTATTTTTCAATGGAAATCCTGACAATAAAAATTATGTCCCAACCACTATTAAAGTATCAATTACGCAGAAAAATGAGAAATTTAGTTTACCATTGCACCAAATACGGTCGATTGGTTTTTTAATAAATAATTTTTATTTACGTATATAATTTACATTCCTAGTCACCGCATTTGACATGTTTTGTTTGTATGAACAATATGATTACGATATATCTGAAATCTGAATAGTGTTAAAGGAATTGTTTTCACTATTATCACTATTATTGACAAGAAAAGAGTAAACAAGCTGGTTTTATAATTTTGTGTGTAAACGTAGGTAGTTTCTTTCTTGTAAAAGTTAGTATAATGCTTAAATAAAATAATAGGAAAGATAAAATCATTTTATTACAATCAAACACTAACGAACCAAAAAAAAAAAAAAAAACATCAAAACCAAGTTTAAAAAAACAAAACAATGGTTTTTGTTTTAAAATAACCATGTTTTTTTTTCCACCCTGCGAGGCAACGAGATAAAACTTCTTGCTAAAGAAGACGGGCAACTTGCTTAACACTCTAGACTACTTCTTAGGCGTTTCACGTCAAAACTCTATCCTACCTTTGGGTCACTTCTCACGCGAAACGCGTCAAGTTGATCTGGACAAGAGTAAATGCAAAATTTCTGCGAGTATTGTCGTCTTGACGCATGTAGTGTGTCAGCTGTGACGAGGCACAGATCAACTTGACGCGTTTCGTGTAAGAAGTGACCCAAGGGTAGGATAGAGTTTTGACGCGAAACACATAAGTAGTCCAGAGTGTGAACATACTTGTCCTAAAACTACTTAATACTCTATCCTCTCGAAGAAACTGTGTAATTGGCAATTTTTTATTATATATATATATATATATATATATATATATATATATATATATATGAAAATTATTTCACGAAAGTAACACGTGAAAAATATTTATGATGAATAAAACCACGAAGGAGGAAACACAAAAGGTGCTCAAGCGCTTTCGTCTAATGACATCCTCATATATATATATATATATACAAAGGTGGGCACCCGGGCCTCAAAAAGGACCGACGGTCCCGGTCCCGGTCCTTGCCTCAAACTGGACCGACGGTCCCGGTCCCGGTCCTTTCTGAAGATAGGACCTAGGAACGACTCGGTCCTCGGTCCTTATATATAATATAAGTGAAAAATTTGATTAAAATGAAAAATGAAATTAAAGACACCGGAAATCTTTAATTTTATTAACGTAAATTATAATTAATACAATACATAAGGTTCATAAGGTTCATAAATTATGGAAAAAAGTTATTAAGTTAAATGCTTGAGTTTCCATCTTCTTTAGAACTGATGCAAACCCACAAGGAAAAAGAAAAATGATTCCAAGGTCTTTCGTGTATTCAGAAGTACACCTCGTCAGGGAATGAGGGAAGAAGGCGAGATGACAAAAATATATGCCTATGTACAGCAGGACAGAAAAATAAAAAGATTAGCACATGATTAACAAGAGTTAGAGGCAAAAGGTATTTTAACAGGATATTGTCAAATTTATACATTCCTGTACTGTTATTGAAATTATTTTTAAAATGGATAAATGTACATTCTAGAATATTCCTTTCAATTATGTGTGTTTTTTAACGAGCGCTTTAGAACTATCCCACTTGATACTATGATTACATCTGTACATATGGTTAAACAATGCATTAGAAGTATTTGCTGTTCTACACGCATATTTATGCTGTTTTACCCTAATGTCTGTCTAATGTTCTACTCGTTTGGCCTATATATATTGAGTTACATTGTACAGCCGATCGAATACACACAAGTGACACAACCAACCGCATTATCCGGACTATTCTTTATTAGGCGTGATTTAACAGTATTATTATACTTAAAAACTACATTGATACCAATTGCTGTAAGTAAAGTCGGAAGATATTGAAAATTAACATTGTAAGTAGGCTAAGGATATTTTTACGCTCAAATTCCTTTACGGTTACACTATTATAATACCTATTCTTGACTTTCCTAAGGCAGTTATCTAGAAATAAAAAAGGATAACATAAGAGTAGAATTTTGGGAGCTATTGAAGAATAGGAACCCCAGATTTCTTGGTAGGCTCAACAATTTAGTCCCATCTTTTAAGTTCACGGTTGAAAAAGTAAATGACGGAAGCCTATCTTTTCTGGATCTAAAAATTTAGAGATGCTTGAATCAGTTCAAATTTGAAGTTTTTTGTAAGCCTACTAATAATAACTCTTAAGCGCATTTTTATTCTGACCATCATCCCTCGATTAAATCTTCTATTTTCTCTGCTATGTTTTTTACAGCATCGAGAGTTGTCAGTCCTGAATTTTTAGATTCCGAGTAGGGCTGTACCGGACTCAAGATTTCTGGGTCCGGCCGGACCCGGACTCAACCAGACTTTTTGGTAAAGTCCGGCCGGACTTGAGACTTTTTTTTACAAATTTCAAATAAAATTATTTCATGTTTTAATGGTTATTCAGTTCCTTTAACAATACACCTGGTTTTTCAGTATATCCCCTCTACTCACCATTGGGAGATGAGTGACAATACATTAGTTTCTATTTTCGTTTCACAAGTATTTTATCTTTTATAAATTTAGAAAATGCTTAATTAATTAATGGTATCAGAAATAGCGATACTTAGATATCGATACCACCCATCCCTATAATTTAGCCATATGTTTATTATTCAATATATTTTCAATTTATTTTCAGGCCAGTATCAAACTCCTTCACAGCTTTAATTATTATAAATTGCATCAATGCATTTAAACCATATTTTAGCCATCATTTATGCATCATTTAATTTATCAAAATTAAAGAAATAAAGTAAAAACTAAAAACAATGTCATCCTTTATTTGGAACTATTTCACAGTTAAAGATGAAGATGAGAGTTATGCAGAATGCAAATTGTGCCATGCTAAAATAAAGAGAGGTTCCACACCAAAAGCATAGAGTACCACTCCACTCCACAGACACGTAAAAACGAAACACAATAGTGTCTACAAGATTGCCCAAGAAAAATCTGAGAATACACCAAATCCTGCAGAAGTACCAAAACCTGCTCCTAAAGAAAGGAAATTAGAGGCTTTAAAGAAGCAGACTACTTTATTTGAAAGTTTTTCAGCAAAACAACTTTGGAAAATTGATGATGAAAAGTCAAAGATTATACATCAAAAAATTATGAACATGATAGCCATGGACAACCAGCCTTTTACTCTTACAGAGAATCAAGGATTTATAGAACTAATAGCACACCTCCAGCCCAAATACCTTATACCATGCCGGAAATATTTTACTGAAACCATGCTATCATTGTCATACAAAAAGTTGCGAGGAGCAGTGTTAAATGAGCTGTCCATGGCCCAATACCTTAGTTTTACAACAGATATATGGAGCAACCAACACACTCAAGAATCGTTTATATTTCTGACTGCTCATTGGATAACAAATGAATTAGAAAAGCGAGATTGTGTTCTTCATTGTAAGCACTTTCCAGGGTCACATACAGGTATTAATATTGTTACAGCCTTTCAGTCTATGCTGACTGAATGGCAAATTGAACCAGAAAGAGTTCATATCATTGTTCGAGATGCTGCCTATAACACGCAGCTTGGCATAGACCTGACAGGCTCTGTAAGCATATCATGCTTTATACATCCATTACAGCTTGTAATAAAGGAAGCCTTATTTTCCCAGCGTTCTGTAAGTGACCTCATTAGCAAGTCAAAGAGTATTTCTACTCATTTTAACCATTCAACGATGGGTTGCAATGAACTGAGAAGACTACAAAAAGAAATTGACCCCAAGCTTAGCAAAACATTACTTCCAATCCAAGATGTTCCAACGAGGTGGAACAGCACTTATTTGATGTCACAAAGGATGGAAACCCTTAAAAGATGCTTGCAGCTTTATACCGCTGAGCATGCAAATATTCCATCACTGACTACCAATGAATGGCAGTTATTAGAAAAGACTCTCAGACTTTTGCAGCCTTTTTTCATGGTAACAGAAAACATCAACAAATCTAAGTCAATGTTGTCATCTGTAATAGCACATGTCAGAGCACTACACAGGTTTCTTTCAAGTGAACAAGAGGAGGACAGTGGAGTTAAGACAATGAAAGGGGAGCTGAAGCGAGCTATGGAAAAGCGATTCATAAACAAGGAGAGAAAAGGATTAAATAATGTTTATGATAGTACAAGCTTAGTATGTACAAGCTTAGTATGTTTTCTGATACTGAACTGAAAGATAAAGTTTTTAAATGGTTGTCATCAGAAGTTAGAAATTGTGCTAAACATGCAAAGCAAAAGTGAAGATGCATCTGACTCTGATAACACTGGTCAACAAAGATTTTTCATCAGAGTACAATTTGTGGTGGCTGGATAGCATTTTTCACGCTGATTCCAAAACTGCATTCAGATTTTTTCTAGCACGTATAGTTTTCAAGATGAAGGCATATATATAACTACACAGATTTAACCATTTTAAATAGGCAAAATACTAATATTTCAACATTTGATTGTGTTTATTTTATTGTTTTTTTAGTTTATTCATCTTATTGATTTCAATTATCTTAATTATACATCTTATGTATTTCAGGTGTGAGCTTTTACGTCTAGCAGCATTGTGATTCAGGCAACAACGCCGTGCTTTGTGTGTCAAAAGATCAGTCCAGTCCAAGAACTTGTTGTGTCAAGTTGGTGTACATTTTTTTTGAATTTATAGTTTGCTCAGGTCAGTCAACATGCCTCGACAATGTAAGAATGACCCCTGAAAGCAGTTCTTTTGCATAATGGTAATATAATGCCATCCATCCCCATTGCCCATTCCGTCCATCTAAAAGAGACATATGACAATATGGATATACTACTTGCAATCAAATACGACAGTCATCAATGGAATGTTTGTGGAGATCTAAAAGTTATAGGAATGCTTATGGGTATGCAGTCAGGATTCACAAAATTTTGTCGTTTCCTTTGCCTGTGGGACAGTCGCGCCACTATAGAACATTACACCAAAAGTGACTGGCCACTTAGGTATACATATGTCCCAGGGATAAGCAATGTCCAGTCTGTCCCTTTAGTGGATCCCCAAAAGATCTATCTGCCACCTCTTCACATTAAACTTGGTTTAATGAAGAATTTTGTTAAAGCAATGGGTAAAGTCAATTCTGAAGGGTTCCAATACCTTTCAAGGAAATTTCCGAAGGTTACTGCAGCAAAATTGAAGGAAGGAATTTTTGTTGGGCCACAAATAAGGGAGGTTTTGAATGACACTGAATTTGAAAAAGTCCTAAGTCCGCTGGAATTGAAGGCTTGGCTGGCGTTCAAATGGATATGTGAAAACTTTCTTGGAAGCAACAAGTCACCTGCGTATAAGGATGGAGTCAAGAACCTCCTTGATGCCTTCAAAGAAATGGAGTGTCGAATGTCGTTAAAAATTCACTTCCTGCATTCCCACTTAGATTTCTTTCCTGAAAACCTTGGTGCAGTGAGTGACGAGCAAGGAGCGCGCTTCCATCAAGATATTCAGATGATGGAGAAGCGCTACCAAGGATATTGGAATGAAAGCATGATGGCGGACCATTGTTGGATGCTGTATCGTGACAATCCAGGCCAAATTTACAAAAGGAAATCACACTCACAGCGCTTTTAATAAAATAATGTATATATTCTTTATTTATAAGTACATTGAATAAAGTATATGATGTATTTGTTGTTTAGCATTCCTAAGTGTGATCTATACATCCATAAATTTTCTTATAGCAATATCAAAAACTTAAAAATATCAAAACCAGTGTATCTATATAACTGTACGTGCTAGAAAAGAAATAAAACCAGATTCGGAATCAGCGCGAAACATGCATTAAGAAAAGTGGGATCATGTTTGTGATGAGAAAAAAAAGTTTCATTTTGTTGGCCAGTGTAATGATAAATCTTCAACAACATCAAGTACATCACTTTCTCCATCTCGAAATCTTGCTGGACCATCATCAACGACAGCTCTAAAATCAGACATTGCTAGTGACTTCCTCAGCTGTTATTTAATTGAATGCGAGTCAGATGAAAGTGCGGATTCATGGCTTGAAAAGAAAAAAAGAAAGTTATCAGCTGAAGATAAGGAAAAAGCAACAGAAGAGAGCCTAAGAAAGGAGATTAACACGTATTTTGCTGGAAAAACGCTATCGATATTGTCTAAAGGTAAAGATGATGATGTATCGAGCTGGTGGAAGGAAAATAAGCAACAGTTTCCACACCTAAGCATAGTTGCAAAAAAAAAACTGTCCACACCCGCATCATCAGTATATTCTGAGCGATTTTTCTCAGAAGCAGGAAATGTTTTTGAAGAAAAGCGTGCAAGCTTACTGCCAAATACCGAGTAACAACTTTTTCTGCACCACAATATTCCCAAATTTCCTGGAGTTCTTAACTAGAATATGCTATAGTATGTACGATATGTATGATAATACTATATAGGTGGAATTAAGTCTTTTTCTGAGTTTTGAGTTTTAAATTTATATACGGTACAAAGGAATTTCATCAATGAAGTACCTTTTATAAGGACAAATTTTTATCACAAGTGCCATTTTTTTATATTGTTAATTTTGTAGGAAATATTTTAATACTGTATAGGGGGAATTAAAAGTTTTTCTCCGAAATATTTTAATACTGTATAGGGGGAATTAAAAGTTTTTCTCCGAGTTTTGTATACTTTTAAATTGTAAATTTATAAACAAAAGAGCTACAATTATACTTTAATAATTTCATCAATGAAGTTCGTTTTATAAAGAAAAATTTTTACAAGTACTAATTTTTTGTATTTATAATTTTGTATGAAATATTTTAAAGAAAAAAGTCAGACATTATATGTATATCACAAAAATAAAAGAAATACCAGTACATTTTGTTTTATGATTTAATACCAGTACATTTTGTCCTATGATTTACTAAACCTAAGCCATCTGACAATTCATTTGGCAAAGATGAAATGGCACTCCTTTTGAGAAATTTTAAACGTACACTGTATGATCTATATTGTGATGTTTAGTGGAAACAAGTATTTGGATTTTGAACAAAGAAAATATCACTGAGCTTTTAAGGACAAAATTCAATAAAAGTGGGAAGTCCGGCCGGACCCGGACTGAGACTCAGATCCAGAGTCCGGCCGGACTCTGGATCCGGTACAGCCCTAATTCCGAGGTATGCAATATCATGAATATTGGTACTAAATTATGTTATCCTATTTCATTTCTAGATAACTGCCTTAGGAAAGCCAAGAATAGGTATTATAATAGTGTAACTGTAAAGGAATTTGAGCGTAAAAATATCCTCAGCCTACCTTACAATGTTAATTTTCAATATCTTCCGACTTTGCTTAAAGCAATTGGTATCAATGTAGTCTTTAAGTATAATAATACTGTTAAATCACGCCTAATAAAGAATAGTCTGGATAATGTGGTTGGTCGTGCTTATTCGATCGGATGTACACTCAGTATATACTGTACAGGGTGTCCCAGAATTAACTATCTATTTCAATGAAATCGGACAAATTTTTTAAAAACACACTTTTATTTATGTTTATCATGTTTAATATGTGTTTAAAATGTATAAATTTCTAAATTTTTTTCATAATTTTATTTTCATAATTTTTTCATTATCTGGTCCAATGAAAGCGTCTGAAGTCATAGAATGGCAAAGAGACTCTCCAAAAGTTAACGTGTGGCTTGGAATGACCAAATCCAAAATTTATGGCCCATTCTTCTTTGCGGAAGCAACTGTAACAGGTACCGTCTACCTTGATATGCTTCAGCAGTTTCTCGAACCACAGCTTCTTGATGATGGCATTCTTGATAATGTTGTGTTTCAACAAGATGGAGCACCATAAATTTTGGATTTGGTCATTCCAAGCCACACGTTAACTTTTGGAGAGTCTCTTTGCCATTCTATGACTTCAGACGATCTTTCATTGGACCAGATAATGAAAAAATTATGAAAATAAAATTATGAAAAAAATTTAGAAATTTATACATTTTTAACACATATTAAACATGATAAACATAAATAAAAGTGTGTTTTTAAAAAATTTGTCCGATTTCATTGAAATAGATAGTTAATTCTGGGACACCCTGTATAGGCCAAATGGGTAAAACGTTAGACATTAGGGTAAAACAGCAAATACTTCTAATGTATTGTTTAACCATATGTATAGATGTAATCATAGTATCAAGTGGGATAGTTCTAAAGCGCTCGTTAAAAACACACATATAATTGAAAGGAATATTCTAGAATGTGCATTTATCCATTTTAAAAATAATTTCAATAACTACGGGAATGTATAAAATTGACAATACCCTGTTAAAATACCTTTTGCCTCTAATTAACTCTTGTTCATCATGTGCTAATCTTTTTATTTTTCTGTCCCGCTGTACATCGGTATATATTTTTGTCATCTCGCCTTCTCCCTTCATTCCCTGACGAGGTGTACTTCTGAATGCACGAAAGACCTAGGAATCATTTTTCTTTTGGGTATATATATATAAAAGAAAAATGATTCCAAGGTCTTTCGTGCATTCAGAAGTATATATATATATATATATATATATATATATATGGGAATGAACTCAGAATGGTCCCCTGAGTTTTTTATGATACACACAGACAGTGCATGGAACAAGGAACTCTTCTGGGATAATTAAATCCACTATAGTCCGAATAAGTAATGGATTTAATTATCCCAGAAGAGTTCCTTGTTCCATGCACTGTCTGTGTGTATCATATATATATATATATATATGATGAATAAGGGATGTACCGATGTATCGGTATCGACCGATACTGCCGATACTTTTCCAAGTTCTCATTTTAAAATTAATATTTAATTATTTATAAAATGCAATTGAATACATTTTTATTTGAATAAACTTATTGAATCCATATGAAGTTTCATTTTTCATTTCTTCCTATTTTTTAAACTGCTCTAATTTGAAACCAATTGCCTATCACGAGATTATTACATCAATTTTTCACTAGAATTAAACAACGCCTTGGGAGGACTTATATCTAGAGGTATACTTATGCAATGCACCTTGGGCCCCGAGTTGGACTAGAGTAATGTAGTGATTAGTAACTATATAGTGGCATACGTAGTTTATTTTATCTTTACAGAGCTGGGCACTTGCGTTTTTTTGCGGTACTGCGGTACTACTGTACTACTACCGCACTACCAAACCGGTACCGCATAACGCAGTACCGCAAAGGATCGCTGAAAGTACAGCAGTACCGCTACCGCATTCAAATTTCCCGCGGTACTTTCCGCGGTACCGACCAACACGGTAGTACCGCAGTACCGCAAAAAAAAAACGCAAGTGCCCAGCTCTGGGGCCCGCCGCCGCCGCCTTATAAAGTGTCTACTCTCTTGAATGTGCTACAGTATGTACGACTATTACTGTATAAATAATTATTGATAAAATATGTTTTTATTGACTTTTAAAATAAAGTATCGGTATCGGCAAAATATCGGCCTATTTTGAGTATCGGTATCGTTGGAAAAACGAGTATCGGTATCGGCCAAAATTCTGGAATCGATACAATCCCTAATATATATATTATTGGCGCTACAAAAATCGTTGCGCGTGCCCACCACTGCAGATATACGTTAAATGCAAAGGTGGGCAGTTGCGCCGCAACATTTTTGGTTGCGCTTGCGGCGCAACTTTTTGAAAAGGGTTGCGCTTGCGCGTGCGGCGCAACTATTTCAGCAGAGTTGCGGTTGCGGTTGCGGCGCTACAAAAATCGTTGCGCGTGCCCACCACTGTATATATATATATATAATATATATATATATATATATTAGTAAGATGCAATATATAATTCTAAATTTAATCATTTAGAATTTAGTTAGAGACTAATTATTTTTATTATCCTACATTTATTGAAAAGCGAATAAACTGTTATTAACCCTTATTTCATAACCATTGTAAATTATGCCAAAGGTATATGATACTGAGGTTGTGAAATAAGAGTAAACCCATATTTTATTGCTGTGGTAAATTATACTAAGCGCGTATTTTACCCAAATTCTGAAATGAGGGTTAATGAAGTTCCAATTGTGGTTGTTGGAAATGGTTTTATTCACCAGATAGAAAGTAATTTATTCGAAGTAATTTTTACTTAATTTTAGGTTTAAAATTAAAAAATTATCCCACGCCTAAATATTAAGGTTTAGAGGAAATAATAATATAGTTTAATTATAAATTGGATTAATTTGTAGAGACTTTGTCCTTTCTTTAATTTATTAAATTTACGCTAAAACGGTCAAAACTTTTTTCTGTACAAATTTTTTTTTTTTTTTTTTACTGCTTTTGTAAAGAATAAAAAACTTGCAAAACTGTTTAGTATAAAACTCCAGAAAGTACGTTGGCTGAGGAATACTTTGAATACAGTTTTTGAGAAATCTGAATCTGTTGTACGTAAATACAAAACCAGTTTTTATCTCATCGTTCGCTGATTAGGATTCTTTATCAGAAATTGGGATTAGCAAATTTCAGTTTAGTTTCGCGATTTTGCCTAGAAGAAAAAGAAATCATGATATTTGTTAAGAATCCATTTTGATTTTCTTTAAGGCTTCGACATTGGTATTTATATTAAACAAATTAATTTTTATCAACGATTACCAACGAGTAAATACCACCGCTTTCGTATGAATGTAGCCACTGTATTCGCTTTTACCAGTTCAACAGGCAGCGCGTTACAAACTTTTCCGCAACCGACTCGTATGACGTCATAAGGAACTGCATTTACCTCGGAGCATCCCTCACCTGCGCTTCGCTCGTCTCATCATAACACCTGGATTTTTTCTCGAGGACTGGGTCGGGGGTAGTGTCTAAATTAACTCTCAATTTCGGCCTTTGGGTAGGATAAGGTTGGTAGTTCACGGGCTGGAAGGGTGGGTATGATTTCCGAGGGTAGTACTGCCCTCGACACATCCCCAGAACACCAACGAGACACACGAGTAACACTCGCATCATTATCACCGTCAGGAGTGACGACTTCACTTAAACCTGACCACGACAATCGGGAGGGCCTGGAGAAGGGGGAAGAAAACACGGCAGCACGACAGGAGGAGGCCCTCCACAAACAGATTACTACTACTTGACTAACACGGGAGAACTGGGAACATTCACGCGACCAAATCTTTCTGCTTACATTCGTCACAGGGCATCTCCAACACTGACAAACATATTCGCACCCATAGCCACGCCTCCTTAAACCCCCAGAGATGGGGTGGGGTCGACGAATCACTCCCGATAGTGACCCCCTTCATTCATTCGGGAACTGTACGATAACTTACCCCTTGCCAGACGCACGAAGATAAAATCCTTCAAACTTAAAAGTTTTGTACACACAAGGAACCAGTTAATCCGTTTCCTAAAACAATATAACAGAGGTTCAGGCTGATATTAGATGTATTTTTAAGTTTAGTACTAAAACTACGATAAGGGAGAAAAGTCGAGTAAAAATGTACAATTAAACATTTTATTCAAAAACTGACTTAGATAAGAAACAATACTTATAAATACAAAAATAGACTATGGTGTAAGGACAAACAAGAGGTGTAAAGTCGGATTAAGGCCAATAATAGAGTAAAAGGCAGAAATTATTGCAATTTCGATTACAATTTTTTTTTTAATAATTCAGTTTTAAATTAGTGGTACCTTGTTAATAAATTCGTGAAATTCAAACTTAAATTCTTTAAAAGTATACCTGATGATTACAGAAACATGTTTTATATATATAAGTTCTTGGACACCAGTCTTTTTGACAATGTCGAAATGTTATAAGAGTCCTGACTGGCCGAAAATTGGTCACGCGAAAAATAACCAACCTAAAACGACCACCTAACCAAGGTTAACCTAACTCGGACATAAAGACACCCCGAGTGGTCTATGTTTGAAATGGGCGAATCACCAAAATGTGATGTCAACACACACACACACACATATATATATATATATATATACAAGGTGGCTCATAAGTTCCAATCTGTTATAATTAAGGCGAAAATACAAAAAATCAAAGTAAAAAGTTTAGAAATATTTACTGATTATTCAGTGTAAAATATAACCATCACGACAAATATTCGTTCCTTCGTAATCGATTAAGTCAGTGTGAGCTCCGCTAGACGAATTTTCACTTTAATCATAACCGATTGGGAGTCATGGGCCACCATATATATATATATATATATATATATATATATATATATATATATACACACACACATTTTAACTGCAAACAACACAGTATAATTAATGTAAAGAACGACGCTTGTGTAGAAGAACGTTCCGCACAAAATGAGGAAGAACGAACAAATGAAAAATGAGGTTACCACGACATTTGATTAATCGAGGCCCATGGTGTAGTGGATAGCATATCTGACCGGCAATCGGAAGATCCCGGGTTCGATTCCCGGGTGGTAACCTCATTTTTCATTTGTTCGTTCTTCCTCCTCATCTTGTGCAGAACGTTCTTCTACACAAGCGTCGTTCTTTACATATATATATAATATATGATGAATTTCACAATTAAACACGTGAAATGAATGAATGCTGCAAACCCACAAGGAAAAAGAAAAACGATTCCAAGGCCTTTCGTGTATTCAGAGCTACACCTCGTCAGGGAGATGTAGCTCTGAATACACGAAAGGCCTTGGAATCTTTTTCTTTTTCCTTGTGGATTTGCAGCATATATATATATATATATATATATATATATATATATATATATATATATATATATATATACTGTAAAATCCCACTCGCCTTCTTGCAATTGATGAATTTCAAGTACGAGAGCATTCTGGAAATTTAAAGAGGACACTTTTCGTGTCGGGTTGGTGGTGGTGGTGGTTGTGGTTGTGGTTGTGGTTGTTGTTGTTGTTGTTGTTGTTGTTAGCCGATCAGCCCACCCGGATCCAGTAAGTCGGCGGCACGCACGTAACCGATCGCCCTCTCCGGAGTGGACCAGAGGTTCAGCGCAGTAGTGATGTTGTGTTGTGTTGTGTTGTGTTCTATGTTGTGCTAGAGCACTAGTCTGTTATAATGTGTTCTATTTTGTGCTAGAGCAGTACAGTCTGTCATAATGTGTTCACATTATGCCACTGGCACAGGTGGCAGGTGTCGCCTGTGAAGTTGTCTAGTCTGTGTTTATATGTCTAAGTTGGGGTGATGTTCACATCGGAATCGTGCTAAGTTAACTCGATCCAATCTGCTCAGGCTGGTCTCTGACCTGTCAATGGGTGGCGGCTTCGCACCTAGGACCGCATTCGGACCAAGTCGTGTCAGTGCTTTGTGGGTTAGGTGTGTGTGTGTGTGTGTGTGATGTCTGTGGGGCGTGATATGGAATGGAGTATTTGGTTATGTCTCTGGTGTTACCTTAATGGTGCGAGGTGTTGGTGCATGATGTGCATGTAGTGGCAAAAGTGTTGTGGGTTAGTTGTCGCTGCTGCCATGAATTGTGTTCCCCTCATGTCTAAATGTTCCCTAACTTTCAGTATTTTTGTTTCTGTGTGCAGGTGTTCTATTAGTGTTATTTGAGTACATCCTGTAATGATACACGAAGTGCGTTGTTTTGTATTGTCTGTAAGGTGTTTGTGTGTGTGTTTGAGATAATGGGTGCCCAGCACGGGCTAGCATAGTCCATAACTGAGTGAATATATTGTTTGTATATGAGTGGTTGTTGTTTCCTGCTGGTGTCCAAAGTTTGTGCCTGTTAGTACCCTAAGTGTGTTAAGTCTTGAGTACATTTGTTTTTAATGTCCTGAATGTGGTTTGCAAAAGATAATGATGTGTTGTATGTGACTCCAAGTATTTTGGTCCTGTGAGTGTGTGGAATATTGGTGTTGTTTAGTGTAAGCTATGGAGTTATCTGGTGTTCTTTTGTGTGGCTTGTTAGCAAGGTGATGGTTGATTTTGTGGGCACTACTTTGAGTCTATTGTGTGTGACCCAGTCTTGTATACTGTTTATGTATGTTTGTAGGTTATTTGTAGCGGTGTCGATGTTGTTGTAGGTGGATGTTAGAGTGATGTCATCTGCATATGATAAGGTAAGCTTGTTATCTATGGGTGTTGGAATGTCATCCATGTATAAGTTGAACAGTGTTGGTAAGAGAAGAGAGCCTTGAGGGACCCCATTCGGAAAAAGCTTGTTTTTGGATGACTTGCCATTAAATGTGACATGTGAGTATCTTCCTGAAAGACAGTTGCTGCTCAGCCACCTTTTGGTGTTATTGTCCATGTTTGTGTTGAATATTTTGTTTATGAGAGGGAAGCGTGGGAGAGCATCAAATGCTTCACTAATGTCTATTGTTGCTAATAGTGTACGTTGAGCTGGTCGTCGGGAGTTGCCATCCATGATGTGCTGCGTGAGGTGAGTAATGTCGTGGTTGAGTGGGGTCTGAATCCATGTTGAGTAGGCGATAGTGGTATGTGTGGGTTGGTGATTTGTAAGACTAGTCTTTCTGTTACTTTGGAAGGTGTGCATAGTAAAGTAATGGGTCTATAGGAAGCTGGTTCTGTTGGATTTTTGTTTGGTTTGAGTAGTGTAATAATTTTACCTTGTTTCCATATGTCAGGAATAATACAGTGTTGGTATGAATATGTGCTGATGTTTTTGTGAGAGCTAGTATTCCCTGTGGGCCCAAGTGTTTAAGGTTTATGTTAAGATATGTTGTCTGGTCCAGTAGCCTTCGAATTCTTAATGTTTTTGATGATCTTGGTGGTCTGGTCTGTATTGAAGGGTGTAATGGTCGTGTCGAGTCTGTAGGTTTTGGCTGCGACAAATAGCCGAGTGTGAGGGGTGAATGCCGCTATTAGAGTGGGTAATGCTTTTATAGTCTTGTATAGCCTGGATGTATCAGTGGAGTGGTTTAGTGTTATGAATTCCCTAAATGTTTTGTTTTTAAGTTTGTTGTTTATTTCTGTGTTGAGCTGTTGTATCTGCTGTTTTATGGCTTGTGTTTGGTGTTTGTGTGTTATGTTTGAGGTTGTTACGTTGCCTTATGAGGTGGGCTATTTGTCTAGTGTAATTTGGGTTGAATTTCCTAATGTTGCCCTTGGGTAAGTATTTGTTTGCATTACTGATGATCTGATTGAATGTCTTAAGTGTTGCATTGATGTTTATGATGGGTGTGCTGTTTAATGTGGTATATTGTTCCTCAGTCTATATTTTAAACTGTTCCCAATCAGCTTTCTTGTAATTTCTGTAAGTGTGCCTAAGGCTGTTGGGGCAGAATGTAGAACGTGTTGTAATGATGATAGGCAGGTGGTCTGATGACAGTTGTTTTTCTGTTCTCCAGTGTGTATGTGTTGCTAGTGAGGGGGAACAGAACGTTATGTCTGGGGAGGAGTTTGAGTATCCTGCTTGAGGTGGTGTGTGTGTGTGTATGTTCTTCTGTGTTATTAAGAATGAAGAGGTTGTTTAGTTGTGTGGCTATGTTGGCGCCTCTGGTATTGTTTTGGTTTTGCAGATACCAACTAGTGTCTTTAGCGTTGAAGTCTCCTCCTAAGATGACATTAGTGACAGAGGCCAGATTGTGTAACTGTGGATTGTAATTGGCTGGCACCTGAGGTGAACTATCTGGTGGGATGTAAATGTTGATGAGTGTGGTGTCGTGTTTTGAGCGCGTTTTAATGTTAACTGCCTGTATTTCTATCGTGTTATCTGCTTGGATTGTCTTTGTAATGTTTTGGGTGGCATCAGTGTAGCTAATGCTTTTACGTATGTAAGTGATGAGTCCACCCCCGTGACACCCAGTACGATCTTGACGGATCGCCGTGAAGTCAGGGATGGTGGGTGTTTTGTGTACGCGTTTTAGTTTTGTTTCTTGTATAAGTGCTATGTGAATGTTTTGTTTGTGTACGAATTCCCTAAGCTGCATGATTTTGTTTGAGGCCATCTACGTTGTACTGTAATATGTTAATATTATGCTTCTGTATGTGTCTCATGGTCCTTATTGTGTCTGTCTTTGCGTATGGTGACATGTGTAAGTTGTAGTGGGGCTTGGATTAGTCTTAATGTCGCCGGAGAGTAATAGTAGTCCGGGAAGCATGTCCGGCACGCAACTGCTCCCCGTAAATGAAAAAATGCACGCTGGTATAGGTCCAGCCCCGGGAGCCGATTGGCAGTCTGACCGTGCCACGCAACAGGCCGTCGACTGTCAGTCTGGCCAACCGTAGACAGCCCGCTGCACGGAGATTTGAGGAAGTTTGGCTACCAGGGCGTTGATATCTTCGGTTTGACGACGTCGCCTCTTCTTCGCGTTGACGTTCCAAGTTTTTTCGTTGACGTTGACGCGCTGACGTGTCCCGCGCTGGAGGATACAGCCACTGCTAGAAGCTTCCTCGTCAGCTGCTAACTTTTGGTTTTATTGCGTGTAGATTCAGTTATTACTGCGAATCTATTAAAAGAACATTGCCCGTTATTTTGTGCTTATCTTTCGTGTGCAATTTTGTGTTGTTCTCTTTGTTGGAATTCTGAAAATGTATTGCTCGTCTGTCTGCTAAATTGCTCTAATATGGACTCTGTTTCTTCTTCTATTTCTTCTTGCTTTAATTTACACTAGAAATATGTCTAAAATCCAATACAGAAATCTTCTTGGGAAGAATTTACACACACTAGTGTTTTCCTGATCTTCGTACACGCAACAGAAAATAGCAGTCGTAAATTATCCGTTTTCATTGGAACACGGTTCAAAATTCTGTCGGGTTGGTAGGCTTTGTTACCTGACGAATGTGCGGTGCATATTTTAACAGCCTCGCATATGGGGTACGTTTATAGGGAAACGGGTTATAATTCTTCCCAAAAGCGCATCATCATCATTCAAGTATGAGATTTATTTCCAAAACTAGAAATGTCTTGAAATTGAAAATTAATTTCTATTCTTAGTATTTTCAACCACAAATTTTGGTCCTAAAAGCTAAAGAAACTTCAGTCTGTAAAATATTTTCGAAACTATTGATAAATTTTAATAAAGCTTACTACATAAATTACTAAAAAAACAACAGAATAAATCAATAAAATATTAAATGCAAAACCTTTGGAAACCTTCCATGAAACAACCAAACAAACGCTTCATGCCTAAAAAAAATTCATTTTTATAATATAAAACTACACTACATTAAATTTTAAACGATGAAAGACGTTCCTCAATTCACGAATAACCTTACACACGGAGAAAAAACGTCAATTTTTTTTTTTTTTTTAAGCAAGGTGACTACATACCGTACCTAAATTAACATTTACTCATAAAACCTTATTTCACAAAATAGATAAAAATACAAAATCATTCATTTAGTAACTATTACGAAAGGGCAACTATATCTAGTTGGTCCAAGCTTCAATTTTAATACGAAATAATTTCATACAAACGGTTCTGAACAATTATTTTAAGCCAATGAAATTTATATATTTACTTAGATTTGAGTACACCTTCACAAATTTCACTCGCTTTGAATGTGAAGTTCAAAATTCTAATGGCTGCGGTATTTTTGTAAATACATGGTTTCGATGAATTTTCCTCGATTTCGCTAGAGTATGAAAATTTGTACAAAGCGTGGCCTGACTAAATATAGGTAAGCTTTGCTATTACTAATGGTTACAACCTAACAACAACAACAACAACAACTACTACTACTACTACTACTCCCATTAATATTTGCGATAAAAGTACGTTATAAACTCTACAGGGAATAAATAACAATCTTACGTCTAACTGAAAATAGGGGATCAATATATTCAGAAAACAACAACAACATCATTAAGTTAAGATTACCTTACTTTCTAGTCTGTACCAAAGAATTTAAATTACAATCGACAACTTGTATAAGAAGATACTGATAATTTATAGTCCACAAACCGACCAAATAAAATTTGAAAAAAGTGGATTTACGTTAGTATTATTGAAGTTAATAAACTTACACAGTATTTCTTTGTGAAGCTTTACCCATGCCATCTAAAGCCAGTTCCGTACGTAACTATATTATATACTTTGCTCTTACAGTCTATATGAACCAGTAACCAAAAAAAAAAAAACCGCTGTCAAGCGCATATAGTTAAAATTGTAAATACTTAAATACTTTTAAAAAGGTATTTTATGAGGTAAAATTAATACTAAGGGATCTTGTTCACGGTTACACCAAAATCAGTTCAACAATATAACTAAAGATTCAAAATACTAATTTGTGCAAGTTACGAGATAAATATATATCAAACAAAAAGATTAAATAAAAACAAAAAAAACTAGAAAATTAATAAGTTAGTATTAGGGCATGCCCATTATAACGTCACAGGTTTAGAGCGACCTAAAAGCTTTTGAAAGAATTTTTAAAATGGTTCTAAGAGCAAACAACATTATTTTGAGACCAAGCCCAACTTAAAATTTTTTTAACATAAAAACAAACTTTTATGAAGAATTAAAAATTTTTTTAAAATCATTTAAGAGCATAAAATTTGTAATTAGAGTTACGCATCCCTAAAAATCGAGTTGAGGTATAAAAAAATATTTTAATTTGCACTTTTCAAACTAATATTGGAATGAATTAATATCAATATTATCATATGTATTTATAAACTTAACATACAGATACGAGGTATAAATTTCTTTTTACTGTACCCTCTTAAATCAAATATTACTGGACCTTTCACCCACAATAATAATAATATAATAATAATAATAATAATAATAATAATATAATAAAAAAACCTAAACAAACTTCACTCGAGCGTACCCTCCTGCCAAACAAAGGATAACTTATCCGTTATTAGGCATCAGACTCCCAAAAGCTGAAAGGGAAAAATAAATAGCTACCCTTGGAACCACTTTAAGGGCGGGCAATGTATAGGAAGATTTCTCCGAAAACACTTAAGAAAGATTTAGGTAGCATTCCGTACATGTATTTAAACTATGCTTTTAAAGAACGCAAATTAAAAATTTATGAGCAATATAGCCTCTAGTGTTCTTATTAAAATTAACGATGTTTCGTGTAGGGTAAAAAGCAATTTGCTCTCAAATGATGCAAAACCCGTTTTAAAAAGTTCAAAAGTTTATCCAATCTTTACGTATTACTGAAAGAAAAACAACTTTTACTCTCGAAATTCGTCTGTTAGAATAACGTATCGAACTGAAGTCGTTTCGCGAGAAAGAATCGCATCGAAGAAAAATAAATTAAACATCGCTTTCAATTCCAATTCTAGGTCGAGTTTAAAGTCAATCTAAAAAAAGTATACACAAAAGTCGAACTCTTCGTAATTTACTCAAAGCAAAAAAAATAAAGTTACGTTCAAAGCTATGGCTTATTTTTTAGCTCTACACTGAAATAAAATAAAATATGAAAGTGCTCTATTTACAACTGTTATAAGGGTTAGATTACTTAATCATATACTGTACTATTTTGATTCATTAAAATATGGTATTTGGTTCGATAAAATGAAAGCAATTAAATATGAATAAAAAGCACACATGAGGTTATTATTTACATTACATTAACAAAATATATAAATACTAAAGCGAGACAATCTCAGCTCAAACAGAAGTTATTTTAACTTTAATAATATGTACAGGGTGATCCAGAATGCAAAAGATTCTTTTAAATTTTAGTTTCTATCTATGGATATACGTCATATACCAGGAGGAGGAGGTTTGCTATCAAAATAATCCACGTACTATTGAGAACTTAGAGAACAATATTTTTTGCACAGAACAGAGTGGATTTCGCGGAGCGTACCCGAACGTAAGTTTGAAAACATGCTTCCACGTGTCCAAGCATGCCGTATTTAATGGAAATCATTTTCAACACGCGTAAAACTACTGCGTGTGTATGTCCACTGGCATATGCGGTCAATCACTAGAGCTGTGAAGAGGCAGTTTCTAAATGTATAATGCATAAAGTATTTAAATAGACATTACTTCTATATCAGCTCTCATTATTTTAAACTTTAAAGCATCGTAACAAAACATTTTAGAGCGTTTGTTTTGAAGTTCCAGTATATATATATATATATAAAGAGAAAAACTTTGGCTACAGCACACTGTGTTTGGACGGAGTTTACGAAGTTTGAGAAATGTCAACTTAACAAAATTAAGAACACTGATGTCTTCCGAGTCGCGTTAATATTAGTTTTATTGGTTAAATGTCAGAATTTTAGAAGTGAAAGGGTAGTTAATAAAAGAAAAAACTAAAAATCGAAACTCAAATGAAAACAAAACACAAAGCCAAACTTAAGCCGGGAGACATATTACAGCACTCAGTTAGTTGATAAGGGTAGAGACTCTGAAAAAGTAAGGTTTCACCTTAGAAAACAGTTCAAAATTAAAGTTTATGTTCATCTAGAAAATATAAATGGAATAAATATATATATATATATATATATATATATATATATATATATATATTATATATATATATATATTTATATATATATTATAAGTAACAAGAAACTCGGATAATATACTGAATGACTTATGAAGCACAATCCACAACTACTGGTAGAGTCGAGTTACATGTCCGAATCCTTAATTTTTAGCCTTAACCATTATTAAAATATGAAGTGTTGTCAGAACACAAAATTAATATTTGCGTATCTGCTAACAAATAATAAAACACATTTTGAGTATATTTATATACAAAAGTGCAGCGAGTTAAAACAAACCCATAAGAAAGTTACCTGGAGAGAGTAATGTGAAGTGAAGCTAGAGCAGAGGTGAACTGAAGGTAACTGAAGTTACTGAATGAACGCGGAGAAGAGGTTTAGTTTTGATTAAGTGGCAGGCAAAAGGCGGGAATGGATCATCCTGAGTTCCATTCCAGCGGGGAAGAGAAGGCTCCTCCGAGCGAGGTCTCTCTTACCGTATCACATTCAGGGGAACGATCGTGTTTTTGCCCAACCGGCCGAGTAGAGCATCCCCAGTAGCTTTGGAGAGCTCAACCCAAGAGTACTTGTCAATGAGTGGCACCTCCTCGAGCGCTTTCCTTACGGGTACCAAAATGGTGAGGCACAGACCATCCAACTCCCCTTTCGGGGTACTCGTCATCAGTTCCACATTAAGCATTCCTTGCGGGCGGTGAGGTGGTAAGTCAGAACCAAATATTTCCTTAGTAGAAGAAAAGTTTCATAAATTACGGTAGCGAAAAAGCATCTACTTTCAAATATTCTTTTTCAATTATAATTAAAATGAAGTATTACTGCCAACTGTTTCCTACAGCAATAGTTTACATTTGAAGGAGCGCCAATTTAATTAGTTTAAAGCAGCATTTATGAAACTTTTTTTTCAACTCCTCCTTCAAACTCGAGTGAATCCTTTACGGTCTCCTCCCCCACCCCCACCCCCACCCGCCTTTTTATTTCAACCGCAAATGGCATTCATGGAGATTTTAATTTATTCGTACCATAATGAATGCGTGTGGGTGGGGTAAAGGGTAAAAAGTAATGCTTTATTTATCAATATATATATATATGGAATGTTTTCTCGACAATTTTCACGCATCATTCATGCCACGTAAATATGATAGTAAATAAAAACTGAAAATATCCACATTTCATTTTGCTAACCTCCACACCCCGCCTTCCCTTACGAATGGCGCGTCCCAAAGTTTGAGAAACGCTGCTTTAAAGTATGGTGTTACATTTCAAAAATAAATCGCACTACTCACAGTCATGTACTTTCTTAAAGTGGAATGCAAAGATCTGACGGGGTTGATTTCGGTAACTGGCAAATGAGAGGCGGTTTTATCACTTACTAAAACGCACACTCGATTACTGGCGAAGAAAAAGAAAATTAAATGTTGCGTGAAATTAAAATTAAATGTTGCGCGAAATTAAATTAAGAAATTTAAATCGAATGTGAAAATAACGCGAGACTCACTTTGCTTTCTTCCTTACAATAATAATGAGTCGGAGCAAGAGCTTTGAGTGAGAAAGGTTAACGGGGAGAAGGTGTGGGTGCCAAGGCTCATCAGATCTTCTAATAGCAAACTGCTTCGCCCTCTGAATCAATGGATAGATGTCAATGCCACGTAGACTTAGCTCATTCAAGTCCAGGACCCATTTTGCTTGTAGAGATTCACTATCTGCTTTAGCTGGCGTTTTCAATTCACCTCCTGTCAATATAAACAGCAGGCAGATTTTTTTTAAATTAGTCCGCAAATTTGCGCTGATGTATACTTGTATACCCCTGTATTAGCCGAGATCGGGGGTTCGAATTCCGATGATGTTGGTATGCGGATGATACAAAAATCTTCAAAGCAATATACAACACTGAGGATTGCGATAAACTCCAAGAAGAGAGACAAAATATAGTGAAATGGACGGATAATTCACTGTTGAAACTCCACTCGGACAAGTGTAAGACTATGAGAATCGGAAACACAAAACTAGCAAATAAAACGTGTGATGGGGGAAAATAACAGTGAATTGAAACAATTCATTGTAGAGAAAGATATTGGTGTGTTTATTGACAACAAACTAAACTTTGAACATCATATAATTATAAAAGTTAATAAAGCCAACTCTATAATGGCCCTGATTAGGAGAACGTACACGTATTTAGATAATGAAACATTCTTACTTCTATATAAATCCCTCGTGAGGCCACACATTGAATATGCAAATGTAGTTTGGTCACCACAATATAAAAACTATATAACCATGACTGAGAATGTTCAACGCGGAGCAACAAAGTTGATACCAAATCTAAAGAACGACGCATACCCAGAAAGGCTACGTAAATTGGGTCTGCCAACATTGACATATAGACGACTCAGGGGTGATGTGATCGAACTGTATAAGATACTATCTGGCAAATATGACTGCAGAGTTACAAACTTTATTGAGCGGAATAATGATAATCGAAGAGGCCATAAACACGAGCTAAAGAAAATTAGAACTAGGATAAATAAGAGGAAACATTCATTTATACATAGAAATGTAAACATATGGAATAGTTTAACTGAATATGTGGTAATGGCACCAACCATAAAGTCAAATTTTGAGTCGAGACTCGATAAGCTGTGGGCAAATCAACCCTTAAAATACAACTATGAAGAAAAATAAGATTTCAGTTTGGTCACCAGCAGCCGTATGTGCACATTGACAGCTGGTGAAGTACTGTAACATTAGAGCTGTCTTAAGAGGCTGAAAAGCCCGTTGACAGAAAATTCAAGTGGTATTAAGAGTACAGTACAGGAGTTAGAAAGCAATAAGCCACATTCGTTGGTCCTCCTGACTGATTATTATTCATGTATTAGAAATCATATATATATATATATATATATATATATAGTATATATATATATATATATATATATATATATATTATATATATATATATATAATATATATATATATAAGGGGGATCTTCACCTTTACAGACTTACAATCCTTGAAAGTGGCAAAAGCTATTTTCTGTACTATCGGTAACAATAACAATCAAAAGCTTAATCTTTAAAACTATTCAAACACCTCGTTCATATAACTTTTAAGACTGTTCAAATAGTCTAGTTGCTGCTTTCAATTCTTTAATGCCATTCAAAGAGCTACGTATCATACTTCTCAACACTTACTAGATTTATTCAGTCATCATCATTAACTGCAAGACTGAATAGTCTATCTATACTCCCAGCAAAAAAGGACCCATTTTAACCAACCATTCATATTCACTGCCGATGGACGTACATGTGAAAAAAGATCGTTATACGATTTTCGTCTCTCAGTGATACAGGTACTTCTACATGCTTCATCTATTAGTAAGCCTATGTGCACTCATCATCAGAGGTCAACAAAGGAGGTAAACCATGCACTATCAAAACTTCCAGCTAATGACAAGGGAAAGACTATATGCAAAAGCGTTGTCAAATGTGCTTTGAAGGGGGAAAGTGTAAAAACAATATATTACTGTGCACATTGTCCTAAAAAAAAAGCCTTTGTTTAAAGCCATGTTTTGCATCAGTGAATAATGCGTGAAAAATTAGTTTCAGCAGCGTTTTTGCTTTTTATAATTTTTTTCTCAATTAATATAAGTCAATAAATATCAACAAAGGATACAAGACTACAAAGTTTATAATTTACCTTTGTTGTACACGCAAAATTAGTACTGTACAAAAGTAAAACAAAATCATGAAAATATATACAATACTGTATATATAAAAAAAGACATTTGAGTCAAGTGGCACTATTAAAAGAATTTTTTTTGCCAAGGTGCCAACGACGCACATCTGCGTCATGGTTCAGATTTGAGTTACATGGGCATATATGCCCATAACTATTCCGTCTGGTATTATTCTTCGTCGTTCCTATTCGTGGAAAGTTGCATACAGGTGGGAGGGAGTTCCAGCCCCCGCACCCATCCCTTATTTTTAGTCACCTTTTACGGCACGCTGGGACCACGTGGGAAGAATTCCTTAAATCCCTCATCTCCAGGGATTTACGTATCGGAGGGGGAAAGGGGGAGGGGTAGACTGAGGAGGAGATGGAAGGATGAGATGAGGGAGGCTTTGGGTCAGCGGGGCATGGAAGGTCTGGGATGGTGAAAGATACGCGCTAGATAGAAAAAAGTGGAGCGATGTGGTATATTGGGGGCGACGGGCTGGCAATGTGCCGGCTCAGGGTGTATGAAGCAGCCTGCAGGGCTGGGCTGTGGATAATGTTACCCCGAGACACGCGAAGTGAATGAGTAATTGAGGATTGTTCCTGACGCGACCTCACTGCCGTGGGAGTGCGTGCTTGGGTATTAAAAAAAAAATTCTTCATGATCAGAATGTTCCTAATTAAGAAAAAGCCAGTGGCACCTGGCGTAGGTATCAATTTTTTACGCGGCAGTGAATGTTAGAGACAAAATGTACACTCTTACCTAATACAGTTCCAGTAACGACAAATCTGAACCAAGAGCCAGAAGCAGATTCAACCATCAAGAGTGTCGTAACTTCAATTTCAAGTCCAGTTTCCTCTAAAACCTCTCTCTTGGCCGCTTCCTTCATTACATGAAAATTAACAAAATCAAGTTATTTTTTGGAAAAACCTCCAATCCAACATTTTTATTTTTATATGAATTTGGTCAAATCAATATAGTTCAAATTATACATGAAAATTACATACGTCTAACTTTACTACTGAAAACTGGGCTTAAGTTTTAAAACATACTGTACTGATTTACATTACTAATGTAGTAATAAAATTAGTACACTACTCAGTTTAAAATTATTAAAATATCACAAAATTAAAGTGTTCATCCATTAGCAGTTTGTTGTAGAGTTTAAGAGGGCGGCTTCACAAAAATAAATTAGGGTAAATCCAGGTTAAATAGACAGATAAACAACATGGTCATGTCTTCAATTTGCATAAAACTTGGTCTGGGGGCATTTTTTAGTGAAAAAAAAAACAAATTCCCAAATTTTTTTGAAAATTGGTCAAATAGGTCAAAATTTAGGGTCAGGTCAAATGACAAAAAATAAGAAATTATATTGTTGTGATCCTTTAAAAAAACAAAAAAAAAGAATTTTCAATAATATTAAAAAAGTTACGGAACTTATGGCTTCTGTAAGTTATGGAGTTCTTCAAAAGGCTCAGCTATTGTGTAGCAATTGCTACACCTTAATAAGAAGTCAACCTGGAATACTGGAATCTGTACCAGCACCAGCAGAAGAGGCTGTACCACTACAAGAACTGTGTCCTTTACCAGCAAATGAAGAATCCTTTGAGCGCAGTAGTAGCTCATCTACAAATATTTCTACGGCTCCACCTGTTGCAGATCTTCCAAAAAAAATTTCCTCAACATAATAAGGATATAATTAGCGATAAAATATTACCATAAAAACAGGTAAATATCTTTAAATAACCATATATTTATTTTTTATACCGTGTGACCACAAAAATTGTCCCTGTTTTTAATCGCTTATTACTCAGTCATTATTGCAGCTTCACAAATGAAATAAAAAGCATTCGAAAGAGAACATTTAAAAGTTTTACTTAATTTTTTCGATATCCTGGATACGAAATCAGTACTTATAAAAAAATGACAGTTTTATCCACCACAATCATGGGTTATTTGTCGGACATGCAACGTGTTTTCATCGCAGAAGAGATGATCAAACATGGCTCGGTAGTTGCCACCCAACGGTCTTTCAGACGACAATACGGTCAGCAAAGGACCATAGATCCTAAAACGATTCGCAGGATTTTCGCAAAATGGAAATATCACGGCTCAATCAAGAACATGCATAAAGGCAACTCTGGGCGCAGCAAAGGTGCGCGAACCGCTGAAAACATTGATTCAGTCGCAAATCAGCTTGAAACGGACAACAAGAAATCTGTGAGACGACTATCAGCTGTGACAGGAATCAAACGGGAGAGCATTCGGAAAATAATCACGTTGGATTTGAGAATGAAGTCATTCAAAATTATGTGTTTGCAACAGCTTAGCGAACAAGACTACCAGCGTCGTTTGATGTTTTGTGAATGCATTGAAACAATAATTGAACAAAACCAGATAAGATTAAGTGACATAATATTCAGTGATGAATGCCACATCTATCTCAATGGGTTCATCAACAGACAGAATTACCGGTGTTGGTCACAAAACAAGCCAAATATACACTTGGAGAAACCTCTGCATTCACCAAAAGTTACTGTCTGGTGTGGTTTGAGTAGCAGCAAGGTTTATGGTCCTTACTTTTTTGAGGACCCAGAGACAAGGAGACCGCTTTCAGTAACTTCAGAAAGATATGTAGAAATGCTGAACACTGTTTTTGAACAAGAAAACTGCAGTAACAAGTGGTTTCAGCAAGACGGAGCAACAGCCCATACAACTAGGCAATCAATGGAATGTTTAACAAGATTTTTTGAACAAAGATTCATTTCTCATCGCTCGCAGTTTCCCTGGCCCGCAAGATCTCCCGATCTATCACCTATGGACTTTTTTCTCTGGGGATTTGTCAAGGACAAAGTATTCAGGCAAGAGCCATCCTCTATCGAAGAATTAAAGCAAGCGGTGGTAGAGTGTGTACAGTCCATTGAATGCAGCGTTTTGGAAAATTTAATAAATAACTTCCTTTCCCGTTGTGTGAAATGTAAGAATGTCCAGGGACGTCACTTTGAACACATGTAGAATAAATTAAAACTTTAAAATGTTCTCTTTCGAATGCTTTTTATTTCATTTGTGAAGCTGCAATAATGACTGAGTAATAAGCGATTAAAAACAGGGACAATTTTTGTGGTCACACAGTATAATTAATGAAATCTTTCAATAAACATATATTTAATTTTTATCTAATTAATAAACCAAGTCTCAGTTAGACAACTAACATATATTGTTATCCTACTATTTAATAAGTTTAGTTTCATTAAATAAATTTTTGATGATGAAATTCTGAAAAAATGAAGAAAGCCAGCATTAATAAAATTAAGTTTTAAGCTATATATTGGCCTGTAAGCTAACTTTTCATTGCTGATTATGGTAGATCTTTGCTCAGGAAACATTTTTCCCTCAATAAAAATTTTTTAAAAATTGATCCCTTCAAGGTCAAATCCTGAATTTTTTTTGTTTTTTTCAAAATTAAGTGGTTTTTTTATTAAATTATCCAAATGAAAGTACCATTTTTGAAAACTAGAGCTCATTCCGCTTACAGCCATATAAAGTTTATTAAGCTACGACAATTAGAATCCGAGATATAGGGATTTAAAAAATTCTTAGGTCACGATTTGGCCAAAATTTGACCTGACTCTAAATTTTGACCTATTTGACCAATTTTAAAAAAAAATTTGGGAATTTGTTTTTTTCACTAAAAAACACCCTCAGACCAAGTTTTGTGAATATTGAAGATGTATTAGTGTTATATCAGCACTTCTACCCGTCTATTTATCCTGGATTTACCCATTATATAAAAAGGAACTGAAATATGGACTCATGACTCATCTGAAATAATGACTAGGCCCTATATTAATGAACCAACTTTTATTCAAGTCTTAAAATTCCTTAACTCCTAGTGTTCCATTTGTAGTGTGAAGGGAAAAAGTGGAATTAAAAAATTAAAAACCTACAACTATTGTTTCTCCAGGCTCCATTCTTCCTGCGGGTAAATACCACTGTCCAGCGCAAGAACTGAAAAAGAAAGATCTTTATGGACTTCACTGCATTCCACCTTCATAAATGTTTGCTGAATGCAGTGTCTGCATGAAACATTTCTCATTAAACTGTACATCCACAAACGTACATTTCACTAAAACATCCACATCATATTAATCCTATTCTCTTATAATTAAAAACTATTAAATCATCGCACTTATTAACTACACCTTTCAGTAAAAATATTTAGGATTCATCTACAAAAGAAGTTATATATGTATCATTGTAGTAAAGTGATTTATGATTTAATGTACCATTAGTTAAAAAGTTCAGATACAGTGGGTCACATTTAATATTATGGCCCAGTATATACTGTACCAATATTTGGAAGATAGTACATTCTGCATTATTTGCGTCACTTCTCATATTTTAATATCAATTCTTTGTACTGTATTTGTATCATGAACACTGAAAACAACTGAAAAGAAAATCCTGGAAAGTTTTGAAATGTGGATTTGGAGAAGAATGCTGAAGATAAGCTGGAGGAAACACCAAAGTAAAGACGAAGTACTGCAACAGGTGAGGGAGGAAAGAAGACTCATTAAGGTGATAAGAGAAAGACAGAAGAAGTGGACTGGACATGCGTTGAGAGAAGGATTGTTGAAGGAGGTGATAGAGGGTAGATATGAAGGTAGAAGGCTGAGGGGAAGGAAAAGGAAAGCAATGCTGGATGAATTGAAGGCAGGCAGGAGCTACCATGAGATGAAAAGGATAGCTCAGGATAGAACACTTTGGCGGGACACACGAGTTGGACCTGCCTGATAGGCAGAACATGATGGATGGATGTATCATATCTGTAATAATAATAATGACACCTATGACTTAATGTATACTGTATTAATTAATTCATTTCTCATATTCTACTATCAGATTCAGTTCATTTTTATTGAATATTCAGGTACATATTTCTGTATTCTGAACTAATTACTACTTTTTACTTCTGAAAGTTTTATATTACTGTACTTAATCATGTGTATTAACTACTTATGTAGTGATGTTCTATCTTTTAATTAAGATAAGAGTTCAGTAAAACCTAAAGCTTAAGGGGCCATATTACATATAAATATCAGTAGTCCAATTAATGCTTGAAGGCTATGTTTCTTGGTAAAATTACCATATGGTAAGATTTACTTCATCCAAAGAGTTTTTTATTCATTCATTCAAGTACCTTCTTATAAAGGCGGATACAATTTTTCTTTCAAGATCAGTCACAAACAAAAAAAAAAAATTCACACAAACAAATTTAACTCAAATATTCCACCGGGTGTTCAAAAAGTCCCATCACCCCTACAAAATATACTCGTACATATTGTAATACCAATTTTATTTTTGTGTGATTGATTGAATTTATGAGATTCATTGACTTTTTTCTTTTCCAGGTGTTAGAGTTGTGTGAACAATGGCAGACCAGTCCACTTACACTCTGGAGGAAAGGATAGTGATGAGCACATGGGCTCATAAAAGGTCACATACTGGCAAAATGATGCAGGAGAAAAGGCTGTTTGAAACTGGCCCCATCAAGGACAGACCACAGTCAGGAAGACCAATAACATGAGCAGAACAATGTGAAGGTGTGATTGCATCAGTGGTTTGTTCACTGAAAAAATCACTTCAGAAATGATCACAAGAACTTGCAGTCCCCATGTCCACAATGAGATCACATGACAAAAGATCTCAGCATGAAACCATAGTGTCCATCATTTGATAATGAATTAAGCAATACAGACATGCAGAAACGATATGAAACATGTGAATGGTTTTTGACCATTTTACCAACAATTCCTGCATGTGGAACAGTGATTTTTTCTGACAAGTGTGCAATTGGTATTATTATAGTATTACACCTGTCTAAATCCAGCAATTATTATATATTCATTAGGTAGATTTTTTTAATTCTAAGACACTTTTCTTCTATAGCGTTTCCATCGCAAATGCTTCATTTTCGAGATATAAACGTTTTTTTGGTGTGTATCTAGTGTGTGTTTGTACATTCGTGTGTGTGTTCGTTTGTGTTGCCGTCACATGTCTGCCCAATCACAACGCTCCATCCATTTCAAATTTGAATTAGTTTGCTACCGGAATGGCTTCGTGTGACATGTGTTCGTTCGATTATTACCGCTGTATTGTCGCTTTCTATGAAAATTTAGAAAAAAGTGTTGAGTTTCTGTGTGCTCGCTCACAGTGTTCTACCGACAGTAGTGAAGTGTCCACATTATAAAATGGAGTGCACATATCGTCAAGACCAGAAACTGTGGCGTTGTAGAAAAAGTTACGTTGTGCTTAAAATGAAGAAAAGACGGTACTGTGATTATTCTGTCTTAGATTTTAAAGGTAATTCCTGTTTTTATTTTAGATTAGGATAGGTTAGGTTTAGTTAAGTCAGGATAGGTCAGGTCAGGTCAGGTCAGGATAGGTCAGGTCAGGATAGGTCAGGTCAGGATAGTCAGGATAGGTCAGGTCAGGATAGGTTAGGATAGGTCAGGATAGGTTAGGATAGGTTAGGTCAATTTTGAAGGTGAAATTTGTTTTTCCTATGGTTTTTGATGTTTTGAACGAATCTGACCTTCAAAACTGTCGGAAATGACTCATTTTCTGTGATTTCCCCCACATTGCCGGGGGGGGGGGGGTCTAAAAAACGAGTCATTTCCGACGGTTTTGAAGGTCAGATTCGTTCAAAATACATCAAAAACTATAGGAAAAACATAAATTTCACCTCCAAAGGAAGACAGGTGTAATACTATAAATTTACCGTGCAATTTACCATAGCACCAAAATGAGAAACATTTACTTCTGGCGCAAGGAAAATTTATATTTCTTTCAGGAACTGGAACACCATCCACCATACGTGATGATATGGGGTACAGTGTCTGCCAGGAACTTGTTCAGTTCATATTTTTTTTGAGGGACCTGTCAACCAAACTGCCTACCTCAACATGTTACAAGACTGGTTTGTGCCTGACCTCGAATGTTTAGAGCTGTTTGGTCAGGTGTGGTTTCAACAAGATGTGGCTCTGGCTCAGTTTGCCATTAATGTGAGGGAATTCCTCAATGAAATGTTCAGAGACAAATGGATCAGCTGTGGCTCGCAACATTTACCTGTCCCTCTTCAATGGCTGCCCCAAAGTCCAAATCTGTGTTCATGTGACAATGCATGATGGGGTTTCATCAAGCAGAATGTATCCCAGGTGCATTACTGCATAACAGATGAACTGAAACATGCTGTTCAAGATGCATTTGGTGCAATCACTCCAGCAATGCTGCATAATCCTTTGTTACAATAATGATGGTGTACACACACATTTTTTAATTAGTAACTGTATTTACTGCAATTAAATTAATTGTTGTTAGTGACTCATTTCTTAAATTACACCTACCACATATAAATATAATTAATCACAAAAATAAATTGGTATTACAATATATACATTTTGTAGGGGGTGATGGGACTTCTTCAATGCCCTGTACATCTATTTCCATACGAATATGTATAGATTTCATGATTCTGCCATGCCAAATCTCTTTTATGGTTAGACTACTCTTCAAACTGACATAAAATAGAGCATTTTAGGAACAAAGTTCTGGTAAAATAAAGACTGGACTAGGCTAGTTAAGGCCTACATACCTTTTAGCCTCTTGCATCATTAGAACTGCTCCTGCTGAATCTATAAGAACAGCAGCCACTATATAGCAAATGTTTTCTTTCAAAACTGGTTGAAATTCTGTTGGAGCTGATGGAGCAGCCCCTTTTGCCACTGAAAAAATAAATAAATAAAAAAAATAATTTTTTAGAAAATTAACATGCCTACTATATATATTTCCTATTATAAATTAAAAAAGTGACTGGTTTTAACTTCTGCATTGTATACAACCTAATATATTCAGGGCTTTTTCTTCAGTAATTGCACTTGGGGAGAAAATAAACTGGCTGAGGGTTGGTTATATCGGTAGATTTTTAAAATATCAGCCAATATTTCAAAAGTATGATTTTTCCAAAATTATGAATAAAAGACTATTTACAGGATGAAACTTCCAATATTTTTTTTTTATCACTTCACAAAACTCATTATTTTTTCATAAGGGTTAAGTTCTCATGTAAAAATAGCAGCTGCTCTGTATGTTCAGGAGAGAGCCAATTTCTAGCAGCACTGGCAATGTTTCCTCCAATACTGAACATGTGTTCGCTTGCAACTGTTGTTGATTGCTCCCAAATATCTCTGAGCTAAGTCCCAAAAAACACATTTACTACTTAAGCCCAACATAGGCCTACAGTCCAATTGTAAAACAAACAAAACTATGACATCTAATGCAGTGTTGCCATCTTTAATGAAAAGGATTATTGCTTTATTGCCAAATTTTCAACACAGAAAATAAATTATGAATATGTTACAAAAATATGACAAACTAATAAACCCTAGCTGGATATCAGTATCGGTTATCGGCTAAAAAGCGATATCGGTACATCCCTAGATAATGGTACACTGACAAAAAAAAATACATACTTAATTATATATATATATATAATTAAAATAATATAAAAAAAAAAATATAAAAGATAGCACAGGTGTGCTATTTTTCCAGTGTGTGTACCCTATTCTAGGTGTTTAAAAAGCTCCTAACCATTTGCAAGTACAAACCCAATATTTCTATTTTACACTTTCAATCTTTCTCTCGCATATGCTTATACCGTGTGACCACAAAAATTGTCCCTGTTTTTAATCGCTTATTACTCAGTCATTATTGCAGCTTCACAAATGAAATAAAAAGCATTCGAAAGAGAACATTTTAAAGTTTTATTTAATTTTTTCGATATCCTGGATACGAAATCAGTACTTATAAAAAAATGACAGTTTTATCCACCACAATCATGGGTTATTTGTCAGACATGCAACGTGTTTTCATCGCAGAAGAGATGATCAAACATGGCTCAGTAGTTGCCACCCAACGGTCTTTCAGACGACAATACGGTCAGCAAAGGACCATAGATCCTAAAATGATTCGCAGGATTTTCGCAAAATGGAAACATCACGGCTCAATCAAGAACATGCATAAAGGCAACTCTGGGCGCAGCAAAGGTGTGCGAACTGCTGAAAACATTGATTCAGTCGCAATTCAGCTTGAAATGGACAACAAGAAATCTGTGAGATGACTATCAGCTGTGACAGGAATCAAATGGGAGAGCATTCAGAAAATAATCACGTTGGATTTGAGAATGAAGTCATTCAAAATTATGTGTTTGCAACAGCTTAGCGAACAAGACTACCAGCGTCGTTTGATGTTTTGTGAACGCATTGAAACAATAATTGAACAAAACCAGATAAGATTAAGTGACATAATATTCAGTGATGAATGCCACATCTATCTCAATGGGTTCATCAACAGACAGAATTACCGGTGTTGGTCACAAAACAAGCCAAATATACACTTGGAGAAACCTCTGCATTCACCAAAAGTTACTGTCTGGTGTGGTTTGAGTAGCAGCAAGGTTTATGGTCCTTACTTTTTTGAGGACCCAGAGACAAGGAGACCGCTTTCAGTAACTTCAGAAAGATATGTAGAAATGCTGAACACTGTTTTTGAACAAGAAAACTTCAGTAACAAGTGGTTTCAGCAAGACGGAGCAACAGCCCACACAACTAGGCAATCACTGGAATGTTTAACAAGATTTTTTGAACAGAGACTCATTTCTCATCACTCGCAGTTTCCCTGGCCCGCAAGATCTCCCGATCTATCACCTATGGACTTTTTTCTCTGGGGATTTGTCAAGGACAAAGTATTCAGGCAAGAGCCATCCTCTATCAAAGAATTAAAGCAAGCAGTGGTTAGAGAGTGTACAGTCCATTGAATGCAGCATTTTGGAAAATGTAATAAATAACTTCCTTTCCCATTGTGTGAAATGTAAGAATGTCCAGGGACGTCACTTTGAACACATGTAGAATAAATTAAAACTTTAAAATGTTCTCTTTCGAATGCTTTTTATTTCATTTGTGAAGCTGCAATAATGACTGAGTAATAAGCAATTAAAAACAGGGACAATTTTTGTGGTCACACGGTACAATACATACAGTACATAGGCAGAAACACTATATAACTTTCACAGCTCTGTAAGGTGTATGATGTACAGTTTTTGTTATTATCTGATAATACAGGTATACAGTAGCTCAATGTAAGTCTATGATATGGATCTGAATATTTCACTTTTTCCTTTGTTCTCTCTGCCTTTTTCATTATTTGCAAAAAAGGGGGTTTGGGGACAATTTTGTTAGGGAGGGGAAGATTTCCCCTCCCCAAGCCTTATGGAAAAAAAGCCCTGATATTTAAGTCTAGTTATATTGGGTCACAAATCATTTCAACCCAAGAAACAACTCAGATGGAACTTAACCTAACTTAGTGGTTTATAGAGGCAGTCTAGCCATGCCAAGTTGGTCTGGAAACTGGGTAGAGTAGTCTCTTTAGTAAACAATCTAAGGCTCTATAAACATCTTTTTTAAGTGTTCTGAAGCCTAAATAATGATTTTATTACATCAACAAACTTCAGTGATGTCCAGTTCCTAATACAGGACTTCCAAAAAATAAAAATTAACAAATGGTTGATATCTATTATGTACTATGCAGTACCTCCAAACTATTATTAGATTAGGCCAGTACCCCCCTATATATATATATATATATATGCACCTCAGTGTGGTTGTTGTTGTTTAGCCAATCAGCCCACCCTGATCGAGCAAGCTGGCAGCACGCAGGTAACTGATGGCCCTCTCTGGAGTGGACCAGAGGGTCAGCGCACTAGTGATGTTGTGTTGTGTTCTATGCTGTGCTAGAGCAGTACACTGTCATAATATGTTCAATTGTTTGTGGTGTGTCCTGGCACAGGTGGCAGGTGTCATCTGTGGAGTTGTCTAGTTTGTGTTTATATGTCTGTAAGTTGGGGTGATGTCCACATTGGAATTGTGCTAAGTTAACTCAATCCAATCTGCTCAGGCTGGTCTCTGACCTGTCAATGGGTGGTGGCTTCGCACCTAGGACCACATTTGGACTGAGTTGTGTCAGTGCTTTGTGGGTTAGGTGTGTGTGTGTGTGTGTGTGTGTGTGTGTGTGTGTGTGTGTGTGTGTGTGTGTGTGCGTGCGTGTGCACGCGGCGCGCGCACGTGTTTTTGTACTGTGTGATGTCTGTGGGGCATGGTATGGAGTGTTCAGTTATAATGTCTCTCTGGTGTTACCTTAATAGTGCAAGGTGTTCATGCATGATTGAACATGTAGTGGCAAGGGTGTTGTGGGTTAGTTGTCACTGCTGCCATGAATTGTGTTCCCCTCATGTCTAAATGTTCCTTAACTTTCAGTATTTTTGTTTCTGTGTGCAGGTGTTCTATTGGTGTTGTTTGAGTACATCCTGTAATGATACAAAGTGCGTTGTTTTGTATTGTCTGTAAGGTGTTTGTGTGTGTGTTTGAGATAATGGGTGCCCAGCATGGGCTAGCATAGTCCATAACTGAGTGAATATATTGTTTGTATATGAGTGATGTTGTTTCCTGCTGGTGTCCAAAGTTTGTGCCTGTTAGTACCCTAAGCATGTTAAGTCTTGACGTACATTTGTTTTTAATGTCCTGAATGTGGTTTGCAAAAGAGAATGATGTGTTGTATGTGACCCCAAGTATTTTGGGCCTGTGAGTGTGTGGAATATTGGTGTTGTTTAGTGTAAGCTATGAAGTTATCTGGTGTTCTTTTGTGTTGCTTGTTAGCAAGGTGATGGTTGATTTTGTGGGCACTACTTTGAGCCTATTGTTTGTGAGCCAGTCTTGTATAGTGTTTATGTATGTTTGTAGGTTATTTGTAGCAGTGTTGATGTTGTTGTGGGTGAATGTTAGAGTGATGTCATCTGCATATGATAAGGTAAGCTTGTTATCTATGGGTGTTGAAATGTCATGCATGTATAAGCTGAACAGTGTTGGTGAGAGAAGAGAGCCTTGAAGGACCCCATTCGGAAAAAGCTTGTTTTTGGATGACTTGCCATTAAATGTGACATATGAGTATCTTCCTGAAAGATAGTTGCTCAGCCACCTTTTGGTGTTATTGTACATGTTTGTGTTGAGTATTTTGTTTATGAGAGGGAAGCGTGAGATAGCATCAAATGCTTTACTAATGTCTATTGTTGCTAATAGTGTATGTTGAGCTGGTCATCTGGAGTTGATGCCATCCATGATGTGCTGTGTGAGGTTAGTAATAATGTGGTTGAGTGGTGAGGTCTGAATCCATGTTGAGTAGGTGATAGTGGTATGTGTGAGTTGGTGATCTGTAAGATTAGTCTTTCTGTTACTTTGGAAGGTGTGCATAGTTAAGTAATGGGTCTATAGGAAGCTGGTTCTGTTGGATTTTTGTTTGGTTGAGTAGTGTAATAATTTAGTGTAATAATTTTACCTTGTTTCCATGTCAGGAATAATACAGTGTTGGTATGAATATGTGCTGATATTTGTGAGAGCTAGTACAGGTAAACATCGATTTACGATATTTTGTGTTAACAATGGTGATGAATTAAGACCATCTCCCTATTTGCGATAAAAAAAATTCACATTAACGATGGCCATCAGTCAGCCAAACTCGCTGATGCTTGGAAGAGGGAATGCATCTCTCGCACAACCCTCAACTTCAGCCTCTCCGGACTCCCCAGAGGCTGTGTGGGAGTCAGAGTAACATCTCCACTCCACCTACAAGAGTCCCCTTAGCCTCGAAGGGGACATGTGATGATGACCAGGCTTGTTCTTAATGATGTGGCGAGTGTTGTTTAATTGTTTTCTATTGATTTTATGAGTGTAGGAGTTATTTTTTTCAGTGATACATGTGTGTTTGGGACTGGCTGGGAATGTATCCCATTGAACCCCATGTTATAATGAACTTAATTTACGATATTTTGATTTGTGATGGGGTTTTCAGGAATGCAACCCCATCATAAATCGAGGTTTACCTGTATTCCCTGTGGGCCCAAGTGTTTAAGGTGTATGTTAGATATGTTGTGTAGTGGTTAATAGAGGTGGAAAGAGTACTTCAGTACTCAAGTATTCTTGTACTAAGCACATGTATTTTTTGTAATAATACTCGAGGGAATCTGAAATTGCTGTAATCGTACTCGAGAGAATCTGAAATCGCTATAATCATACTCGTACTCAAGGGAACATAACCCCTGTGTTAAGTGAGGGACAGCTGTATATTAGGGTGTCCCGTTTTGGACAAATCTCAAAGTTATTAATGTCCAGCCCTCTCATATTGTGACAAATGATGATTTAAGTATGCTAACTAATTTTTAGACTGAAATAAAAAAATTTGACCCCCGAGCACTTGATTCAAAAATTTAAGGGTCAAATTTTTTTTAAAATTTTAGTTTTTTGATTTTATGCCTATAATTTCAATTTTAGACACTTATAAATGGTTCCATCTGATGTGTATTAAAAAAATGAATAATTTGATACTAAATTTATATAGGTTTGGCTTAAAAATTGTGTTTATATGATTTTTTTAAAAATATTTTTAAGGCATTTTATTAAATTTTTTAGAGTATTTCTCTTGTTGCTTTCAAGTTTATTAAATAAATAAGGCAAATAAAAGAAAATTAATCGTTTTCCATTTAATTATCAAACAAAAATGGTAAAAATAATAAAAATATCCCTCTTTTATGGACTAGAAAAGCAAAAGCTTCCTCTACATAAGAAAAAATAAAAAAATAAAATAAAATTTTCAAAAAAATGACAAACTTCAACTAGGACAACATTTTTGATTCCTTACAGAAAGTAAAGATCAAATTTTGATACAAAGACATTACACAATTATAAAATTAAAACAAGAGAAAAAATATAAAACAAGTGCAATGAAAAAAAAGTACTAAACTCCATAAACCTAAAATCTTCCTTTTAAAATAAAGAACTAAGAATTTATTTTCAATTTTTCGAATGCGCGGCCTAATCTCTGACATACTTGGTTAATGTTTTTTTTCTTGAAATCAGGCACTTTTTGTCTATTGTCTTCAACCACCTGTAGCAGATATTGTTTTTGTTTTTCATCTCTAGTGATCGAATTAGCATAAGCTTCTATTAATTTAACACCTCATTCGGCCGTGTCATTTACTACTTTCATATAGTGTACAAAATTACTCATTCTTTTGAAATCTTCATCATCTTTCCATTCGTTTGCAGATTTTCTAAGCCAGTTACCAGAATAACTGAATAAATTCAAGAAGAGCCATGAGTTTGGCCCAACTAGATCCGGAAGTCTCGTGGAAGGGTTAAGTGTAGGAAATGTTGGTGGTCCTCGTCGGTTAGAAAATCCTCGCTTCTCAAATTTCGATATTGATTTAGCAATTTGGTCTTCAAAGTTCAATTCACCACTTAAATTTTCTGAAAATAAAGGAAGCGGTACCATTTCTTCAGTAACATACCAGAGGTGGTGATCAAGGGCCTTAATAACCTGGCTTGCTACTTCTTCATCGATTTTCTTGTATGCTTGCAAGTTGTGATATAACTGCAGGTCATTTTCAGGTGCTTCAACTCCTTTTGTAGATGACACCCAAACTTTGCTATATATCATTACTATAAATTTGCATACTCTTTCCAGCTTATTCACCATATTTTCAATGTAACCTGCTTGATCACTAAAAGCAAACATTTTTATACAATACATGATTGTAGCCATCCATCTAGCACGATGCGAGGCTCCAGGATGAAGCCCAACAAATTCCTTTTGGTGGAGTTTGATTCAAAATCTGTAGACATAACTCAGCACTTTCTTTATAATCCCCGTGAAGTAATACATTGCTATCTTCATTTTGCAGGATTTCATAAAGATATTTTGTTACATCTTCAATTTTATTCTTTAGGTATCTGTTTGTTGTTTTCAATATTTTATGTTTCTTGCTTGTATCTAAATTCTTCCATATAGTTTGTCTAAATTTTTGAAAAATTTCATGATCAGGTGATATTGATTTGCCAAATATTACTTTAAAAACATCATTCAAAATTCTTTCAAATATATGATGCCTGCATGCGCACCAGAGTATCCTCTGTCCTAATAAGTCTTCTAGTCTTTTGCAGGCACCATCGATCCAACCGGAATTCAATGCGGTTGTATCAAAAACCAACGAAACCACTCTTCCTTCAAGGTTCCAATCCATAGCAGCTTCAAAAGTGGCTTGGGCTTGAGAAAATCCAATAGCATCAGGGATATCTGGAACCGCTAAAATTTTGCCTTCCTTCGCACTGGGCATTCCCGAAACTAAAATAGCCAACCGTTCTTTCTTTTCACCTCTCAATTCTGTAACTATTTTAGAATCCTAATGGAGCGAAGAGAAATTTGGAGGCTCAAAATCGATTTTCACTTTCTTAGATGTGTTCTCCCTAGTTTTCTTTCCTGCATTCCAAGAAGTTGTTCTGGACAGGCTGACTGTTTCTAAATCTATATCACAGGCAGAAAGCACAGTAGCAGCAAAAGCTGTTCTTTGATTTAATGACAAGTTCAATCTGTCAGCTATATTGCTAACTTTAGAAAACTTCATAATATTTTGACTAGTGATGCAACTCCAAAAAAACGATATTGTTTTTTTCATAAAAAACAGCACTCGAAAAAAACAAGGTCATTTCTTGTTTTTTTCAATAAATATCAGTAAATCCCAGTTTTACCAATTCCTTTACTGTTTAATTTATATATTATCATTGTATTACAGGTCTTACATGTTAAAGTTCAGTTTAGAAGTTATATTGTAAACAAGTAAACAATAAAATGCCAAGAAATAAAACTCGTCGTGTCCTTATTCAAGGATGTTGAGAGCAAGTTAAAGATAGGCAGAGTGAAGTGCAAATTTTGTTCTGCTAAGGTTGCCAAAAATGGAACAAGAATGGCAAAACATATCATCAATTGCCAAAAATGTGATGAACAGATTAAAGTTAAATATTTAGGCAAGAAAGATTCAAAACTTGCAAAAGAACAAAGCATAGTGGTGAGACCTGCAAGTGATGAAATATCTATTGAGTCTTTCTTTCAAAGTGCAAATATGGCTCCAATAACAAAGCCATCAAAAAACAAAATGAATCCTTATTTGGATAGGATGTCTGGCCAAGAAATCGTAAGTACCTAATTGCCATTATTTAAAATAACTATTTAATCCATAAATATCACCAATAATAACAGAAGAATCACATCAACAACAGTTAGCATTTAATGGCAACATGTTTATTTTTCAGAAAGAAGCTCAAAAGCAGGTAGCCAAAGCGATTTATGCTGCTGGCTGCCCACTGAGTATGGTAGAATACAAGCAGTGGATCAAAGCCTTTGCTATCATAAGACCTGCTTTTAGGTTACCGAGCCGAGACATGATCTCCAACACTCTTCTTGAAGAAGTGTTTTTTGAAACCTCAACAACAGTCAAGGAGATGGTTGCATCTGCTACAACTTTAAGTGTTGCAATTTTAGTTGATGGGTGGAGCAACATCAGGTGATGATCAAGAATTTTTTTTGTTTTGTATAACTAATTTAAAAAAACATTTCTTTAAAAATATTTCTTGAATACTTTTTATTATTATTAAATGTTATTAAATAATATATTTATTATTTTAATATATATTTCATTATTCCCACTTGACTTTACAGGAATGAAGGAATAATAAACTTCATAGTGACTGTTCCTGAGCCAGTATTTTGGACAAGTATTGCTACAGGTATTTCTGTCTCTCTTTAGAGCTAATTTTATAAGCTGATCTGATAATTTTTTACTCTGCTGCTGATAGACTTTGCTATGTTCTATAATTAGTGAAGCATATCTGAAAATTAATCTATTTTTTCTTAATCAGGAGTTGAAAGCCACTCAGGAGAATACATGGCGAATACCATAAAGAATGTGGTGAATGAAGTTGGACCTATGAAAGTGGCAGGCATATGCACTGATAATGCAACTAATATGAAGAAGGCCTGGGAATTGCTAAAAGAAGAATTTCCTCATATAAGCACATATGGTTGCTTAGCTCACACTCTGCATTTAGTATTTACTGATGTTAGTAAAATCAAAACAGTAGAATGTATCCAGAGAGACTGCACCAATGTTGTAAAAACTATAAAGAAGTCTCAAAAGCTTACTGCTGAAGCAGCTTCAACAACAGCCCTCTAAATCACTGAAACTGCCAGTTAAGACCAGGTACTAATTAAAAATGTGAAATTTTTAAAATTACATCCTTTGCAACATAAAAATGTGTATCTTACAATAACACTAAATTAACAATATGTATATACAATATATATACTTCAATTGTGCACAAGTTAACATGTTTCTTGCACAAATAAATATGCAATATTTTAAATGAATCTAATAGATATTTTTATATTTATTATTTACAGATGGGGCTCAGTCATCCACTGTACGGAGAGCATCTGTAACAATAAACAAGCTCTCCAAGCCCTAGCCATAAGTGAAGAAGCTAAGAAAACAGCATTGGATCAGTCTGTCAGGAAACTACTGCTCTCAGAAGTGTTTTGGGATAGAACTGAAGGTTTGCTCAAACTACTGAAACCAGTAGCAGATTCTATCACATCTGTTGAAGGAGACAACCAGCACCTTTCAACTGTAGCAAAGGTATTCAAGGAGCTTGAGAACTCAGTTGAGAAATATGTTGCAGAAAGTCCAATCCTTAAAAGTGAAGAAGCCACTCTGCTAAGTATAATCAAGAAAAGAAGAGAATTCATAGTGAAAGACATTCACTTAGCAGCAAATCTCCTGGATCCCCGCTACCAAGGATGCCACATATCGGAGGAAGAAGCAGTAAGTTTTACATCACTATTCAGGAAATAGTCTGATCAAATTATAAGCAATATTTTGTTCTACATAGTGATTGAATGGATCACAATTTCACAAATCACAGTTTTCAAAATTTTATGTTTTGCAGAAAAATATTACTAGGGTTACTCAAAAGGATAAGATTCTGATTAGTTAGAGTATTTATAAGTTCTAAAACACAGATATGGCTGAAATATTTCTAGATATTGTAATTTTTGGAAAGAGCATGAGTTTCATTCTAAATACTAGCTATGCATGTTTACACACTGAAGTATTATTTACTTTAAACATTATTTTGCAGGTGGATGCTCTACAGGTTATCCATGAAATAGCTGGTCAAGAATTATTAGATGCTGCAGTTGTAATTGGAGAAGTTGCCAACTACCGTTCAAAGGAAAAACTATTTAGCAAACAACTCCTTTGGACATCTGCAATGAAAGTAAGCCCAAGAAGCTGGTGGAATGGACTTTGCTGCTCAACTCAGCTGTCAAAAATAGCAGCTAACATTCTGAGTCTACCACCTACAAGTGCCGCTGTGGAACGTTCATTTAGTAGACATGGGTGGATACACTCAGCAAAAAGAAACAGGCTAACAACAGAACGAGCTGCAAAACTAGTCTATATATCGCATAATATCCAGCTCATTGAAGCATAACAGAAAGACCAGCATTCACCAAACAAACTAAGCCCAAGTTATGGATCATTCAAAAAGGCTACAGTCTTTACAAAGCCCACTCCAATATTACCTTTGGCAGGTGATGCAGGTCCATCCTCTGGAAAGGGGCCTGTTACTATTGCTGAGCCAAATATTGAGGCTTCTGATTCCGAATCAGAAGCAGAATCATTGATGGAAGTTACCCATCATGATTCATCAGATTTTGAGAAAAGTGACTTTGAAGAAGACTAACTGTTCATGAATATATCAGAAATATGTATTCACATTTGAAAATCTTGTAATCACTGCTCTCATTATGTTTCAGTTTGTCATAATTTGGTTTTCATTTAAAATGGATAAATACATGCAAATGTACTGCAGTTTTTTTCTTTTACAATACCTTTTAAAATTAATGTTTAGCTTTTCTTATGTATTATATTAACAACTTGAATTAATAATAAACTCTTGCGATAAAAAAAAAATACTCATTTAATAATATACAAGTATTTTGGGAAAAAAAAAACCATAAAAAACAAAAAAAACACGAAAAGAACGTTTTTTCCCCCATGAAAAAAACAATATTTGAAAAAAAAACCACTTTTTTTTGCATCACTAATTTTGACGCTTAGGACCTTTTTTTGCACTCGAAAGTTTAAAGTCTGGATCATCTTGCTCCGATTCTGAAGACAAATTTTCTTGATAGACCATATTCATTTTAGATGTTCCAGGCATTGCTTTCCTTTGTGATTCTTTTAGTTCACAGTTTTTTATTTCTTGGATTCTTTCAGCTTTAGCTTTAAGTCTTCTTTTCATATATTTTATCTAGACCTCCTAAGCACATTTCCCTTTCTCCTCTCTGATCTTCCAGAAATTTAACATCCCAAATTTTCGTTTCATTACTTCTTAGTGGATCTTTCATTATAATTTCTTCAGCATTCTGAGAGCTGATGTCAAAGTTTTTTTAAAACCTGGTTAAATTCCTGAAGTTTATTGTTATAATTAGGACATTCTGCAATTTGTGCAAAAGTGTCTCTCTTTTTAATTAAGTCCTTTAATAACTGTTTAGGTCTTGGATGACGCCCAACATCTTTAGAAGGTATACTGGCCAGGATCCAAAAATGTTTAACTTTTTCCAAAACTACTTTTATTGTCTCCTCTACTGAGTTATTCCTCATGGAGTTTCTTTTTAGACTTAAAAAGTGATGAAGAACATCTCCATTTGAGGAAAAAAGTGCCCCCCTGTGTGGTTCCAAATGAGGAAGGAGATCTCCAAGAACAGAATCATCACGTTCCTTATCTTTTCTTAACTTTCGTTCATTCGAAGCCATAGTTAATCATTAGGTAACTAGATGACTAGCTAAAATCCTGAAAAAAATATGAAAAAAGTAAATAAAAACAAAATTTTTAAGCCAAACCCATATAAATTTGGTATCAAATGATTCGTTTTTTAATATGCATCAGATGAAACCATTTATAAATGTCTAAAATTGAATTTATAGGCATAAAATTAAAAAAACTCAAATTTTTAAAAAAATAAATTTGACCCTAAAATTTTCAAATCAAGTGCTCAGGGGTAACATTTTTTGATTTTGGTCTAAAAATTGGTTAGCATATTTAAATCATCATTTGTCACGATATGAGAGGGCTGGACATTAATAACTTTGAGATTCATCCAAAACGGGACACCCTACTGTATATACATCTGAGTTTTACAATGTACGTATGTATTTTTAGTTATTTATTTATCTTTGGGTCATTCCAGGACAAATCAGGCATTGCCTGAAATGACACCCACTTAGATTTTGCTTAAAATTGCTATACAAGGTTGTTTATGCTGAAAAACATGAAATTTTGAGTTTCAGAGCAATCAGAGTAATGGTTCAAAAGTTATGGGCCCTCCAATTTTGGGGGTGGGGACTGGCCCCTTAACCATTTAACAAACTTATTTATTTCCAAGAAAGTGGACAATATATATCTATTTTTTTTAATAGAATATTTTATTCTTTATATTGTGCTAAAGAGGAAAATAATAGACATTTTATTATTTTTTTTATTTTTAAGAAGTTATAAAATATTACACGTCCTTTGAAAAATTTGCCCGAGTTTATACGTTCATTTTTTAAAACAAAAAATATGTTTTTTGAATAAAAATAATAATAAATGTTTTAAGCAAATTCCTTTCAAAACAACTCTGAACTAAATAAAAACTATGTAAAAGAAAATTGGCATATTACTTTTAAGAGAAATCATACTTCGAATGATAATCACGAAAGCACGGAGCAACGCGTAGGCCTACATCGCAATCTCTGCAGTAATATCTTGACTCACGGCGAATTTTTTTTCCCCTTTCGGTTTTCTTTCGTGTACAAACTGCACATATCCTTGTTGGGTTCGTTTTTTTCTCAGTTGCTGGAATAATATCTGGAAAGTGGTGCCCTGACATTCGAAGTGGTGTTGCATTGGTGCTTGGTCGACCCCTTGAAGCTACGAAAGATACTCTGTATTTTGCAACCATCATGTCGATCAGCTCCATTCTGTAGTCTAATGGTTTCTTGTTTTGTCCCGTTTGTTTGAAAAGAATGAAAGAATTCCATACAGCTAATTCTAAAAGATGAAAAAACAACTTCCGGTAATACTTCTTTCCCCATTTCCTCATGATTGGGTAGCTTGAAAGTGTTTGATCAACCCGATCAACTCCTCCCATGGTGTTGTTGTAATCCTTCACAATCTGAGGCACACGGACAACATCTCGCCTTCTTACACATTCTGTCATTTCTGAAGAATGAACAGTTGATAGAAGAGTGACATCCCTTTTGTCTTTCCATTTCATAGCCAAAACTTTTCGACGCCTAAATGCAATACTTTCCCCCTTTTTCAGTTTTTTGTTTTTTATTTGTGCAGGTATCCCTTTCCTTGTTTGTTTTACAGTCCTGTAAGTGTCTGTATGATGTTCAACCAATAAGTTAGCCAGCTCCGGTCAAGTATAAAAGTTGTCTGTAGTCAGGCAATGACCTTTCCCCAATAATGGCTCCATCAATGACATCACAATTTGGATAGATACTGGAAGATCTTTATAAACCTGACTCACTTGAGTACCTTTTCCAGTGTATATGATTGTTGACCAAACATAGCCTGACTTTGATTCGCAAAGCATGTATAATTTTATGCCAAAGTGAGCTCTCTTCAGAGGCATATACTGCACCCACCCAAGATGTCCTTTATACATCATAAGGCTCTCATCAATTGTCACATCACGATCTAGGTTGTATAGCAAATTGAATTTGTCACTAAAGTATTTGTAAACTGGATAAATTTTGTTCAGTTTCGGGTATGGGTGGGTATTTGGGTCATAATCTTCATTATTTGCAAAATGTAAATTACTTTTCAAAAGCTGAAATCTTTTGAGTCATGCACTGTCTAAAAAATGGTGTATCCATGATAGGCTTTTTTGTCCAATAAAGCCAATAGTTAGGCTTTGGAATTAGGCCTTGCAGCATTGTTATTGCTAAAAACACTATCTCATTACTGTCTGTAGCTCTCCAGGCACTGTTCCCTTGTTGCGTTGCATACCGATTCGTTTCAGTTACAATAATATCAATGAGTTCATCAGTAAAATATAAATTGAAAAAATCTAATGGATTACCTTCAATGGGAACATTCGTATTTGCATTACTCTTTGTGAAGTCAAATCTTGGAGGAGCTACCGTAGGCTGTCTCTTCAAACCATGATTGACAAAATTGTTCAAATGCTTCATCTGATTCATCCTCCGAAAAGTCTTCTGAGCAAGAGGAATCACTGTTATCATCTTCGGAAGAGCTCAGATGTATATCTTCAACATTTCCTAACAAACTTTCTTCTTCACTATCAGAATCCATCTTTATATGACTAAAATTACCATATGTAAAAAATGATTTGGACAGACATACAATGCCCCTCGGATGACTGTTGCGCACTGAGAAAGTACTGTATATAAAGTTATAAACCTAATTATGTGTGTTATGTGTCAAAAGCCAGGCCTCAAGCCATGCCCAGAGGCGTGGCTTTCGAGAAGTACAGCCAATTAGAGTAAATGCACGAGATATCTCGTTCAAATTTTAAACATACTTCAAATTTTTCATGCGCCCGAGTAAATTTGGGTAAATTATTTTAGAGTGAGTCTTTGATGCCCGAGTATATTCAGGCAAATTCGTGAAGTGGTTAATTTTTAAAAATCTATAACTCAGTCCCTAATTGAGCTAGGAAAAAAATTTAAAAACCATTTGAAAGCTCAAATCCTAAAGAATAATTGACTAAGTAATAAAATGCATTTAATCAAATAGTTAGAGAGTTTGAATATTTTTGGGGGGCCCCACCCCTATGATAGAGATATTCAAGATTTTTTTTTCCCTCATTTTGTACCTCAATTACTCTTCTATATGACTTAGTCAATGACTGTGTATTTTTACCCCTAAGTTGTGTATTTTTCCCCTTCATTAGATGGTGGTGGAGGTTAAAAACACATTCTATTTGCTGGACTTTGAACTTACACCATTATGCCTATTTTACTTATCAAGCTCTCTTATAAGATGTTTTCCTTGACTTACAAGTGGATTAAGTATAGCTATAAGATAAACTTATTAGTGTTTTCCTAAAACTCAATAATAATAATAATAATAATAATAATAACTGTCTCTCAACTTTGTCAATATTCAAAGGCATAAAAAATACTGCTAGTATAGTTATGTTTTATTGAACAAATTAAGACATTACTTGAATAAAAATAATTGTTATACAATACATTAAATCTGAAACATTTTTGGTACCTAGCCTAATTCTCAGTAACATGTATTTCAAAAGATATACACAACTCTGGTGCCAGATTGAATATTAGGAGTTGACATTTCATGAAGGATGTTTTTGGTTTCCACCCAACAAACATCATCTCTATTAGTTGGGAAATAGTATCTATACTGGGCCTATTGTTAGCCGAATGAGGTGATGCTGATTAAGTTTATGCTAGTGATTAATTGATGCAATGATTGATTATTAATGACAGGCTGGGTTAACAATTTATGATGTCCTACAGTATCACCGGTTGAAGGTGGCTAATGGAGTAGGCCTACTATAATATTTCTGAGTGATACAAATTGCTTCAAGGTCACCAGCTTGGATTACACCCAAGCAAATATTGTTAAGGTTATAAAAAGCACCTTATTGTTTTGTATTTAATTAAGAAAATAAAGCAGTTATTTGTTCACAGTGAATAACAAATGAATGACAGTAATTATAGTGAATAACAATTATTTAACAGCCTTCATATTATGCTAAGATGACATGGGGCTTAGCCAATAAGAGAAATTGTTAAGTGCTTAATTGTCAAGTAATGCATTCATTTATGTTAGGCTAATGGCATGCAAAATGGAATACAACATAAAATATGAAACCTAGTGATAATAGAAATTAAGCATGTACGTTTTGGTATACTGAATAGAATACGTAACACACTGATTATGTAGGCCAAAGGTTATGAATAGATGAACATGGAACAAATGCTTGCAGCCTAATAATAATAGAAATTAAGCATGTACATATGGTACACTGAATAGGTGATGCAGGCTAGAGTTACGCATAAATGGAACATTGCACTTGCATTTAGTACATGGTAAGTGGATTTAGCCTAGGGTGGCCAGACATCCAGCTTTAGACTGGACAGTCCACCTTCTGAACACACTGTCCTCCATCCAGAGCCACCTTGAGCCGGACGTTAATTTGTCCTCCTTTTTGGGGTCTGGCTAAAAAGAATTATATAAATTACCTTGGGTACACTTAAAATAGCGGGTACTGAAGGTCATTACTTACTTCTTACTTCGTAGCCCCCGGGTTCTCTTATGCGAACCCAGCAGCGCTCAGGTATCCCGCGACCACCGTGGGGCGGGTCCATAGGTCTCGTAGAGAGGTAATGTTGGAGTTGTGTCTTTGTTGAGAGAGGGTGTGGCAGTGTAAGAGTAGATGTTCTGTGTCCTCAGGGTGGAGGTAGCATTTTTGACAGGTGGTGTCAGCTAGGTGGAGTCTGTGTCTGTATTGTTGGAGGGAGGGGTGGTGGCCTGAATGGAGCCTGGCCAGAGTAACTCTTGTTTTCCTTGGGAGGGTTTGTTCGCTCTGATGGACTACAGGGGGAGTATCGTGAAGGACAGTGTTGTGTGGTTGGTTGAGTAGGTATTTCCGGGTGAATTCTGTGTGGAGATGTTTAATGGGGTTGATGTTTAGGGGAGGGGGGGGGGGGATGTTGTTCAGTAGCTGTGAATATTGAGCAGCAAGAGTGCGTTTTTTGTTGCGGGGTGGGGTATTGTGTAATGTGAGAGGGTGACAGGGGTGGTCTGGGGCCAGTGCTCTGGAGAAGAACTGAGTCCCTGTCATGTTCATGTGGTGTTCGATGGGGAGTATTTTCATATCTGCATGTAGATGTGGGATGGGTATGGTTCGGAGGCAGCCAGTAATGCTTCTGAGACCTCTGCTTTGTGTGGTCTGTATCTTTTTCTGGTTTATGTGGGAGATGGACGGGGACCAGGCGGGGGCAGCGTAAGTTAGGGTAGTAAGTACAAACTGTTTGTATAGGATACTGAGGGATTCCTTCTGTTGACCGAATGTTGTGGAGGTGAGTGTTCTGAGAGCATTGAGTTTTTTTGTTGCTTTGGAGCAAATGTTTGATATGTGAGGGGAAAAGGACGTGTGTGTGTCTAGGGTGAGGCCAAGGATTGTTGGGGTTTTGTTTAGAGGTAGGGGATGTCCCATGAGGGTGACTCTCGGGTGTGCTTGGGATTCGTGGCGGTCTGAGGTTAGGAGGGTGATGGAGGATTTTTGAGGGGATGCTGACATCCTATTGTTAGTCAGCCAGAGTTCCAGATTGGTAATGTACTGCTGGATCAGGCGTGTGGCGGTGTTACGGTTATGGTGTTGTGCTGTTATGGTCAGGTCATCTGCATAGGAGGAGACATGGACATGGGGGGAGAGAGGTTGTGGGAGGTCGTGCATAAAAAGGTTGAAGAGGATTGGAGAGAGTATAGAGCCCTGTGGGACGCCATTGTATAGTCTGTAGGTTTTGGATGAGTGTTGTTTGTGTATGACTTTGCCAAGTCGGCCTGCAATGAGATTAGTAAGCCATTTCTTGTCATTGGTGGGGATGTTGAGATCAATAATCTTTTGTGCAAGAATGTGGCGTGGGACAGTGTCGAAAGCTTTGTTGATGTCGATGGCAACAAGGACTGTGCGGGCAGGGGTGGATAGTTGGTTGAAGCCATCTAAGATGTGTTGGGTTAGGTTTGTAAGAAGCGTTGTGGTGGAGTGGGCGGACCTGAAGCCGTGTTGGGTTTGTGAAAATGTAATGTGTGGTTGTATGCGTCTTAATATCAGTTTTTCGAGGACTTTGGAAATGGTTGAGAGAAGGGAGATTGGCCGGTATGAAGCAGGTAGGTTGGGGGGTTTATTGGGTTTCAGTATCGGGATGATGTGTGCCAGCTTCCAGGTAGAGGGTATGATATTGTGAAGCCAGGAGTAATTGAATATGTTTGTGAGGGCTGCAATAGCAATTGGACCAAGGTGTTTGAGATGAATGTTTGAAATGTGGTCTGGGCCTTCGGCATGAGAGTTTTTGAGGGATTTTATGGCTGCAGCTGTGCCTTGGGGTGTAAGAAGGCCATAATAACCATTAACATATTTTTATTATATGTAGTTGGCAACACTGCTGGTAAGCTACATTTGTTTTCAATTTCATGACTACGAGTTAGACAGTCAGTCTGCCCAAGAAGTAAAAATGAATAATCATTTCTTTCAGTTATATATATATATATATATATATATATATATATATATATATATATATATATTAGGGTGGTCCAAATCCATAGGGGGAAATTTCAAAATTGTCTTAGTCTCCACAAATGTGGTTTTTGTCCATTTAGTGTCCACATGGTCTGTGCAAAATTGCAGCATGATTGGTGAATATTTAGAGGTCGCCCCACTCTGAATATATATATTATATAATGTACTTTTTCTTCAGTAGGTCCGATGGCTCAAACTCGATCAATTCCAAAAGTTTGGCTTCTAGGGATGGCAACTGGAACTTTATCCACGTCAAGGCTCCCTACATGCCTTGACGCCCTCCTCTTGGGGCAATACCACCACATCAATCAAAAGCAAACCACCTCCGACAGTCTGAACCAGGCATGCCAGAGGGTGATTGAAGTCTGGACCCGAGCGCGGATCCCAACTCAATCGACTCCTGTGTCCGTAAGCTTTCAAAGCTTTTAGACGGCTACAAAACACTCAAGAAGCACAGGACCAGGCAACGTGCCAGCGATAGAATGAATGAAGACATCTTCAAAGCGGACATCCAGGAACTGTTTGACATCGCAACCAGTGATGCCATGAGCACAATCGTCAATGTTGAGGACCGAAATTTCCTGTCCATGCGGCGCAAGGACGCCAATTCTTGCAGCATGGCTGGCATTGATAAGGAAACGACTACACAAGAGGACAGAAAGCGATCCAGAATGGAGAAGGAAGCCAAGAGGAAGGCAAGGCATGAAGCAACACAGAAAGATTTGGAAGAAGCAGGAGTGTCATCAATTGATCTTTCCTCTTCTTCTTCCCTTTTTTCGCAAGACAACGACGACTATAGACCATCGGTTCCGATTCCTTCTTCGTCTGAAGCTCCGGCACCAAAGCGTCCCAAGAACAAGGTTACGAACATTTTCCAATCTCCAGAAGTCATTGGAGCAATGGATCACACCAATCTTTCTGACCGGAATGCTGTTTTCATAACTGGAGCTGTATTACAGGCCGCGGGGCATGACCTGTCTGGGATGACGTGCTCTCGGAGCTCTATTCATCGCTACAGAGAAAGTGGGCGAGAACAGGCAGCTCGAGAAGACCTAGAATCATTCTCTCTAGAAGACCCTGTCCTTCTCCATTGGGACGGAAAGCTTCTCCCCGGCATTGAAGGGAAGAAGACGAATGTGCATCGGATAGCAATCCTTATAACATTCAATGGACAGGAGAAGCTGCTTGGTGTCCCAAAGATGAAACAAGGAACTGGAGAAGCACAGGCCCAGGCATGCCTTCAAACTATGAAATTATGGAACATGGAACAGCATGTGAGAGGTCTCGTCTTCGATACCACTCCGTCAAACACGGGTTTACATCGCGGAGCCTGTGTCAGGATTGAAGAAGCATTGGGTCACGAGCTAGTTTGGATCGGTTGTCGACATCATATACTTGAAGTCGTACTTGCTGATGTCTTTGCCTCAATATTTGGCTCAACAGGAAGTCCTGAAACAGGCCTTTTTAAGCGATTTCAAAAGGAATGGCCATCTCTCCCACGAAGCATTTGTCTCAGCATCGGACAGCTTGTTCGAGAACCCTCAACTCCAAGAGATGAGAAAAGAGATGCTCACTTACTTACCTAACGCTCTTCAGACAAGCCAACCTCGTGACGACTACAAGGAGTTCCTTGAACTATCTTTGCTCTTCCTGGGGGGAAAGACTGGTGGTCAACTCTTTATCCGAGCTCCAGGTCCCATGCACCACGCGAGATGGATGGCGAAGGCGATTTATGCGCTCAAAATCTACCTCTTTCACTATCAATTCAAGCTCACAGCACGCGAAGAACGAAACATGACTCAGCTGGCTTTATTTGTCAGTCTGATTTACGTCAAGTACTGGCATGAAGCGCCAATGGGGACACAAGCTCCTCTCAATGATCTCAAAATGCTGCATCTTCTGGAAAAATATCCACACGGAGGAGCTGCACAAGCGGCGAAGACAGCTCTAAGACGCCACCTGTGGTACTTGTCGGAGCATCTGATTGGACTGGCCTTCTTCGATAATAGGATCGATCCTGATACCAAAAGGAGAATGGTTCAACACCTCCAACATCCCCAAAAGAATGGCTGCCCCCGACGAATCGACATGGCGGAAGCTGGTGTTGAAAATGATGTGGCATCCTTCGTCACGAAAAGGACATTGACCCTCTTTGATGCCTTGAAAGTTGGAGGTAAGGAGGAAGCGCGCCAGTTACTTCAAAAAGATCCACGGGAATGGCCAAATGACAAGAACTACAGGGAACTTAGAGATCGCGCCTTAAAGATGAAAGTCGTCAATGATGCTGCCGAGCGAGGTATTGCTCTCACACAACGCTACAATGACACTTTGACACGAAACGAGGACCAGAAGCAGTACCTCCTACAACTCGTAGCCACCCACCGAAAACAGATACCAATATCATCCAAGGCGACTCTGATGCAGAAGAAATAATGAAGATACACCCATTATCATGTCCTATTGTCTTACTGTTTTCTTTCATATTCTTTGAGAACCAAAAAAAAATTTAGTTATTCAGTTGTCTATATATTTTCCCAAATTTTCAAAAAGGGGGCAAGTGGGGCGACCCCTAAATATTAACCGAATAACGTGAAACTTTGCACAAATACTGTCCACACCAAGAGGCATAAAACCAACCTTGTGGAGAGAACTTAGTCGATGCTTTAACTTTTGGACCACCCTAATATATATATATATATATATATGTTAATGTATGGCCACATATGCAGTATCCTCCTTTTTGGAAATGGCCACCCTAATTCAGCCATCAATAATGAAATGCTTAAATAAATCACATGAATAAGTCGATGCAAAATATTGATGGATACATGAAAGAACACAACAGCAGGATGATACAGTACATGATTATGGTATTGGAAAAGACACTTGAACTGGGCACAGGAAATAAACCTAGTGTGGGTTTGTATTAGAGAATTAGTCTGATGCACAATCAAATATTGTAAAGACACACCTGGATTAGGAAATAGGCCTACAGCGTTTCAATGAGAGTTAGTTTGAATGATATTGAAAGCACTTTAGGTATAGCTTAATCATGCTGCTGCGATTACGGTCTGTAGGCTTAGTGAGCATTGCTTAAGAATGAGGCACAGAGAGCTTACCAACTGTGTTGAAAATACCTCTCAAGACGAAGGGTATGCTTGAAGGTCGACCTTGTAGATTGGAAACCTGCGGAAGTTAACCATCCAGTGTTACATACATCAAGAAGATCGTGGAACCAGTAGCGAGCCTCTTGTTGAGAGTTTGCTTGAGGGAACTTGTGGAACCGATAGCGAGCCTCTTGTGGAGAGTTATGCTTGAGGGAATGGACAGTTCTGCAGACACTGATGTAGGCTTCATGAGAATTGCTTCAAAGATGGTGACCAGCTGAGATCAAATGGCGCTGGTTTCAAAGGAGTGATTCTGCAGGCTGATGGTGGAAGGTCTTACTTGGTGATAGATTGGAAGCTTTGAAGGAACAGCAGGCCACTCCTCTGGCAGGAAGCCAGAGGGTGGTTGATGTGATAAGTTGTGCTACAGACATAGGAGAAACATGACACATGACAAGAAATGCAAACGAGGAATGGTGAGCAAGTGAGGAGTGAGTGAGGATGAGTATCAGTGGAATCTCGCTTATATAACCTCTGTGACGCAGAACTTTCACGGGCATTTCTTGAAATGCCTCCTACACATCCTTTAGTTGATAAGGGCTTGCTTTCGCAGGCCTTTTGGGAAGAAACAGACATTTTCATTGTTTCTGATTCCTTGACCACGTGTGTCTTCTAAGAATGTTTGATGGCGGCGTGGAAGAAAGAATTTGTTAGTCTACTTGTTAGTCTACTTGTTAGTCTACTTGTTAGTCTACTTGTTAGTCTACTTGTTAGTCTACTTGTTAGTCTACTTGTTAGTCTACTTGTTAGTCTACTGTTAGTCTACTTTAGTCTATTTCTTGTCAGTCCTCGACATATCTATTGTTTTTGTTGGAAATAGTAGTAGTTAGAAACGATTTTATAATCTTGGAATTCTTCTGAATAATCTAAAATGATTCCTATATATATTTTCTACCATCATAAATACATGCAACATACTTTCCCACAGGAAATTTTTGCTCATTTGATAAATCTGGACTCATGTCTGAGTCGCCTTGTTCAGAGGTCATAACCCTAACAACATTGTAGTCATTGGAGTCTGAAACTAAATAAGCTTTAATGTGACTCTGAAACAATGGCACAATTCTGTGAAAACCTCATGTGCCCTTCACTGTCACTGCTTTTTCAAACCTACTACTGAGTTCAGTTTTATCATGATTTATTTGTTCTTTTGAAATGAATTTAAACTTGATCGACTCAAAATTTTGTGTACAAAAGTCATAGAAACTCTGTGGAGACAAGATGTGTCCCGTTGTTGTTCTTTGCAAACTAGCTTTAGCTGCTGCTGTTCTCTTCACACTTCCTCCAATGCCATCACAGGCATTTTTGCCATGACTAGTGGCAAAAAAGTTCCACTCTGCCTTCATACCAAAATCTGTTTCATGATGGCATAAATCGCTAAAATTAAAACAGTTTTTGTATTGTCCAGCACAACCATCGGAAAAATATTTCATTGTTTTCACATTAGGGAATCTTACTTTAATGCCTTGAACTAAAAATTGTTGAAATGTATACACTGTTGCGGTGTTATGATCTAAACCAGTGCTCTTCAACCTTTGTATGCTTACCACCCACTTTTGTAACTTTTGAATCTCCGTATCGCCCACCAAAATTAAAAATGCAAAAACTCAAACTAAAAGTTATATGTCCTGCATAAAACAATAAAATTAATTGCAATTACCTTTAGATTAATGAGATCCTTCACCCACTAGTGGGCGGTACCACCCAGGTTGAAGAGCACTGATCTAAACTATCACTAATGATACAATAGCTAATGTGGCTCAATTTACCATCTTCCATTTTATATATAACCATTGGGTGTAATGTAACTTGTTTGTTTGTCCAATGGAAGCTCTGTGGTGCATCTTGAGTGATGAAAGAAAAGTTCTCAGAAAAGTCTCCCAGTACTAAAACTTCATCTTCACTGAGATTTTGTTTAAGGGTCTTCAATGTAGAGGCTTTGACTCTTGGCTATACAGTATAATGATGACGAATAAGAGAATAAATTGATTCTGAAAGTTTTTCAATGAATTCCTCCACTGTAACAGTTATATTTGACAAAGCTGCCCTATCAGTGCTGGTCCACTGGTCATATTCAATTGAATCCCTGGAAGTCAGTACATTTAATGTGTTCAAATAGTTATCTACACCAGTAACAACAGGACATTCTCTACACTGGTGTATTAGTGGTGTAACATACATTTAATGTTGTCCGCATCACAGACACTTTTTTGAATCAATGAATCATAAGTCAAGTCCTTGTCACCAATTACTGAAACCATTAATTTAGGGTTCTGGTGATAGGTACAAATACAAACTGAGAGTGTACCTGTACCTCCAGCAATAACACACCATTTGGATCTAAGAGCTACAAATGTTGAAAAACTTATACTTGAGTCAGTTTCTTTATACCAAAGATACAGTTCTTTGAAATTACTGAGTAAAAGATGCTTTTGTTTGTAAATTTTGTCTCCATCTTTGTCTCTGACACTAACACAGTCCTTTTATCCTGGATACACCCAACTAAATTCTGGGTCCGCATAAAAAGCTGTAACATTAGAAAGAGTTTCATCACTTATCTTTTTCCCTTTACTATATTTAGGAACATTTAGCAATATTCCATACTGTTGCTTCATGCTCCTGGCTTTATCAACAAGATATCTACTAGCCTCAAAGAACTCTTGAGTTTTTGAGATCATGTATGGGGATAGAGTAAGAATCTGCAACCTTCTTTGGTAGGAAGTTGTAGAGTTGAATGCTTCAGCAAGCTCCCTCATCATAGTTTTGTACCTATTAGATAAATAAAAGGAGGGGATATCAGAATTTTCTTAAATTGAACTTATTAATTTAATGTACTCTAAGATCAGGACCTAAATAGAAAAAAAATAAGAATATCTACCTTCCATCGATATTTTTTAGACATTGTAAAAATGGTGTGATTGTGTTCTGTACGTAAGAATGATATTGAAGAAAAGTTAGACTATTGAAATTTAAAACATCTAAAATTATGTATGTTAAGAGTCTTTAATTGTGATCTTGAGTTGCTAATTTAGTTGAATTTGAACAATCCTTACCTTTCCAATTCTTTTTCCATGCATAATCTCTTGGATGTAGATGCTCCCTCATCCACAGATGCTGAGAAAGATTGTTCAAAATTCTTTTTCAAAGTAGATACACACTTGTCATATTTGTCTGATGCTTTTTTTAGATATCCTGTCAGTGTTCATACTACCATCTGAAATTAGGCATCATTCAAAATTTAGAATTACTGTAAGTTACAGCAACAAATTTTCATAATTTAATAACTAAAGTAATACCTTGAAGAGCGCAGTTTTGATGTAGCACGGTTTGTATTTTCGTCAATTTTTTTAAATTTAGCGCGCAATTTTCCTATTGTTTTCTAATTTCTAATGCTTTGAACAGTGTGGTTTTGGACAGCATGGACAAATTCCGGAACCAATTAACCGCGCTGTGCAAGGTATTGCTGTAATCAGAATTCATTTATTGTACATAACTATATTTTTGCAATCCCTTAAATTATTAAAGAATGTTATGTTTATAAGTTTGATAAAACTGCATTATTTTGATAACCTATGAAATAATGTATACACAAAGATAAAGAGTTTAGATTTTTAAAAATCATATAATGCATTTTCTCATAACTATACTTTTCAAAAATAAGTCCCCAAATTATAATTCATACACTACTTACGGAATTTTATTGGAGAAATCTCTATTTCTTCAAGAATATTCTTGGTTTGTTCTCTACAGATTTCAATATCACTGATCTCACCAGGATTGTCAGTTTGCAAATGTGTACTTCCTGGACTGCTTTGAAATGAAGAGGTACTTGTAGATGACTCAGTTTCAAAAACATCATTAAATAATTTATCAGGTTCTTCAAGTTCAGTTAATCTTACAGAACAGTTTGTACAAACTTTCCAATTAAGGAGTGCAGGATTTTTTTTCATTACATTTAATGGTAAATTTCTTAAACCCTTTAAGATTCTTTTCTTGTCTCTCTTAAAGGGGTCACAACACTGTTTATGATAATTTAAATGGTAAGACATGTTTAAAATTTATATATTAGCTTCAGTTCCTGTAATAAGTAGAAAGAATATTAAATGTTAATGATTTTTAATGATAACAGGCAAACACAAGCACAGCCAATATAGGCAAAGCACTAAAATAATATGGCAAGCAGATACCATATATGAGCAGTGTTTATCATGTGGTCACAAAAGGCAAACAGAACTCTTAATAACCAAGGCTCATGCTAATGGAAGGAGCCCTCAGACAATCTCATTTTGCTGTGACAAGTTGTAGCATGACTACACAACCATGATACCACTCGACCTTACAAACAGGCAGTACAAATTCTCTTTTATTTTAATGTGTGTGTGTGTGTGTGTGTGTGCAATATATATAGTTAGGATAAAACTATTATATAGTTAGTATAGCCCAATTCCTGAACTTGAGCTAATATGTCATCTTTTCACTAGCAAGTACCTTATAATAAAGTGCTAAAAAATACACAACTTAAAAGGTAAAAATACACAATGTCATTGACTAAGTCATATAGAAGAGTAATTGAGGTACAAAATGACAAAAAATCTTGAATATCTGTATCATAGGGGTGCCCCCCCCCCCCCAAAAAAAAATTCAAACTGATATAACTAACTACTTGATTAAATGTATTTCATTACTTAGAGTCAATTATTCTTTAGGATTTGAGCTTTCAAATGGTTTTTAAATTTTTTTCCTAGCTCAATTAGGGACCAAGTTATGGACTTTTAAACATTAAGGGGCCAGCCCCACCCCCAAAATTGGGGGCCCATAACTTTTGAACCATTACTCTGATTGTGCTAAAACTTGAGATTTCGTTTTTGCATAAAAACAACCTTATATACCAAATTTGAGAAAAATCCAAGTCAGAATGGTTACAAATTTCATTTTTTTTGCATGATTTGTCCTGGAATGACCCACCTTAGAAGGCCTACACAAAGGGAAACTGTGTGTTCCAACTTACTGACTGACTGCACCACATGAGGAAAATTAATTTTAACAAAAACACTAATTCAACATTTGACCTAAAAACTGTTCAAATTTTTTCTGTAATGTACTCGCCAAAATTGTTCAAATTACACAATTGTCAAATTATAGTAGTTTGAAGCAGGGATGGGGTCAAATACAATTGCCCAAATACAAATATAGATACAAATACACTATTTTTTTTATGGCCAAATTCAAATACAGATACAAATATTCAAATTTATAAATCCCCAAATACAAATATAAATACAAATATGAAGCTTCAAATACAAATAAAATGCAAATACAATTTTTACTGTATTTGCAAATTTCATACCAATTTCATCCTAAATATAAACAGTAAGACAATACTGGTATAGTACGTATTGTATAAAACTTAACATTGCAATACTTTGGCTCTTATCAAAGTAGACTTCATTTTCACACCAAGGCAAGAAAAGTAACAAATTCCTCTTGTTTATTATTTTTATTAGAGAAAATTATTTCACACTTCTTGATATTTCTGCACTTTTGCATAATTAAAGAAATAAATTCATATTTCTCAATGTTTGATTTTTACTGTTCATATCAATTTGTAGTTATATGCACAGTTATATTACTGTACATTAGTGTATTTGAAGCAAATACGGCAAATAAAAGGCTCAAATACAAATTCAAATACAAATATGCGGTTTTTTAAATTCTCAAATACAAATACAAATGCAAATATCCATTTTTGTATATTTGTAAATACAAATACAAATACGTATTTGACCCCATCCCTGGTTTGAAGTAGCGAGGTTCAAGTGTATATATCAATAAATAAAATGCATATGGATGTATTATAAATAATAATATATAGTATGTTGACAAATAATTAAATAATGGGAACTTTTAGGTAGGTGGCACAAATACCCCACACTTGGTGCAATTGCCCCTCGATACAGTAGTAATAATAGTAATAGTAATAATAATAGTAGTAATAATAATAATAGCATTTATTTAGCATTAGCTTATCAAAAAATTTATGTGATAGGCCCATTTTTTGTCAAAGTGGTATTGGGATCCCAGGATTAAAAAATTTCAATCCCAGGATCGGGATTCATCAGTGTATATATGGAATTTCCGGATTAATTATATAAGAAAAATTCTCTATACTGGACTGGCTGCTCACCAATTATTCTGGTATACAGGAGTAATACTGTATGTTAATATTAGAAGTTATAATTAATACATAATTTACTAGGGGATTTATACGTGCAATAGCAGTGTAACGTATGTTGTATGTGAGCACTTATAGTACCTATTGCAAGTGCATGTGCACTAGCATGTAGCGTCATGAGTGATCTGGAGGCACATTTCAGGTTTTGTACAATCAACCTTGCTGATTTCAAAAAAGAAATCAAAAATTTTCTGCAACAAGTAGAACACCACCTTTTTCACATGTAAAAAATACAAAATTCTTGTTAATTACAGTTGGCAACACTGACTGACATGGTACTTCTGGCAGCTTTCTAATTATTCTCAGTGAGTCATCCCCTGGAATTTCTTAGTTCTACGCTAGCTCGCTTGAGAGAAACAAGTGTTTTTTCTGTGGATGGGGTGTTCAAAAACCTCAAGGTACTAACGAAAGGTGCGTTTTGTGATATATACATTACACACATTTCTTTGTTTTGTTGTGTTTTACATTGTTTATAAGTTTGTTATATGTCTTAGGGTATATATATACTTATGGATATTTATATACATAATACATGTGTGTGTGCAGTATATATTTATATATATATATTGGTAAACTTATTGTTTAACAATAAACCAAGCCTTATATATATATATATATATATATATATAATATATATATATATATATATATATATTAGGGTGGTCCTTAAAATTCAAAGTTGGGAAGTTTCAGCTCCCACCCCCGGACATCATTCGAATGGTTGAGAAAACTCTCTAGTTGAATTTTTTATTAAATTGGACAACGTTTACCCCTCCCTCATTGACCTTGAACTTTTACCCCCGGAGTTGTTGCCCGGTTGCAGTTGTTGCCTGGTTAGCAATCCTGGGTCTGTAGGGTTCGCTTCCGAGAGTCCGGAAACTGGCAGCGGTGGCGAGCGACGACTTGCAGGAGGAACTGGAGTTGCTCCTCGTCGTGGGTCAGCGTCCGGTTGTACTCTTGGACGAGGGCAACTCCTCGCTCGGCATGGTCGTTGATTATGGCGAGCCCTCCCACACGTGCCGCCGCTGTCTTGAAGTCTTCCCGCTTCAGCCAGGTCCCCGGGTCGACCTCGAGGAAGCCGTCCTCCAGTCAAAGTTTCTCGAAGAAACCTCGTGTGTTGGACGACGCCAGGTCTTCCAACTGAAGCCCGGCGAGTACTCGGTTTGGCAGCGTGGGCCGCTTCGCCGGGGACTCCTCACCGACCCGGTCGTGGAGAGAGGCGATGATCTTCCTCTTCTGATCGACGGTGATCCCCGGATCGAACAGCGCCAGCGCCACCAGCTCCTCCGACAGGTACCAGAGGTGGTTCTGGAACTTGGTCAGCGCTGCCTTGGCCACCGCAGGGTTGATGTCAGAGTAGGCCAGCAGGTCCTTGCGCTCGACTATCGCCTTCTCAAACCACTCCGTGTCGACAGTGGTGAGCAGAGGAGTGACATCGGGGTGCGCAGCGCCGGACTCGTACTGGCTTCTGTCCAGGAAATCCCAGCGCTCCTGAAAACGCTTGAAGAAGGTCACGTCAGGACCGGACGTGGGGCCCATCACAGCCGTGAACGCCGCACCGAGGAGGAGCTCCAGCACATGATGGCGGCACGCGAAGTAGAGCAAGTCTTTCGCGAGGTGTTGCTCGATGAGGACGCACGCTCCGTTGTTCTGGCCGGTGTTCGAGGCGGTGGTATCGAATGACAAGCCACTCACTTGCTCAGTGAGCTCCCACTCCTCCAACGCGTTGAGGACGGCCTTGGCCATCTCAGAGCCCGTTCCACTCGGCAGCTTCGGGACGCCCAGGAGCTGCACCGCGCCGTTACCGGAGACCAAGATGGGAAGCCGATCGACTTGCTCCTTGCTCATCAAGTCCTGCATGAGCTTGCCAGCCCTCAGCTCTTCCTTGAGCGCCACGTTGAGCCTGGAGCGGTGCCTGCGCCGGTGTCGGCGGATGGAGCTGCGGTTGATATTGAGCTCTGCGACGTCGTGCCCAAGCGACCGGGCAACCTCTGTCAGGACGTAGACAGCTCCTCGGTCGGTCACCTTCGTGCGATCCAGCGACGACGCCACAGCCGCCGAAACGATGTTCGTCGTGCCCCGCCTGGAGCGCTTCGGAGCCCGAGGGCTCCCTTCTTCTCCATGGTCGTCGCTCTCCGCTGCGCTTGCGGCACCACTGGAAGAGGACGAAGACCACTCGAGCTCCACTCGGGCCGTAGATGTCGTCGCTTCTTCCTCGGCTCGCTGCCTCCGTCGGTCTTCTTCCCCTTGGCGTTGAGATGCGCGGGCATCGACAGCGGCTAGCGTCGAGTCGACGACGGACCCCAGCTTGCCGCGCCGATGGGGTTCGCGCTGAGCGAGGAGGAACGCCTTGTCCTCCTCGTTCTTGAGCAGCTCCATGGCGTTAGTGGCAGCGACGTCAAACAGGTTCATCATCCGCTCGCTGAACTCGTCCTCCCGCTTCGCTTGAGCGCCAGCTCGCCCCTTGTTCCTCTTCACATCATTGAACTCCTTGTGGAGCTTCTCAATCTTGGTGACGATGTGGTCCTTCCGGCGGAGGGGGATTCGTGCCTTGGACCACACCTCGGTGACGAGCTCGACGACCTGGTTGGCGGCCTCTCGAAGTGACTTCTTCTGGATGTCGATCCTGTAGACCATCAGGGCCAAGACCTCTTTTTGCGAAGGAAGTTGCGACCCGGCGATCGATTCCTGCGGGGCAATCAGGTAGCGCAGCTTCGCTGCCATGATCCAGGTTATCTACTTAAAGGTTGAAGGAGTTATTCACTATTCAGTTTAAATTATAATCATTAGAATTTACAGTTTTACACACATTAGTTATCCAACCACTGATGGGTAGCTTGACTTATGGTTAAAGGAGTTATTCAGTTTAAATTATAATCATTAGAATTTACAGTTTTACACACATTAGTTATCCAACCACTGAAAATCTGGAAAGAATGAAAAAAACAAACATTACAAATTATGTAACATTTACTTGAAAGTCAAAAAATTAGCTTAATGGTAATGCTCAATGAGGGAGGGGTAAACGTTGTCTGATTAAAAAAATAAATCACCTAGAGTGTTTTCTCGACCATTCGAACGATTTCCGCGGGTTGGAGCTGAAAAATGTTCAACTTGAAATTTCACCCCCTAAGCAAGGACCACCCTAATATATATATATATATATATATATATATATATATATATATATACTCATAATCATATATATTTTTTATTTATACGTTTGTGTTTTTGTTTCAGTGTTCCTGTGTGATACTTGTTGAGTTTTGCTGGTACAATGAGCATGCAAAGAACACAGGGATCTGCCAGCCACATTGTCTTTGGTTCGCCACTATCAGAGCTTCCTCTGTCTGAACTTCCAACCCGTATACAAGTTGCAAGGCATTTCCTCTTCTTGAAGGAGAACAAGTACACCAGCAACAGGGAGATTCTTCTGGAGGTATGCCAAACACTCATTGTCCTTTGGAATTGTGCTAACATTCCATCATAGCCAATCAAGAATGTGAAGACCAAGCTGCTCCGATTGATGGAAAAAGGCTTACAAGCATCGAAGCAAGGCAAGCAGGCCACAAAAACCAAGAAGTTTGAGGAAAGCCTGAATCAATTGTTTGACATAGCTGTCTGCCAATGCAATGATCTGTCTGCATGCCACTGTGAAAAAGAAATGAAAGTTCCACGACGAGAGCATGCCTTTCTGATCGACCAGAGAACCATGCGGATCATGCAGATCAGTTGGGTGGATACGAATGTGACTCAGATGATGGAGAGAAGGAAGTCAAGAGAGGATCGGATGCAAGAAAGACAAGAAGAAGAGAATAGAAGAAAAATGGAACAGCAAGAGGTAGCATCCTCTGCAGATGTGGTCGAATCAGCTCAAGCAGAAGCAGACTCCAGTGGTGAAAGTGTTGGTGATGAGTGGATGGGTGATAGTGCCCAGGAGGACAGGAACATCACACTGATTCCCACTGTTGCTTTGGAAGCTGACCAGTATGGTGTATCGAACAGGGCTGCTGCAGCTATCAGCACTGCAACATTGGTTGACTATGGCATCATTAGTTCTGATCAGGGCCGGATTAAGACCTTTAGAGGCCCTAAGCACTTAAAAGATTTTGGTGCCCCATATATATGTAATTCAAAATATAAACAAAAATAAACCATAAAATAAAATTTTATTTTTTGAAATGAAACAAAACTTACAGTAAGATGGAAAATAATATTTATTTTTGTATACTTCCACTTCATTTATATTTGAAAAGTTTTCTCCTACTTTTTTTAATTGCAAAGTCTTTGATCAGATCCTCAAAACTAATCTTACGTAACACATCTGCTTCTATACTTAGTAGAGATAAGGCATCCAGCCTGCCTTGTTGCATAGTTGTTCTGTTGGTATTTTTAATATACTTCAACTGAGAAAATGAACGCTCAGCTGAGCAATTTGTGACCATTAATGTTAAAAATATACGAAAGGCAATTTCTACATTTGGGAAGGCACACTCAATATTGTCTTCTACAATTATTTTATAAAGTTCAGCATGACTGAATCTTGTTTTTAAATATTTAATCTATATGTATTTTTAATATGGCGCTCAAAGATTTGATATAAACAAAATAATAACGCAAAGCGTAAAGTGTGTGATTACAACGAAATATATTTATTCTCTCAAAAGGGTTGTTGTTCACTACAAATTCAAACAATGAAAAAAAATAAATACTATATATGAATATATATAATTCAGTTTTCAACAGCTTATAGGCTATAAGCCGCGATTATAATAGTATAATAAATCCATGGTAAATCCGACAATGGAAAATTTCTATGGTGCCCCCCTTCCCTTGATGCCCTAAGCACGGGCTTATTTTGCTTAATGGTTAATCCGGCCCTGGTTCTGATGATCAGATAAACATAATTGACCACCACAAAGTATGGACAGCACGGCAGAAGGTATGGAGGGATCTGAAGGAAGCAGTAACTTACCACGATGTGGAAGTCACTGCTTTATTTTTTGATGGGTGGAAAGACATGACACTTGACAAAGAGAAAAAGGGGAACAAATGGTACAGCACAAAGAAAGTTGACGACCACTATGTGCTGGTCGGAGAACCTGGAACCTTCTATCTAAGCCATCTGACATTGGAACGAGGAACTGGCACTGTCATTGCGGATGGACTTCAAAATGCGATTGAAGAAATGGGTATTGCAGACAAGATAATTGCAGTGGGAGCTGATAGCACAGCCACAAACACAGGGCACAGAAGTGGAGCAATATACCTGCTAGAGTGCTGCCTGGGTCACCCTTTGCACTGGTTCATCTGTAGTCTGCATTTAAATGAACTCCCACTGCGCCACTTGTGCAAGGAACTCATCGGCCCAACAGAATCTGCAACTCAATGGAAAGGACCAATTGGCAAAGCTTTGGCCACATGTGAAAGCTTGCCACTTTCCTCTAGAGGAATTCAGTGTATTGCTGATGGCCACACTCTCCCGGATGTTGACCTTACTGAATTGAGTCATGACCAAGCCTACCTCTACAGAATGATGAAAGCGATAAGGACTGGTGTCATTAATGAAGATCTTCTACGAGAGAAGCCTGGACCAATCTCCCATGTAAAATGGGTCACAACTGCCAGCAGAATTTGTCGGCTATATGTAGCGATGGCACAGCCAAGTGATGAACTGTATTCACTCACACAGTTTGTCGTGTGCCACTATGGACCCATGTGGTTTAGCATCAAGTGCCATCCAAGGTGCACAGATGGCCCAAAACATTTCCTGGAGCAAATCAAGCTGCTACAATTACTGCCACCAGCTAGCAAGACTGTCATGTGGCCTGTGATCCAAAGAAATGCATATTGGGCTCACCCTGAAAATGTTCTACTGGCAATGCTTGCAGATGCAGATCAAGCAAACTGGAAATTGGCCATCGATGTAATCAAGACCATTCGACGAGCTCCCAAACCTGTTCAACAGCAAGTCTGAGAATTTCGGCCACCAAAGATCAAACAAAGTGCTCAGAATTTGAAAGATTTACTTCCACCAGTGGAGGAGTGCACAATGGAACCACCACTCACGAAGCAGTTCTCACTCGAACAACTCGATAAGATCACTGAAGAGCCCCTTGTTGTCCAGATACCATGTCACTCCCAAGGTGTAGAATGCTGTGTTAGGATGGTAACTGAAGAGTCTGGGGCAGTGTATGGAAAGGATTCAAGAGATGGTTACATTAGAGCAGTACTTAAATCCCGTGACTTTATGCCATCATTCAAAACTAAACAAGATTTTAATGTATCATTTACTAAATAAAACTATCTACTCTACCTACCTACCTACCTACCTACCTACCTACCTACCTACCTACCTACCTACAGTGTATATGTTTATTCCAAAAATAAATTTTTCTATTTTTCTTGAAAAGCAGTACATTGTAAGGGGTCAAATGATAGCTCAAACCCTAGGAAAGCAAGTGTCCAAAAGTTATGGGTAACTAGCAATTTTCACGATTTTCACATGTGAAAAAGGAGGTGTTGCACTTGTCACAAAAAAATCTTGTTTTCATTTTTGAATTTAGGGAGGTCAATTGTACAAAACCTGAAATGTGCCTCTTGATCCATTACACTTTGCCCAATGACACTACATGCTAATGTGCACCAAGAGCCTTTGTTGTGAACTTACAATTGCTTGTGAAAAAGTGTTAAGTCATTTTTCAGTATTCACCACAATTTTGAAAAATTCATGCTCATCTATCTTTGAATCTTAGCTCGTGCGGATTGAAAAAAGGGTAGTGAAATGTTTGCATCCTATCTCTGAATTTGTGCATATCAGGGGATCACTGTATACTGTATATCAAAACTTCAAAACAAAAAGAGTGAGGTTTAAAATAAAGCTTTTTGTGATGTATCCATATGGTAAAAAATTCAGTGGGTATAGCTAGAATTTCAATATCAACTATGGTAGACACATCCCAGCTTTCCCATTTCCAGTACCACTTTCTCTAGCTGTCTGAAAGCTGTTATATACATGGCTCAGAAAGTGTTTGATCAAGGAAGAGACATCATCACAGACAATTGCCATGCAAATTTTAGACTTGCAGAACATTTTGACTCCAGATCAACAGCCATGACAAATAATTCAACCAAAGTGTTGGTCTCCAAATGAGATTCTCTTGGAGAAATTACCAAAATATTCAGGTGTATTTGCAAGGAAACTGCCATGAGCTTAAATACACACCATACAAAATTACATTAGATGATTGAAATATAAAGGATTTTTCTCATTACAATATAAAGTTAATGGAATGATTAGTGTCGTGTATCTTTTAAATTAGGCCTATAAATTTTTTTTTAGATAATATAGTTAACCTATTTTTTTTAAATTATCAAAAAATTACTCTCATTTAGAGCAGCAGTTCTTAACCTTTGTGGAGCTGCATCCCTCAATGATCAACCTTCAACCTGTCATGCCCCTAAACCCCAAAGAATAAAAGTTTTTCATTGCTTTTAATGCCTTTCTGGATTGGATAAATAAACAAACAAAAACCCTATTTTTTTGAGAGAATGCAATATTTTCATAATATTGATCATATTTTACCCATAATCGTAATCAATGGGAAGGTTGGCAGTGCTTCTTCTCCACAAGCATTTGAATCCTTGGTGTGGTTGAAGAAAGAGCACACTGCATGTCACAGCATTTTGAGTCAGAGAGATGTTGACCACTTTCACCAAGCCTTCATGCCCCCAGGTTAAAAACTCCTGATTTAGAAAGTACAGAAATGTATTTGACATCCATTATGAAAATACTAGCAATATATAATTTAGTTTAGCAACCATAATTTATTTAAAAAAAACCAGCTAATAAAAAAACATACTTTAAGGAAATTTTTGCATACAACAAATCATTTGGAGAGATTGAAGAATGGTGCAGGGGAAATGTAGGGCTAATTTCAGTTATACAGGGTGATCCAAAAGTCCCTATCTATTTTGCTGAAATAATAGTATTTTAGGATAAAAATGTAGTAACATAATTAAATATACAGTATATTTATTTATGAAGCTTAAGTCTAAGATTCAATGTGAGCACCATCAGTATCATTGCAAATCTCAAATCTGTCCACTGCATTGTGGAACACATTCTCAAGCATCTCTGGAGTTGTTTTAGTGACTTGCATAACAATGTGGGTTTGGAGATCCTGCAAGTCTGTAACTCTTTTTTATGTAAACCTCAGACTTTATAAAGCCCCACACAAAGAAGTCTAATGCTGTTAAATCCGGAGGTCATGCTGCCCAGAGCCTGTTTCCCCCATGTCCAACCCAGCAATTTGCTAAGAGCTCATCAAGGTACACCCAAATGATGTTTGCAGTGACATGGATCTCCATCTTGTTAAAAGACAACAGTGTCAAGAATGCCCTCTGAATGAAGCTAGGGTTCAAGAAACTGCTGAAGCATGTCAAGATAAATTGGCCCTGTTACCATAGCTTTTGCAAAGAAAAAAATGTCTATAAATCTTTAATTTTACCCAACCAGACATTAACTTTAGGAGAAATTGCATTGTCTGTAGGTCCTGGTTTATGAAGTAATCTTTTGAATTTTTTTTAATTTCTTTGCACTTCTTCCCTTTGATACTACATAGTGTTACTACCATCACACATTCTTGTACATCCATCATCATTTATAGCCTGTAGAAAATAAAAAGTTATTTCAGCAAAATAAGGACTTTTGGACCACCCTGTATAACCTATCTAAATTTATTTGCAATCAGCTACTAATTTGCTTTAGCCATGTCCAGAATTAAAAAAGATTTGTGGGATGAGATCAACTGATCAAGTTGATTAACTGTCATTTTCAGAGATGGCTGAGGCTGTTTATTACCTAGCTATTTTATTTATATACAAATTATGGAAACTGTTTATGGGCAATATCCTATTTTGGTATCCCAAATTACACTGCCCAACAAAAAAAACATTTTTTGCTGCTGATTTAATTCTAAGACCTGTTTCTGGATAATATTGATGTGCTGATTTCAAAAATCACCTTAGATTTTGTCCATCACATCATGTTTTCGTGCAATGCAATATGCCTATTTTGGGTGATCCATGAAGGGCGCTTATCAAAATTGATGATTTTTGAGACCTGTTAACAGCTGTTTTGCTATTAAAATTTTATCTGTGGAATACGCAAATTTGTGCATTAAATCTAAAGGTCATGTACAACATATTAAAATCTTGGGTATCTGTGATTTCCCCAGGTGTGAGCGTGATGTCATGATCTGAGAGAGATTTCCCATTGGCAGAGTGAGAGCAGCCGGTTCCGCTAGTGACGTTATTTGTAAACTTTCAGCAGTTGGGTTGCAACATGAGCATTAAAGTTCACTATCTCAACAGTCATCTGGATAAATTTCCAGAAAATCTTGGTGATGTTAGTGAAGAGCAAGGTGAAAGGTTCCACCAATATCAAAGTGATGGAAGAACGATACCAAGGAAAATGGGATACCTATATGATGGCTGACTACTGCTGGAGCCTGCAGAGAGATTGTCTTGACATCTCTCATTCTAGGAAGTCCTATAAGAGAAAATTTATCAGCACTGAAAAGTAAGAAAACAAGAAAAAGACAATGTTAAGAAAACTGGTCCCGTGCTTGCTTTAATATGGATTCATTTTTTGCTTATTTAAACACTTTTAATCACTTTATGTGTCAATATTACCATTGTATATTAAAGTTCACTCCCTGCACAATTGTTTACTTTTCCATGCTGATTCTGAGTATGTAAAAACTTATTTTTTGAAAAGAAAAAAAATTGGGCATAACCCTGCCAAAATGCGATATCTCCAAAATATCCGTATTTGATTGCTCGAAAACCTGACATGATAGACAAAAACTAAGGTGATTTTTTAAATCAGCACACCAAAGTTACCTAAAAACATGTGTTAGAATTAAATCAGCAAAATTGGTGTTGAGCAGTGTTATTCAACCAGCCAAAAATAAATGGCACTCCAACACTTTCAAATTACTTGTTTATGTTAATAAGGTTAATTAACTACCTGGTTAGGTCAACTCAGTTAAGATTCGGTAGAACACATCCACAAATTCGATATTGATAATTATACAGCGAGATAGAGCAAAAAAAAAAAAGGAATACTTTATTCTATACTAATTTTGACAAAAAATTCCTATTTATCAAGATATTTACTTTCAAAATTATTAAATTTTGGCTCCTAATATTATTCACTTGCCAAACCATCTCATCTCGTATGTATGTAGTCATGTTATCATCATTAGCCAATCAGCAGCTACCCCATTGTCATGTGACACCCCACGCATTTCAAAATTATTAAATTTTACACCATTATTCACTAGTCAAACCATCTGTAAAAATTGGTTATTACTCCCAATCAGGTTTTTTGACGAGAAATTTTTCTGGTCAATTTTGATTTGTTTTGCACAAATGTGATATCTATTTCCTGCGCAAATGCATAGTTTTCAAGATATCTTCACCTATCTTTAAGTGAAGATCTCAAAAACTACACATTTTCACGAGAAATGGATATCACATTTGTGCAAAACAACTCAAAATTGACTAGAAAAATTTGTTCATCATTTTCATTTAAACTAATAAAAATATCATGACGCCAGACTCTGCACTCATTCGTCAGCCAGACTCTGCACTCATTCGTCAGCCAGACTCTGCACTCATTCGTCAGCCAGACTCTGCACTCATTCGTCAGCCAGACTCTGCACTCATTCGTCAGCCAGACTCTGCACTCATTCGTCAGCCAGACTCTGCACTCATTCGTCAGCCAGACTCTGCACTCATTCGTCAGCCAGACTCTGCACTCATTCGTCAGCCAGACTCTGCACTCATTCGTCAGCCAGACTCTGCACTCATTCGTCAGCCAGACTCTGCACTCATTCGTCAGCCAGACTCTGCACTCATTCGTCAGCCAGACTCTGCACTCATTCGTCAGCCAGACTCTGCACTCATTCGTCAGCCAGACTCTGCACTCATTCGTCAGCCAGACTCTGCACTCATTCGTCAGCCAGACTCTGCACTCATTCGTCAGCCAGACTCTGCACTCATTCGTCAGCCAGACTCTGCACTCATTCGTCAGCCAGACTCTGCACTCATTCGTCAGCCAGACTCTGCACTCATTCGTCAGCCAGACTCTGCACTCATTCGTCAGCCAGACTCTGCACTCATTCGTCAGCCAGACTCTGCACTCATTCGTCAGCCAGACTCTGCACTCATTCGTCAGCCAGACTCTGCACTCATTCGTCAGCCAGACTCTGCACTCATTCGTCAGCCAGACTCTGCACTCATTCGTCAGCCAGACTCTGCACTCATTCGTCAGCCAGACTCTGCACTCATTCGTCAGCCAGACTCTGCACTCATTCGTCAGCCAGACTCTGCACTCATTCGTCAGCCAGACTCTGCACTCATTCGTCAGCCAGACTCTGCACTCATTCGTCAGCCAGACTCTGCACTCATTCGTCAGCCAGACTCTGCACTCATTCGTCAGCCAGACTCTGCACTCATTCGTCAGCCAGACTCTGCACTCATTCGTCAGCCAGACTCTGCACTCATTCGTCAGCCAGACTCTGCACTCATTCGTCAGCCAGACTCTGCACTCATTCGTCAGCCAGACTCTGCACTCATTCGTCAGCCAGACTCTGCACTCATTCGTCAGCCAGACTCTGCACTCATTCGTCAGCCAGACTCTGCACTCATTCGTCAGCCAGACTCTGCACTCATTCGTCAGCCAGACTCTGCACTCATTCGTCAGCCAGACTCTGCACTCATTCGTCAGCCAGACTCTGCACTCATTCGTCAGCCAGACTCTGCACTCATTCGTCAGCCAGACTCTGCACTCATTCGTCAGCCAGACTCTGCACTCATTCGTCAGCCAGACTCTGCACTCATTCGTCAGCCAGACTCTGCACTCATTCGTCAGCCAGACTCTGCACTCATTCGTCAGCCAGACTCTGCACTCATTCGTCAGCCAGACTCTGCACTCATTCGTCAGCCAGACTCTGCACTCATTCGTCAGCCAGACTCTGCACTCATTCGTCAGCCAGACTCTGCACTCATTCGTCAGCCAGACTCTGCACTCATTCGTCAGCCAGACTCTGCACTCATTCGTCAGCCAGACTCTGCACTCATTCGTCAGCCAGACTCTGCACTCATTCGTCAGCCAGACTCTGCACTCATTCGTCAGCCAGACTCTGCACTCATTCGTCAGCCAGACTCTGCACTCATTCGTCAGCCAGACTCTGCACTCATTCGTCAGCCAGACTCTGCACTCATTCGTCAGCCAGACTCTGCACTCATTCGTCAGCCAGACTCTGCACTCATTCGTCAGCCAGACTCTGCACTCATTCGTCAGCCAGACTCTGCACTCATTCGTCAGCCAGACTCTGCACTCATTCGTCAGCCAGACTCTGCACTCATTCGTCAGCCAGACTCTGCACTCATTCGTCAGCCAGACTCTGCACTCATTCGTCAGCCAGACTCTGCACTCATTCGTCAGCCAGACTCTGCACTCATTCGTCAGCCAGACTCTGCACTCATTCGTCAGCCAGACTCTGCACTCATTCGTCAGCCAGACTCTGCACTCATTCGTCAGCCAGACTCTGCACTCATTCGTCAGCCAGACTCTGCACTCATTCGTCAGCCAGACTCTGCACTCATTCGTCAGCCAGACTCTGCACTCATTCGTCAGCCAGACTCTGCACTCATTCGTCAGCCAGACTCTGCACTCATTCGTCAGCCAGACTCTGCACTCATTCGTCAGCCAGACTCTGCACTCATTCGTCAGCCAGACTCTGCACTCATTCGTCAGCCAGACTCTGCACTCATTCGTCAGCCAGACTCTGCACTCATTCGTCAGCCAGACTCTGCACTCATTCGTCAGCCAGACTCTGCACTCATTCGTCAGCCAGACTCTGCACTCATTCGTCAGCCAGACTCTGCACTCATTCGTCAGCCAGACTCTGCACTCATTCGTCAGCCAGACTCTGCACTCATTCGTCAGCCAGACTCTGCACTCATTCGTCAGCCAGACTCTGCACTCATTCGTCAGCCAGACTCTGCACTCATTCGTCAGCCAGACTCTGCACTCATTCGTCAGCCAGACTCTGCACTCATTCGTCAGCCAGACTCTGCACTCATTCGTCAGCCAGACTCTGCACTCATTCGTCAGCCAGACTCTGCACTCATTCGTCAGCCAGACTCTGCACTCATTCGTCAGCCAGACTCTGCACTCATTCGTCAGCCAGACTCTGCACTCATTCGTCAGCCAGACTCTGCACTCATTCGTCAGCCAGACTCTGCACTCATTCGTCAGCCAGACTCTGCACTCATTCGTCAGCCAGACTCTGCACTCATTCGTCAGCCAGACTCTGCACTCATTCGTCAGCCAGACTCTGCACTCATTCGTCAGCCAGACTCTGCACTCATTCGTCAGCCAGACTCTGCACTCATTCGTCAGCCAGACTCTGCACTCATTCGTCAGCCAGACTCTGCACTCATTCGTCAGCCAGACTCTGCACTCATTCGTCAGCCAGACTCTGCACTCATTCGTCAGCCAGACTCTGCACTCATTCGTCAGCCAGACTCTGCACTCATTCGTCAGCCAGACTCTGCACTCATTCGTCAGCCAGACTCTGCACTCATTCGTCAGCCAGACTCTGCACTCATTCGTCAGCCAGACTCTGCACTCATTCGTCAGCCAGACTCTGCACTCATTCGTCAGCCAGACTCTGCACTCATTCGTCAGCCAGACTCTGCACTCATTCGTCAGCCAGACTCTGCACTCATTCGTCAGCCAGACTCTGCACTCATTCGTCAGCCAGACTCTGCACTCATTCGTCAGCCAGACTCTGCACTCATTCGTCAGCCAGACTCTGCACTCATTCGTCAGCCAGACTCTGCACTCATTCGTCAGCCAGACTCTGCACTCATTCGTCAGCCAGACTCTGCACTCATTCGTCAGCCAGACTCTGCACTCATTCGTCAGCCAGACTCTGCACTCATTCGTCAGCCAGACTCTGCACTCATTCGTCAGCCAGACTCTGCACTCATTCGTCAGCCAGACTCTGCACTCATTCGTCAGCCAGACTCTGCACTCATTCGTCAGCCAGACTCTGCACTCATTCGTCAGCCAGACTCTGCACTCATTCGTCAGCCAGACTCTGCACTCATTCGTCAGCCAGACTCTGCACTCATTCGTCAGCCAGACTCTGCACTCATTCGTCAGCCAGACTCTGCACTCATTCGTCAGCCAGACTCTGCACTCATTCGTCAGCCAGACTCTGCACTCATTCGTCAGCCAGACTCTGCACTCATTCGTCAGCCAGACTCTGCACTCATTCGTCAGCCAGACTCTGCACTCATTCGTCAGCCAGACTCTGCCTCATTCGTCAGCCAGACTCTGCACTCATTCGTCAGCCAGACTCTGCACTCATTCGTCAGCCAGACTCTGCACTCATTCGTCAGCCAGACTCTGCACTCATTCGTCAGCCAGACTCTGCACTCATTCGTCAGGAAAGAAATCTAAGTGGGAATGCAGGAAGTGAATTTTTAACGACATTTGACACTCCATTTCTTTGAAGGCATCAAGGAGGTTCTTGACTCCATCCTTATACGCAGGTGACTTGTTGCTTCCAAGAAAGTTTTCACATATCCATTTGAACGCCAGCCAAGCCTTCAATTCCAGCGGACTTAGGACTTTTTCAAATTCAGTGTCATTCAAAACCTCCCTTATTTGTGGCCCAACAAAAATTCCTTCCTTCAATTTTGCTGCAGTAACCTTCAGAAATTTCCTTGAAAGGTATTGGAACCCTTCAGAATTGACTTTACCCATTGCTTTAACAAAATTCTTCATTAAACCAAGTTTAATGTGAAGAGGTGACAGATAGATCTTTTGGGGATCCACTAAAGGGACAGACTGGACATTGCTTATCCCTGGGACATATGTATACCTAAGTGGCCAGTCACTTTTGGTGTAATGTTCTATAGTGGCGCGACTGTCCCACAGGCAAAGGAAACAACAAAATTTTGTGAATCCTGACTGCATACCCATAAGCATTCCTATAACATTTAGATCTCCACAAACATTCCATTGATGAACTGTCGTATTTGATGGCCTTAAGTAGTATATCCATATTGTCATATGTCTCTTAGATGGACGGAATAGGCAATGGGGATGGATGGCATTATATTACCATTATGCAAAAGAACTGCTTTCAGGCTTCTCTGCGACGAATCAATAAAGAGGCGCCACTCAGATGCCACATACATCTGAGATATGGCTGTAAATAGTCCATTGATGTCATGGCAATAAGAGAGAGGACCATCTACTGAAAAGAATGCTGTTAATTCAAAATTCTGCTTTTGGTAGTAACTAATACGAACATTGTTCTCAAGTAAATTGTTCTCCTTTAGTCTTGAGGCGAGAAGCTCTGATTTCTCTTTAGACAGCGATAAGTCTCTAACAAGATCATTCAACTGTCCTTGGGTTAACTTTTTAGGCTCTAAATGTCTACCTTCAAAAGTGTACTCTGGTTCTGTAGATGGTCCGGAAATGCCAGTTGCACCTTCATCACTTTCCATGTCATCTATGATAGAATCTAGCCTATCACTTGGGGGAATTGGAATGGGCGATGTTTCATTATGTTTTACTGGTCTACGTGCTGAATCCAAGTTTGGATATACAATCTGGTGTTTGTTCTTGGCAGAAAACCCCATTAAGTTCACACTACAAAAATAACAGTCTTCATGATGATCTCTCGGCTCCCTCCATATCATGGGTATGGCAAATGGCATTGAAGCTTTCTTTTTGTTAAGCCAATCACGTAATCCATTTGAACAGCCATAACAGATTTGATGTGGCGCCCATGGTTTATCTTGGTCACCTAGATGGCAACCAAAGTATAGCTTGTATATTTTCTTAATGTCGGTTGTAATACTTCTTCGCTGTGTTTTAGTTGTGAACTGGCCGCATACGAAACAGAACTTGTCGGGGTCATTCTTACATTGTCGAGGCATGTTGACTGACCTGAGCAAACAATAAATTTTAAAAAAATGTACACCAACTTGACACAACAAGTTCTTGGACTGGACTGATCTTTTGACACACAAAGCACGGCATTGTTGCCTGAATCACAATGCTGCTAGACGTAAAAGCTCATACCTGAAATACATAAGATGTATAATTAAGATAATTGAAATAAATAAGATGAATAAACTAAAAAAACACAATAAAATAAACACAATCAAATGTTGAAATATTAGTATTTTGCCTATTTAAAATGGTTAAATCTGTGTAGTTATATATATGCCTTCATCTTGAAAACTATACGTGCTAGAAAAAATCTGAATGCAGTTTTGGAATCAGCGTGAAAAATGCTATCCAGCCACCACAAATTTTACTCTGATGAAAAATCTTTGTTGACCAGGGTATCCTTTGACTACTTACATACAAAGTTACCAAAGTAACCTACAGGTATAAGCTTGGGAACTATTTGGTAATTATGTCGCAAATGACATGGTCTGAAGTTAAAATCAAAAATATTTTTCTAGTGTATTTTGGTGTGCTCTGTTCAAATATAACCTTCATTTCCTGTGCAAATAGAAAGCAATATGATTATTTGTACATTACAGTCATATTTCTTCATTTCTAGTCATGTGAATAGCAATATATTAACCAAAAATTATGAAAACTAACTAAACTTAACCTAACTAAACCTAATGCTAACAAGGGGGCTCTGCCCCCCTTGACCCACTAATAATCTGAAGTTCATTCTTGATATGATGAAATATGACTCCAAAATAATGTAAACAAATTCTTATTTCTTTATATTTGCACAGGAAATAAATGTTATATTTGGTTAATGTTTACTATAACACCAGCTACACCCTAAGTAAAATTAAATATTTCTAGTAGTACATCATAATTTACTAAGAAAAATGGTGTATGTCTTTATTTGGGGAAATTCCTATTTACGAAGATACTTGCTTCTGAAATTTTAATTAACAATATCCATTTGATGTGACATCACGTCAAATGCACATTTATAATAACGATATTCATGCACGTTTATAATAACGACATTTGTTTTGATTTTCATCTAGTCTAGTGATTGATGCCATTTTCCTTTAAATAAATTTAGATATGGCATGTGAAGGCTGTACAGTAATTACGATTTTGAAGAACTGATAGCACGCGTTTATAATAACCATAAAGCTGCTATAGAGATTTTCATTGTGCATAATGTTTTACCATCAACAATGAAGTGTCTATTGTGTGATAAACAGTGTACGTACAGAGAGGACCAGCATATATTCCGGTGTACATCGAAAAAGACTAACAAAAGAAATAAGCGTGTAAACACATGCGGATTCTCCATATCCCAGTTCAAGGATACGTGGCTAGATAAAGTGAATGTAAAGCCTAATGTAATATTACATTTTATGAACATATTCCTGACGAAAAATTCTCAGAAACCTAAATTGTATATGTAATTTACATCTCTTCTCAAAGACAAGAGTCAATTGGAAATCATTTTGCTGTGAAGTGTATGAATATTGGGTTGAACATCAAAAACCAATTGGTCACACTAACACTAATAATGCTCTGTGTCAGTTTCTTCATGCAACTTCACAGCTTTAACCTCCTCCTGCTTCTGCTTGAATGCATAGCTTTATCCTCCTGCGTCTGATTGAATGTTACAGTAAGTAAATGCTTGCTATAGTAAACTGCATTTTTTTTTAATGTATTACAAGCAATGATAAGGTTGGGTATAGATAAGGTTGGGTATAGATAAGGTTGGGTATAAAGGTTGGGTATAGATAAGGTTGGGTATAGATAAGGTTGGGTATAGATAAGGTTGGGTATAGATAAGGTTGGGTATAGATAAGGTTGGGTATAGATAAGGTTGGGTATAGGTAAGGTTGGGTATAGGTAAGGTTGGGTATAGGTAAGGTTGGGTATAGGTAAGGTTGGGTATAGGTAAGGTTGGGTATAGGTAAGGTTGGGTATAGGTAAGGTTGGGTATAGGTAAGGTTGGGTATAGGTAAGGTTGGGTATAGGTAAGGTTGGGTATAGGTAAGGTTGGGTATAGGTAAGGTTGGGTATAGATAAGGTTGGGTATAGATAAGGTTGGGTATAGATAAGGTTGGGTATAGGTAAGGTTAGGTAAAGGTAAGGTATAAGTTAGGTATAGGTAAGGTTAGGTATAGGTAAGGTTAGGTATAGGTAAGGTTAGGTATAGGTAAGGTTAGGTATAGGTAAGGTTAGGTATAGGTAAGGTATAGGTAAGGTTAGGTATAGGTAAGGTTAGGTATAGGTAAGGTTAGGTATAGGTAAGGTTAGGTATAGGTATAGGTAAGGTTAGGTATAGGTAAGGTTAGGTAAGTTTTTTTTGCAAAATACATTTTTCAGTAGTTTTTGGTATGTTTTGTTCTGATACACTATTATTTGTTGTGGAAATGGGTAATTATGTGTTTTATCACACACAGTCATTTTACATACCAAAATACATTTTTCTAGTAGTATTTGATGTGATTTGTTCAAATATGACCTCCATTTCCGTCGGAAATGAGATCCAACAAAGTTATAGTACTTTGAAGTTTGGCTCATTTTCAAGGGAAATGGAAGTCAAAATCTAAGCAAAACACACCAAATATTACTAGAAAAATGTATTTTGGTATTAATTAACCTAACCTAACCTTACCTAACCTAACCGTGACTAAATGAGCCTAACCCTGGCTAAACGAGCCTAGAGTATTACCTTATTATGGATTAGGTGGTGGATACAGACGAGAGCTCGTTTAGCCAGGGTTAGGATCGTTTAGCCAGGGTTAGGATCGTTTAGCCAGGGTTAGGCTCATTTAGCCAGGGTTAGGCTCATTTAGCCATGGTTAGGTAAGGTAAGGTTAGGTTAATTAATACCAAAATACATTTTTCTAGTAATATTTGATGTGTTTTGCTTAGATTTTGACTTCCATTTCCCTTGAAAATGAGCCAAACTTCAAAGTACTATAACTTTGTTGGATCTCATTTCCGACGGAAATGGAGGTCATATTTGAACAAATCATATCAAATACTACTAGAAAAATGTATTTTGGTGTGTAAAATGACTGAGTGTGATAAAACACATAATAACCAAATGTATTTTGGTATTAATTAACCTAACCTAACCTAACCGTGGCTAAACGAGCCTAACCCTGGCTAAACGAGCTCTCGTCTGTATCCACCACCTAATCCATAATAAGGTAATACTCTAGGCTCGTTTAGCCAGGGTTAGGCTCGTTTAGCCAGGGTTAGGCTCGTTTAGCCACGGTTAGGTTAGGTAAGGTTAGGTTAGGTAAGGTTAGGTTAGGTTAGGTTAATTAATACCAAAATACATTTTTCTAGTAATATTTGATGTATTTTACTTAGATTTTGACTTCCATTTCCCTTGAAAATGAGCCAAACTTCAAAGTACTATAACTTTGTTGGATCTCATTTCCGACGGAAATGGAGGTCATATTTGAACAAATCACATCAAATACTACTAGAAAAATGTATTTTGGTGTGTAAAATGACTGTGTGTGATAAAACACATAATAACCTGGAAGTGACCCATGCTTATGCCCAAAATTCTGTATATTTACTTAGTAAACTTCAATGTCTCGTAACTTTTAATTGGGTCATTTCCACAACAAATGAATAGCAGATCTGAACAAAACACACCAAAAACTACTAAAAAATGTATTTTGCAAAAAAATTGATGGTGGTGGTGTTATAGTAAACATTTACCTTATATTTGAACAGAGCACACCAAAATACACTAGAAAAATGTATTTTTTATTTCAACTTCAGGCCATGTCATTTGCGACATAATTACCGACTATTCTAGCATAAACAAAACACTCATTGGTACAAACCATTAGCTTCATTCTGTTCTTCAAGTGTGAAATCACAATATTCCTGAGCTTCTTCAACTGCACCACCTTGAAGCAGTAATTTTATATTTTCTTCTATAACTTCCATCCTAAGTTTGGTAAATTTCAAAATTATGACGGTAATTAGGTATTACTACAATATGCATAAAATTTTAATCGGAAACAAAGTTTCTGTTAGATAATATTAAAAGTGCATTTCCGTTGCAGCCCTGTCCACACGAAATTGCATCACTTTAAATGTTCCAGATTTCCAGCTTTGTAGCAGTAGTTCAATCGATGGTAAAACAACCATGGTTGGTTGGTTTGTATTCCATTTCACATCTTTTGTCCACTGATCTTTCTTTTGTCCAACTGAGGTCACTGAAACGGGCGGTAGCGCCACCAGGGAAAAATAAGTCCCCTTTAAAAGGAGAACAGTCGAGCCCAACATATTACGTGCAGCGGCATCGTCAATGCATCAACCTGCCCATTTCTTAGACTGGCTTGGGACAGTCCACGGCTGGGTTCACCATGGCAATAATTACTGCGAAGCAAAAGCTGCGCATGTAAATTAGGATATTAAACTATATATTAATAGTTTCGAGAGACTCGTCATTATTCATTATTAAATGAGATATTTAATTTGAAGATGTGCAACTTAGGGATATAGGGAATATAGGGAAAGATTAAAGGAACTGGGTATGTTTAGTTTTGAGAGAGTGTTTGAGGGGGATATGACACAGATGTTCAAAATGTTTTCAGGTTTGGACAGTTTAGATGTAACTTTTTCTTATTAGAGTTTAATGGAAAAACTCGAGGGCATAATAAGAAAATTAGAAAACAGACTTGTAGACTGGATCTACGAAAATACTTTTTCAGTCATAGAGTAGTAGATTTTTTGGAATGACTTGCCATATGATCAGGGGTGGCCAGGAACGAAGTAGCAGTACTTCGTTACTTTACTCAAGTAACTTTCTGGAGGATTTCGAGTACTTTAAAGTACTTTTACTTTGGTAATTGTATACAATATCCCCCTCACCTCAGTTTCTAATAAAAATTATTGCAATGCGTAGAAAATAATAAATAAAACCTTTCCTTTAAGTAAAAAAAATTTCGGTCGATCATATTTATAGAGATATTATTTAATTAACGATATCCATTTGACGTGACGTTTTTCTGATTGGGCTATTTTTTCGCTACTCTGCGACTTAATTAGTTGGTTGGTTTCTGTTCTGGCTATTTTTTTTTTTTCTAATTGGATTCAGTTTAGGTAATACCTCAGTTTGGTCGTGTTTGTGATAGAATTATGACGTGCTGTTCGTGTGGTTTCGACTTTGAGAACTTGATTCGTCATGTGCCCTAGATGAAGACTAAAAAAAGTGCATAACTTAACATGTAACAGAAAGTTACATTATCATTTGTATAATTTAGGTCTCGGGGGTACGGGGGCGGAGCCCCCGTAAAGATCACGCATCACAAATTGATCGGTATAGGGTTCACTTTGTGATGCGTGATCTTTACGGGGGCTCCGCCCCCGTACCCCCGAGACCTAAATTATACAAATGATAATGTAATAATATGTTAAGTTATGCACTTTTTTAGTAAAAAATACATTTTTCTAGTATACATTTTTCTAGGTTAGGTTAGGTAAGGTTAGGTTAGATTAGATTAGGTTAGATTAGATTAGGTTAGATTAGATTAGGTTAGGTTAGGTTGGTTTCCGAAAATAAATAAAGTAATTACATGCTATAAATAAAGGTTTTACATCGATTGTGAAGTCAGTTTCATAAAATTGAGGTGAGGGGGATGTTGTATACAATTACCTTTACTTTTACTTGAGTAACTTTTCAACTTAAGTAATGTACTTTTACTTCGTTGCTTTTGTCCGAGTCGTCTCGTTACATTTGGAAATACCCGCCATGGGCTCAGTGACCACCTGTCAGCAGAGAGTGGCAATATAACAACATAATATAACACGCCACACTCAGCTGACTGTGCGTCGGTTCTTATAAGTCGTCAACCCGTGCATGGTGTGTATGTACAGTTGCACGCATATGTAATGTTCCTCGCATCACAGGCGACTCCGTACATGTGGCCACGCCCAGAGGCGGATTAAGACACCTCGGGACCCCGGGGCAATGAAGAATATGGGGGCCCTTTTCGATAGCTTTTTATTAACAATACATGTACATGTATAATACATTGTACATTTACACGAATTATATGTACGGTGCTCAGGCAAATTGAGAAACAAACTTAAAAGAACCATAACTCAGTGTATTTTGCCGTTTGCCAAAACCAAACAGTATTAAACAAATTTTACTTTACGACCTATAAAGCAGGGAATTTGTCAGTTTGTGTACTCTGTCATATTTAATCAAAGAAGTTTGCGAAATCTCAAATTATATCGAAACTCAGTTGATTGGGGGGCCCCTCAAGCATAAGAGCCTGAGGTTTCAGCCTCAATAGCCTCAGTGATAATCCGTCACTGGCCACGACGCAGTGATAGTTATGGAAAAACTATACACGCCTACAACATGATATCGTATGTGGTACCTTTATTTCTTAATTAAATACAAATTATTAATTCATTGAATTAAATATCTACAAAATTGCCTCGGAATTGGCGACATAGCCTATTGGGAATGAAAATAATTCCAATACATATAACCCAATATGGAGGCATTGGGTCCACATAACAACAAGAAAAACGAATTATTTCGTATCAAAATTTTCCATTGCTAACTCATGAAAATTACTTCGAGAGAAGAGTCAATGAACTTTGTAAAGTCAGCGAAAATGAACACAAAGGAATTTATATTAGTTCATCGCAGAGCTGGGAGTTCCAAACGAAGCTTTAGGCAAGGGAGACATAACTAATCTTCCTATAAGTTCTGAGTGAATACCTAAAAATATAAACCTAATAACTCACAAGGATAGGCCTATTCCTTCAGGTATTTAAGTGTAGTGATTGCCTATATTAATTAAACCAAATAAACTCGTTGCGAAACTCCATCGTCTTCGGCCCTACATCGAAAGAGATCGTCGCTCCCTACAACCAGAAGTGAGGCCCAACGAAATAATAAGGTATAGTAATTTCTTTCTTTACCATTAGGCAGCGTTAAATACCGAAGGCTTATAAATTAAACATTAACAAAAAAAAAAAAAACTACTTAACGAGATCCTTTGAAGACCTCTACAAACATAACTCTATAACGAAACACGTAGGGTTTTTGTCGTCAACTCTCCACCGAAATCTGCTGGAAATTTCCAACGGATGAAGGTAACAGGCAATCACCCCATAGCCCTATATAGTTTTTTTTCGTAGTGGTGGCCCGTATGTGGGGAACCGACCCCTCTAAAATTTACACTAACACAAGCTTCACCTTTACACTAACCGTAACTCCACCGTACCTAACGAAAAATCGGCGAAGGCTAAGGCCGATGATAACCGTAAACAAAGCCTTGTTCATTTAACAGGCTTAACTTATTTTAGGTCCTATAAAAGTAGGCCAATTTCAACATAAGCATATTTAGTAGGCCCACTTCACCGTAAGCCTATTTAATAGATCCTACTCTTTGAACTCAAAACAAAGCCTCATTTAACAGGCTTAATTCACTCTAGGTCCTATACGAAATAGGTCCGCTTCACCCTAAGCCTATTTAATAGACCCATTTAACTTTAGCTAATAGGCCTAATATACTCATACACCTAGGCCTACTTTAAACAATTTGCAATTTAGACCTACTAAAAGCTTACCTCTCAAAGTAGGCCTTACTCTTTACACTCAAGGCCTATTCGAATTAAAAACACTTTGTAACTTTTTAATTCAACCTGTGGTGTAGGTTATAAAATTTATTTCAGCAGTTTAACTTACTCATAAGACTCATTAACATCACAAAATTAAACTCAGAACTTTAACATCACAAAATTAAACTCAGAACTTTAACATCACACCCACCTAAAGCAATTGCACGAACTCAAACCTACACCCACCTTAAGCAATTGCGCGAACTCAAACCCACACCCACAGTAACCCATTCTAAGTCCTATTTCACATATAGGCGTAACCTATTCTAAGTCCTATTTCACATATAGGCGTAACCCATTCTAAGCCCTATTTCACATATAAGCGTAACCCATTCTAAGTCCTATTTCACATATAGGCGTAACCCATTCTAAGTTCTATTTCACAAATGGCGTAAGCCCGCGTAACCCATTCTAAATCCTATTTTGCATATAGGCGTAACCTATTCTAAGTCCTATTTCACATATAAGACCACCTGAAGATCAGGGACCCCAGCCTTCGTTAGTTAGCCTTATAAGGCTAACTAACGAAAATATCACGACTTAACCTTACCAATCGTTAGGTCACCTGTACGCCCTTGACGATTGGTTAGGTTAAGTCGTGATGGCAAAAAAGGGACGGGGGTTATGTAGTATTCTGTATTCATGAAAAAGTAAGTACATAAACATATTGAGCTTACAATTATTCTTCAGTGACAGAACCCATACAGAACCCATAAAAAAAACGGTACTGTCCCGTTCAAAACGGTACGTATGGTCAGCCTAGGCGTAACCTATTCTAAGTCCTATTTCACATATAGGCGCAACCTATTCTAAGTCCCATTTCACATATAGGCGCAACCTATTCTAAGTCCTATTTTATATATAGACGCAACCTATTCTAAGTCTTATTTCATATATAGGCGTAACCCATTCTAAGTCCTATTTCACATATAGGCGTATCTCTTCTTAAGTCCTATTTCACATATAGGCATAACCTATTCTAAGTCCTATTTCACATATAGGCACAACATATTCTAAGTCCTCTTTCACATGCAGTATAGGCGCAACCCATTCTAAGTCCTATTTCACATATAGGCATAAAACAGACAAGGCTTGATATAAGGGTTTCAAATGCAACATTTGAGGATCTTTGCTCAGCCAAATTGGTTAACCTAACACAAAACTCAAAAATAAAACCCAACAACAAAATATACATTTACACATATACATACAGTATATTCGTATAAATATATACATACAACTCCAAGCATCCAATTCTTCTTTTAAGGAAGAATCACTCAACAGATTTCATCAACAGACACACACCATAAAATACACCACATAAAGTAAACAAACTTTTAGACACATGCCTTGCAAACAGATTGGATTCCTTCAAAATCCCAAACCTTCCGGACCTACCTGTCGGCTGTGTAACATTTACTCGATCATAACTACGGGTATTGACTTCACTGGAGTCAGTGCTAAACCTAAGGATTTTTTAGTGGGTGGGTGATGTATGTATTCTCGGGCAACTGCCAAACACATACTGGTATGTGTTGTTTTTTTTACCTTTATTTTCTTTTATTTATTCAAAATTATTTGATATATTATTAATTTTGCTTATCTGGGAAAATTAAATCCACTATAGTCGGGCTAGCATCATGAAAAAAAAAAAAAAAAAACTATGGTATTTGTCATTTACCATTACTTATTCGGACTATAGTGGATTTAATTTTCCCAGAAGAGTTCCTTGTTCCATGCACTGTCTGTGTGTATCATAAAAAACTCAGGGGACCATTCTGAGTTCATTCCCATATATATTATATATATATATATATATATCAGGGGCGGCTTCTTAATGAATGCAAGGCATGCACTGCATGCGTAAATAATATACTCAATGAATTTAAAAAATATATATATATATATATATATATACAGAGATGGGCAAGATCACCAACTTTGGTGATCTTGAAGGTCAAGATCAGATCACCAGAAAAATGTGATCTTGAAGATCAAGATCAGATCACCAGAAAAATGTGATCTTGAAGATCCAGATCAAGATCGTGATCTTGAAGATCACTTTTCAAGATCACTTTTTAAGATCACTTTTATATGAATTGAAAAAAGTTGTACTCTTGTAGAGTAAACAAAAACAAATTATTTTGTTAATCACTCCTGAAAAGTATCACTCCTAATACTCCCCTGAGGGCTGAGGCAATACAAGCATCGCATCCTACCCATGTCACCTGATCTAAACCACGGGGATTGACGATTCCCCTTTCAGTTTTTCAGGTGGTAAACTTAAAACTTAGTATTATCATAACTTATCAGCAAAGAAAAAACTATTAAATGACCTACATATAGTTTTTAGTTCTATTTTTCTCAATTCTCATTTCACCAGGTCCATAACCCATATCAATGAATGGTCAGCATATATAAGTAAACATTTTTTACATAGAATTTAATTTTACAGTTTTACTGCAGTACGCAATTACTGACAATATAAGGGTAAAAACCGCAAGTTAAGAGTGTTAATTTAATGTTCAACCGCTGTAAACATTTGCTTTCAGCAAAACCAATTGTTCAAAGTTACCATCCGAGAGACGACTTCGTTTGGGGCTATGAACCATGCCAGCAAACGAAAACAACCGTTCCACTGGTGCAGAGGAAGGTAGCGTGGTGTTATACCACTTGAAGATCTTCTTTATAGCAGGATACCTATCTAAAGAGTCGAGTGCCTTACTGGTGTCCTGCAAATAATTGAGGACTTCCAAGTCTTCCTTGTTGTTAGGAGCAGAGAATGAGCCGTCCATAGTTCTGAAGAAATCGTCTTCAGATGATGAGTCTGAGTTCACCGAACTATTACCACTGCTGTCAGAATTACAATTTCTTACAGCCATTTGCAGCTTGTCTTTTACTTGAGACTTGATTGCTTCATGATCGCCGAAATTAGGCCCTTGCAACAATGATATCCATCTAAGTTTGAAATACGGATGAGATACTGAGGCCAAAACGGCATCAGTTACCTCGGGGCTCAACGACAAAAAATGACCAAATCTGGCATTGAAGCCAGAGACGACTGCTGCCAGTAATGGCATGCAGTGTCTCAGGCGCAGGTCGTTTGGTTGGATAGGCTCCAATCTTGCGAGGGCATCTTGAGTCACTAGGACTGTTGGAAGAAGACAACCGTAGTAGCATTCTTTCTCTGCCTGTAATTTGTTGAGGGCTGCTGCAATTGGTTTTAGAACAGACAAATATTCTGAAATAAATTCCAATTCATTGTCTTTGAGGATGGGTAGATTCAGTTCTTCAAGAGCTACATTCACGTCGTTCTTATGTTTATATATTTGGCTTAATGAGTCGTACATTGAGTTCCATCGGGTGACGCATGGGTACCTAAATTGGACGCCAGTTATTTCCTGTATTTTTTCTGCTGACTTGGGTTTACCAGCAGCATTCCACAGCGCCGAACATTTTCCCATTGCAGAATGCTTTATCTTCTTTAGTCCAGGTGAATTCAGTCCTTTATCTGCATCAGTTGTTGCTACCAAGTTCAATGTGTGGGAGGCACATCGAATATGGGATGATAGTTTCACTGACTCCTCTCCATGCTCTCCTGAATGTTCAGGAAAGTTGCTGATGATAACCTCTTCATCTGAATCTTTTTCATCATCATCTTCATCTGCATCATCTTCATCAATGTCGTCAGTACGATTCTGAACACGAACACCGAACTCTTTAAAGCATTTCACCATGTTCGATGCATTGTCGGTGACTGTAGATACAACTTTTCTATAAGATAAACCATGCTCCGAGTTGATCCTGTCCAATATTCCAGCAATTTTATCAAAGCTATGTGTTCCACGAAATCTTCGGCATGCCAGTGCAGCTGATCCTCGCGACAAGTCATCATTGATCTGTAATGTAAGAATATAAAATCAATGTTTGTATGAACATTTTTTTAAGCTTAATTTAATAATATTGGTTAGACACGCACCAGCTAAACTGCGCCACCAAACATTGAAGAGAAGAACTATGTGATATAAAGGAGGCAATTCAGCGATGAGTCGCCTACCATACCACCACATCAGTGACCCATCCCATAAGAGCAAAATGTGGAAGAGTCCATATTCACAGCCTGTGAATATGGACTCTTCCACATTTTGCTGTGAATCAGACACAATGACAGATGACAGAATCAGTGAATTAGTGTGAAATTACTGTGAATCACAGCAAAATGAAGACTCACCAAATTAATGAATGAGGAACACATGTCGAATAATTGAAAAGATTATACTATAAGTCTATCAGACTATCAGTCTATCACCAATGGTCAATTTATCAATTATATAAAAATAATACACTAAATCAATAGCATACCCAATGCGCAGTGACTCCCATGAAACTGCGGTGATTAGTTGACCATATGTCGCATGTAACACACACATGGTCAACTGCTGCCAGTTTTGCTTGTATGTCTTCCTTCATTGTACTGGTTGTTGTTGCAAGAGATCTAGCCAGGGTGCGTCTAGATGGCACCTGAACAGCCGGGTTGACGTCTGAAAAAAATATTTAAAAATTAAAACAAATACAATAGATTAGCTATGGAAAAAATATCAAAATATTTAGCTAGGCTAGCGATAGTCTAATGTTCATACAAATAATATGATTAATTATTTTAATCAGATATTAGCTATGGAAAAAATAGCAAAATATTTGAGTTATACTAACATGAAAGAAGATCCTTAAATTCATGTCGTTCAACTAGGCTCAATGGTAGGAGCCCATTAGCCACAAGCGAGAGAATCTTCTTTTCAAGGATATCCCTGCATATTGGTGGTCCTGGTTTTTGCTTGGAAATGTGGAACATGCTTAGTGTTGACTGCTTGGCAATTTTGGCAGGGCCAGCATTGCTGCCGCTGGCATCTTCTTCTTTAGCTGGACGCTTGCGAGATTTCTTCTCCGATTCATATTCACCCAAAAGATCCGAATGTAGTTTCTGCACAAGAAAATAAATTATTATCATGCGGAGAGACTTCTTGAACACCCTGTATAATATTTATCAGAGTATCAAACTTCTAGTTGAAATTAATACTTAACAAGATTCTAAAATTTTGTTATCTTTAACTAAAATTATTTTCACCATGATCAGTGCGTTTTTATCCTATGTTAAATTGAAAGCCGAATTTCGTCCTTCAGTAACTAAATAGGAGAAATTACAGACATGGATCAGACAGAGAGAAAGACAGATACACCTGGCGTTTTATTATAGTTGGATATCGGCAGTTTTTAATGTAGTTACTAGTCCATAATCTATTAATATCTGAAGTGCACAATATATTCAAATGGACGTCTATGTAAATGTAGCATTAGTCTTGTATGGCACCAGTCACTTAAAATATGACTTGAACCATTATGTTAATGTTGCTACTTACTACTTAGTTACTAAGTAGTACTAACCCTGAGGTGCCTCAGAAGATTGCTTGTTGAGTCGAGGCCAGCAGACAGAATTGTAGTTTTCTTTGTACACTGCATACAAATAACTTTGATACTGTTTCCAGTTTTTTCGACAATTTGAAAATATTTTCCGTTCAATAGCACAGATTGATCCTTATTACCAACATTGTTATCTAAATATATTGAATACTGTTCTGGTGACAACCTAGAATATTTGGTTCCCTTGGGAGCCTGTTGAAGTTGTAAAATTGCACTCATTATTAAAAAATTCAATCTGTAAATAAAATATGTTTAGAATTAATTTATTATGAATACGGACCTATAGGCTATATTTTATGCCTATATATAATAATATATTAATAGAACACTTTTAACATAATTGCACAGTAAATTACACTTTTTACGAGCCTAAATTCCACAGCAACTACACCTTCCATGAGCCCACGCATGACGCAAGTCACCCAACTAACAGAAAACATAAACAGTCGGTGTTGAACAAAGTTGCCACCAGATGTCGCTTGGACAAAAAACAAATGACATTCGCATAGCGGCATATTTAAGAATCTGAAATTAAAAGTGATCTTGAAGTCTAAAGTGATCTTCAAGATCAAGATCACAAGAAATAAAGTGATCTTAGATCAAGATCAAGGTCACCATAATAAAAGTGATCTTCAAGATCAAGATCAGATCACGATCTGATCTTGAAGATCAAGATCGTGCCCATCTCTGTATATATATATATATATATATATATATATATATGGTGTTTCAATAAATGTATACACATTATAGTAAAAAAATTCTTTATTCCAAAAAATGAGTTCTTTTTTTTTGGTCAGGATAAAATTGTTATCCATGAAGAATTATTTTTTTTATTATTGGAGACATTACCAGAGAAAATGAGGATTTATGGATAACTAATTCAAGTTGATACAGTGATTTTTTTCGGCCCACAAAAAAAGTCGAAAGTTTATTAAATTTAGGCCATTTTTCGGCGTGACGTAATGGCATAAAAAACGGATCCTGGCAGTCAAAGGATTAAAATATACTTTTCTGTAGTGTTTGTACAATACAGAAAACTTTCCAACCTAACAAGTTCATAGGCCAAAATTTTAAGACTACTCAAGTATCCACATAGGTACAAACGTCGGTACTGAATATCTTTGTAACCAGTAACAGCACTCCCAGTAGGCGATTGCAGAATCGGCTTAGCATTTAATTTGAAACAATTTTAAAATCTTGTCTTCTTGACATCATCAGACTGCATGTAAATTTTGAGAAGTGAAATACATATTACATATTGATGAAAACAATATCTGCAAAATTAAAACACAGCTGTTCAGTAAAACAATGGGTATCGTATAAGAAAATGCAATCAATTAGTAAACTGTATTTGTAAGACTAAGGAAGTTTTTTCAACATATATACCTACATTTTCATTTATAATTATATTCATATTGCCTCCACAGTGACAAGTGAATAATAAGTCATTCAATGAAAAATAATGGCAGTTAAAAATAAGCACAAAAATACAAAAAAATTGCGAAACTGGGTGGGTGAAATCTATTTAGTGGGTGGGTGAAATGACTGAAATCCTTTACTGGGTCACGCAGTGTTGCCAACATTATCTCCTGAGAGTAAGGCTAGATTAGAAGAAAATATAGGCTATAAAGGCTATAACCCTAATAAAAATAGGCTAAAAAATAGGCTAAACATTTTACTTACATTATGACAAAAATAGTGTGTCAACATCATTTAAATCCTCATCGGAATCATGTTCTGTTTCGTCAGCATTCTCGTAAGTTAATTTGGTCCCTATGTTTTGAATTATGTTTTGAGGTAAACTATGAGTAACAAGACTTTTCAGCTCTTCTAATTCCAGCTCGAATGCTAAGTATTGCATTTAAAAGGTCTCTTTATTAATTAAAACAGTCTGAATAGGCCTAAACGATTTACGTGAGGAAGATATATCAGAATGTTTTTTTGATGCAGCATGTTGCTTTATATCAAAATATTTCGCACGAATGGAAACTTTGCAATACGCACAATATGCTTTGGTTGAATCACCTGGAAGTTCTCTTATCCAATCCTTGCACAAATCATCTTTAAGCCATTCATTCCTAAATCGCTGTTGGTAGGCTGGCTTCGACATGTTTAATGGGCTATTACTTAATTAACTTACAGTTTAGAAAACAAAGCTGGAAAACAACCACAAAGATAATAAAACTCTTATCGACAATTCAAAACTATGACGGGGAACTAATGATAAATATATGTGAATTTATAATAACAATTTACACTATACAATACACATTCACGTACAAGAAGAACTAACAACGACTGAAACCACTTCTATCAAATCAGTACAAGATGACACTCTTCCGACGTAATTGTACGTATTTTGACACGCTACAACGTGAAAAAACATTTTAGTACACTCGCAATTTGATATGAAAAAAGGCTAGATTAAGGCTAAATTAGAACAAAAAGTTGCCAGATTTAAGGCCATAGGCTATTAAGTAAAATAAAAGGCTAGCCGAAGCTAAAATAGGCTAAATCTAGCCTGAAAAAGGCCAAGTTGGCAACACTGACTGGGTGGGCGATCAACCACCGAGTTAACATGTTAGATTTAGGCCTGACTGGAGTGGTGAATCCAAGTTTTGAAGACCAACTGGATTTGGAGAAATAAAAAATATATATATATATATATAAATTAGGGTGTCACTTAAATGCAAAGTTTGAAATTTTCATGCTGACACCCCGCGAATCTATTCCATTGGTAAAAAAAACATGGTGACTGAAAAATCTTTTTATTTGAATAACTATAAAAGGTCGCCCCCGCCTTCCAAAGTTTAATGCTTGCGCGGCGTCTCCATAATCGTTCATTAGATATCTATATATCTCTATATATGTGTGTGTGTGTATCTGTGTGTGTCTGAATATCTGAGAAATAAAGTGAACAATACTTAACGATTCACCGTTTCTCATTTCAGCTACGTGATTTCTGGTGATGGAAACCCGGAAGTGTATATACCTATTAGGGGCAGCGGTTGATGAGGTGAAAGGATGCAAGCTTCCTTCCTACAGGCAAGCATTCGGTTACTTCCTTTACCTTCACCATGAAAATAAAATGACAATACGTGACGCGTTGAGGAAGTCACTTCGAGCAGTGATGTCCTTCTGGGAGAAAGCTCACATTCCAACCAGACTCGAGACACACTGCGTCAGCAAACTGGATAAAGTCTTCGAGGAGTGGAAAGGACTCAAAAAACACGCCTCAAGGACGAGCGATTCACACAAGACGAAAGAAAAAGAATTCATTGAACGCCTCGATCGTCTCTTTAACATCGCCCACGCTGATTGTGAGAAATTGGTCAAGTACCCAGAGGATTGGGAGTTCCTTCAGCAGCAGCGCCAGAAAGGACGTCCAGGTTCAATGGCAGGTTTGGACATGACCCATCAGCGCCAAGTCAAAGATTGTACTCGACGTCGGGAGGAAGAGGAGAAACGAAGAAAGCGATCAGCAGCTGAAATGGAGGCAGTATCCAACGAAGCGGTTTTGGAGTCCTCATCCTCCAGCTCAGATGATAGCGAAGAAAAAGGAGCATGTGGTGGTTCGTTAGCGTCTAAACAAAGAGCAACGAAGAACATCATGACATCGGAATTGGCGGCAGCGCTTGATCGCACGCAACTCTCGTCAAGAAAGGCCACATATCTGCTGTTTGAGGCAGCTTCCAGCTTAGGGCATGATGCTAGCGACTACAACATCAATCGTGGATCCATTCATCGTCAGCGTGAAAAATTCCGTACCCTTAAGGCTCGGCAACTGAAGAGCGAGTTCCAAGGCAATAGTCCGTTGACTGTTCACTGGGACGGAAAACTCATGCAAGATCTGACGTCACGAGAATATGTTGACCGCTTACCTATTCTTGTATCTGGCTCCGGGACAGAGCAGCTCCTCGGGTGCCAAAACTTCTGTCAGGAACCGCGCTGGCACAAACAAATGCCATCATAGATTGCCTGAATGAATGGGGAGTGACCGATCATGTCAAATCTATGTGTTTCGACACAACCGCGACAAACACAGGCCACCGTGGAGGAACTTGTGTTCTTCTGGAAGAAAAAGTTGGACGTGACCTGTTACACTGCGCGTGCAGACACCATGTACTGGAGTTGGTGCTACAGGCGGCATTCGCAGCATCGCTAGATTCAGTGTCTACCGGTCCAGAAATTCTGCTTTTCAAGCGCTTCCATGATTATTGGACCCGCATTGACCAGCAACAGTTCCAAACTGCGGACACAGATGCGTTCACCAAAGCAGCTATTTTTAAGCATAGAACGGAGCTCATTGAGTTTGCAAAATCACAAGCACTTCAAGTTCGTGATGACTATCAGGAATTCCTCGATCTTTCCGTCATCTTTCTTGGAGGAGTTCCATACAAGGGACTAAACTTCCGCGCCCCTGGTGCTATGCACCGGGCGAGATGGATGGCTAAGGGGCTCTATGCCATCAAGATCTGGCTCTTCCGAAGACAGTTTAAACTGACGAACACTGAGGAACGCGGAATTCGAGATATCTGCCTCTTTTCTGTTCTAGTTTACATGAAAGCGTGGGCAACAGCTCATCTGTCCATCGAAGCTCCGCTGAATGATTGGGAATTGATGAGGACGCTCCTTCGATACCCGCACAAGAAGATCTCTGATGGTACCACCAAGAAGCTGTCTGCGCACCTGTGGTACCATTCGGAGGAGGCAGTGGGTCTGGCGTTCTTTGATGAGAGGATATCGATGGAAGTGAAGTGCAGCATGGTTGCAGCGTTAGATCAAGAAGCCCCTCACATGCCGCCAAAACGACCTTTGGTTCTTGATACTATGTTCCTCAGTGACAGCAAAGGACTGGAGCAACTGATCACAAAGAACACCCGAGGATTCTTCTCAAAACTTCAGTTGCCAGATTGCTTTCTGCTCCACCATCCCAGTTCATGGACGTCAAACTCTGAATACGTGCAAGCTCGGGATGTGGTCTCCAAACTTGCAGTGGTGAACGACAGAGCAGAACGGGCCGTGGCTCTGGTGAAGGAGCTGAACGGAAAGTTGACAGTGAAAGAAGAACAGCTCCAGTTCCTCGTTCAAGTTGTCACTGACCACAGAAAGCAACACCCAGCTCCGAACAAATCAGCATTAGTGAGGACGCGAAAGAACTAATCACTGATCAGCGTATGAGCACCAATTATTCTGCTACTGTATATGTATTTTATTTCTCAAAGTTTTGCTTTTGTTGCTTCTCCATTTTGTACCATTATTCGCCAAATTATGTCTTCTATTTTGATTATATAATAAACTGTTTGTATTCTTTGCGTTTTTAAGTGTCTTACTTTCGTTATTTCACCAAATTGCCTTGTTTTTTATTATCTGGTTCGGCCCAAGCTGTGAACGCTGAACAGCTTGTTGACGTCAACAAATGGGTCTTGTTTTCAGTGACGAGGGCGACCTTTAAATGATGACCAATCAGGACCAAATTTCTCTTCCGTATGTTTTACACCAAATGGAACAATTTTAGGGGGTGTCATAGGAAAATATCCATTGTTTAATTTTCCCCCTATTACCTAGTGACACCCTAATATATATATATATATATATATATATATGCATTTAACTGCAATGACCACGCAGTATATAAATGAATAGAAACGACATAAGTATTAAGGAACGTTTCTGCACACGAGGAAGAGAAATCACGAATAAATGAAAAATGAGGCGAACCGCCCGGGAATCGAACCCAAGGCCTTCCAATTGCCGGTTGGATGCGCTACCATTACACTACGGACCTCGATCATCCACAAATCGAAATTCTCCTACATAGGGCAGAAACCAATGCCCTGAGAGGGCACCCTCGCAAATCGTGAATATGTGCATTTAACTGCAATGACCACGCAGTATATAAATGAATAGAAACGACATAAGTATTAAGGAACGTTTCTGTCGGGTGGATACAGAAGAACGAATCCACCCGAAGAGGATGCCAGTGGGCATCGAAACTGTTGTGGAAATAAACTCTGTCTATTAGAGTGGGTTTTTATTATCATACTCTACAAGGGTCTTACGGCCTACTTTGGCCGTAGCCCAAACTACAATAAAGGCTCTTATGGCCTACTTTGGCAATAGCCCAACCTACTACAACAAGGGTCTTATGGCCTACTTTGGCCGTAGTTCAAATTACAATAAAGGGTCTTATGGCCTACTTTGGCCATAGTCCCAACTATTCCAACAAGGGTCTTATGGCCTACCTTGGCCATGGGCCAAACTATTACAAGGGTCTTATGGCCTCCCTTGACCAGAGACCAAACAACACAAAACCGGTACAGGATTCAAAGCCCCAAGACCTCCAGATCTACCTGTGGAGGACATTTACTCCACCAAATCTACGGGTATTGATTAGACTGAAGTGGTAGGAGGTTTGAATACAGTACAAAGCTACAAACTCTTTTAACCAAACAATACAACATGGGAGTACATTTCAATTAACTCACCAACGTAGAAGTCCCTTTAAAACATAAACAGTTAACAAAGCATGACAAAACTCCAAAACAACATTAGTAAACCAGCATTTAAAAACTGGTGATATGGAAAATTGATGAGTGGGTAGTTGGGAGGTAACGAAAATGGTTCACTGAGTAGGTAGGTAGTTAATCTAACAATTATTAAATTCCTTTTATGTCAATAACTGGGTGGATGAAACCAATTGGTTGCTCACCAGAGTTATTCTCCACACTAGTATTTATATACTGTGTGACAAGAGCGTGCTCGGTAATAGATATACATTACCGATCAACCAACCGAAGAAAAAACCAAGACGACGCTGGTGGAAAAAGCCCCGCGAAAAGGAGAACAAAGGAGAACGAAAACGAGGAACGGGGCGACAAGACGGGACGAGGGAAGGGAGAAGAACAGACACCGGAAAAAGATCTCCACCAGCAAGTACGCTCTTAACAATTAAACAAGACAGGAAAAGGACTCTCTAATAACTAGCAGTAAGTGACTAATTGTGTTTTTAACCCAGTTTTACGTAGACTCATTAAATTAAGCTGGGTCAGACAACTTAGGCCTACATTGTGGCCTAAGACCCAGCATCAACTCATAGCTTAACAAAGGTAAAGGTAGATTGCCCTAACCTAGTTTGGTGAGGAATCCTACTGTGGACCTCAATTTATCTGCCCGCTCTGGACCATTTCCGGAATCTCTAGGCTGACCCCTCTAGGCTAGACTTGATCTACTCTATAGTTAGACTGGAGATATAAGGTGTGGGTTAATTGTGGACCAATTCATACAGAGCATTTTTCACATTGGTGGTCCGTGTGTGGGGAATTTACAAACCTTAACCTTACTTAACAAAAATTGCAGAATTAGGCTAAATGGTCTAGCCTAAGCCTAACCTAATCAAGCCTAATTAGGTCTACAACCTAGGGCCTAACTAGGAAACATTTACATTTAAGGAGTCTCATTCTCTTACAAGCTTAGACCTGAGTGACACATAAGTACTTGGGGGGGATTAAACCAAATTTAAAACTTGACTGTTTTGTCTGTGCTCTCTCTTCTCCGGTAATTTCTTCTTGTCCTCTATTTCATTACGACCCCCAGTTAAACAATTTTGACTTAAACATGGACAGTGCGGAATCGAAAAAGTTAAAAAAGAAAAGGGGGGGGGGGGAAAGTTGGGTGCTGTTACAAAGGCCGTGAACACTTTTAACAATATTACACAACCAGGTAAGGAAGATTTAGAGTGTGTAATTCTTAAATTGGAAACTAAAAAGAAGGAAATAATAGCCATTGATGAGAGTATTTCAGAGTTAGTTGAATCCGAAATGGCTGAAGAACAATTGATAGACCTTTACGCTGATAATGATGATCAGGTAATCTCAATTGAACAGCAAATAAGGAGACTACGGTCTCGTTTGACTGACTTAACACCAAATAAACCTAATTCTGATTTTAATCAAAGTAGAGCTAACCTTCAACAAAATTTAAGTGGCATGCTAAATCCTGAGTCACAAGAATTGAGGGCTCAGTTACCCATTTTGCTAGTACCAACATTTGAAGGGGACACGGTACAATTCCCATCTTTCATTGACAAATTTGAGAGTTTAATAGGTAATAAACCTTATATTTCAACTGTTGATAAGTTTAGCTACTTAACTAGTTTCCTTAAAGGCCCAGCCTATAACCTGATAGCGTATTTACCAGCTGTAGGGAATTCATATGAAGTAGCTATTGATCTCTTAAAACGTAATTACATTAATAAAGATGAGATTGTATATGAATTATCTCAACAAATTTTTGATTTTACACCCATAAAAGATAACCATAGTGATATGGAAAAATTTTATTCAAAATTAGAAGCTATTATAGGACAACTGGTTAGCAATGAGATAGATATTAAAGCTTCATCTTGGATTATACAAGGCATAGTTCTTAGGTGCCTTCCTTTGAGGGTTAAAGATATTTTAGTTCTAAAGAGGGAGAAAAATATCCTAATCTTGAAAATATCAGAAAACACTTTCCAAATATCCTAACTAATTACAAATTGAGAAATATTCCAACACAAAATAAGACCCAGACTATGGATAAACCAAAGACTGTTCCCAGAGACCAACTAGCTACAGCCAAACAGACAAAACTTGATACTGTAGAATCAAATGTGACCAACTGTAATACACGAACACCTACATTACAGAACTTTAATGTAACTGCTGCCTCAACTTACACACCACATTGCAAATTTTGTGCAAGTGATGAACACAGTAGTACTGGGTGTGACAAATATTCAGACTTTAACTCAAGAGCTAAAAGATGTGAACAGTTGAACCTATGTAAAAAGTGTACTGGCCAGGGACATTATAAGAAAGACTGTAAATCTAGGTTAAGATTCAAGTGTAAGTTTTGTAAAAGTTTACGACATGTCTCATCAATGTGTGATTCACCAAAGTGTCCAAACAATAGTACTCAAACTCAAAAGATACCTCCACCAAACAAAGGTAATCAAGAAAATGCCACTTTCATGGGACATTCTGTTTGTTCAAACAACGTAACAAGAAACACTGAGATTCTTTTACCAACTATTACTTTGGACTTAGTGAATAGTGAGGGTAGCACCACTCCAGTGAGATGTCTTATAGACTGTTGTTCTCAACAAACATTTGTTTCGCAAAATGTAGTTAATAAATTGGGTTTGACACCAAACCCGAATGAACAAAAACTCAATATTGCATCCTTTGTTAAGGATAACTCGGACAAAAATAGCTATAAGACAATTGACCTGGAACTACATTTAGAAAATAAATTAGAGAAAATTGAAGCAGTTATTATTTCTAAAGTAGGACAAAACAAACTGGTTATACCCAAACTAGAACAAACCATAAATCATTTGGGAAAACACTACAAAATAGCTGATAGACATATCACAAACAACACAGTAGCTAACATTGAAATGTTAATGGGGGCAGATTATATTAATCTTATTCATAAGGGCATAGTAAAGATAGGTGATGGTATAGCTTATCAGACTCCATCAGGGATAGCCCCTTTGGGTGACCTATCCAAATACAACCTAGACCTAAACCAAAATAGTTCATGACTAACAAATACTATTTGCCTCAACTCAGTCCTACATAACACCTGTAAGAATAGCAACACTTGGAATAATATTATATCAACTGAGAACATTAATTCATCACTATCAAATGAAACTCTGGATATGGAAAACTGATGAGTGGGTAGTTGGAGGTAACGAAAATGGTTCACTGAGTAGGTAGGTAGTTAATCTAACAATTATTAAATTCCTTTTATGTCAATAACTGGGTGAATGAAACCAATTGGTTGCTCACCAGAGTTATTCTCCACACTAGTATTTACATACTGTGTGACAAGAGCGTGCTCGGTAATAGATATACATTACCGATCAACCAACCGAAAAAAACCAAGACCACGCTGGTGGAAAAAGCCCGAAAAAAGGAGGACAAAGGAGAACGAAAACGAGGAAGGGGGGAGAGGACGGAACTGGAGAAGGGACGAGAACAGACAACGAAGAAAGATCCCCACCAGCAAGTACGCTCTCGACAATTATACAGGAAGGAGAAAAGAGACTCTCTAATAACTAGCAGTAAGTGACTAATTGTGTTTTTAGCCCAGTTGGATCTTCTAACTTCTAACTTAGAAGACTCATTAAATTAAGCTGGGTCAGACAACTTAGGCCTACATTGTGGCCTAAGACCCAGCATCAACTCATAGCTTAACAAAGGTAAAGGTAGATTGCCCTAACCTAGTTTGGTGAGGAATCCTACTGTGGACCTCAATTTATCTGCCCGCTCTGGACCATTTCCGGAATCTCTAGGCTGACCCCTCTAGGCTAGACTTGATCTACTCTATAGTTGAACTGGAGAAATAAGGTGTGGGTTAATTGTGGACCAATTCATACAGAGCATTTTTCACATTGGTGGCCCGTGTGTGGGGAATTTACAAACCTTAACCTTACTTAACAAAAAAAATTGCAGAATTAGGCTAAATGGTCTAGCCTAAGCCTAAGCCTAACCTAATCAAGCCTAATTAGGTCTACAACCTAGGGCCTAACTAGGAAACATTTACATTTAAGGAGTCTCATTCTCTTATAAGCTTAGACCTGAGTGACACATAAGTACTTGGGGGGGATTAAACCAAATTTAAAACTTGACTGTTTTGTCTGTGCTCTCTCTTCTCTGGTAATTTCTTCTTGTCCTCTATTTCATTACGATCCCCAGTTAAACAATTTTGACTTAGACATGGACAGTGCGGAATTGAAAAAGTTAAAAAAGAAAAGCGGGGCAAAGTTGGGAGCTGTTACAAAGGCCGTGAACACTTTTAACAATATTACACAACCAGGTAAGGAAGATTTAGAGTGTGTGATTCTTAAATTGGAAACTAAAAAGAAGGAAATAATAGCCATTGATGAGAGTATTTCAGAGTTAGTTGAATCCGAAATGGCTGAAGAACAATTGATAGACCTTTACGCTGATAATGATGATCAGGTAATCTCAATTGAACAGCAAATAAGGAGACTACGGTCTCGTTTGACTGACTTAACACCAAATAAACCTAATTCTGATTTTAATCAAAGTAGAGCTAACCTTCAACAAAATTTAAGTGGCATGCTAAATCCTGAGTCACAAGAATTAAGGGCTCAGTTACCCATTTTGCTAGTACCAACATTTGAAGGGGACACGGTACAATTCCCATCTTTCATTGACAAATTTGAGAGTTTAATAGGTAATAAACCTTATATTTCAACTGTTGATAAGTTTAGCTACTTAACTAGTTTCCTTAAAGGCCCAGCCTATAACCTGATAGCCAGGGCCGGATTAAGACCTTTAGAGGCCCTAAGCACTTAAAAGATTTTGGTGCCCCATATATATGTAATTCAAAATATAAACAAAAATAAACCATAAAATAAAATTTTATTTTTTGAAATGAAACAAAACTTACAGTAAGATGGAAAATAATGTTTATTTTTGTATACTTCCACTTCATTTATATTTGAAAAGTTTTCTCCTACTTTTTTTAATTGCAAAGTCTTTGATCAGATCCTCAAAACTAATCTTACGTAACACATCTGCTTCTATACTTAGTAGAGATAAGGCATCCAGCCTGCCTTGTTGCATAGTTGTTCTGTTGGTATTTTTAATATACTTCAACTGAGAAAATGAACGCTCAGCTGAGCAATTTGTGACCATTAATGTTAAAAATATACGAAAGGCAATTTCTACATTTGGGAAGGCACACTCAATATTGTCTTCTACAATTATTTTATAAAGTTCAGCATGACTGAATCTTGTTTTTAAATATTTAATCTATATGTATTTTTAATATGGCGCTCAAAGATTTGATATAAACAAAATAATAACGCAAAGCGTAAAGTGTGTGATTACAACGAAATATATTTATTCTCTCAAAAGGGTTGTTGTTCACTACAAATTCAAACAATGAAAAAAAATAAATACTATATATGAATATATATAATTCAGTTTTCAACAGCTTATAGGCTATAAGCCGCGATTATAATAGTATAATAAATCCATGGTAAATCCGACAATGGAAAATTTCTGTGGTGCCCCCCTTCCCTTGATGCCCTAAGCACGGGCTTATTTTGCTTAATGGTTAATCCGGCCCTGCTGATAGCCTATTTACCAGCCGTAGGGAATTCATATGAAGTAGCTATTGATCTCTTAAAACGTAATTACATTAATAAAGATGAGATTGTATATGAATTATCTCAACAAATTTTTGATTTTGCACCCACAAAAGATAACCATAGTGATATGGAAAATTTTTATACAAAATTAGAAGCTATTATAGGACAACTGGTTAGCAGTGAGATAGATATTAAAGCTTCATCTTAGATTATACAAGGCATAGTTCTTAGGTGCCTTCCTTTGAGGGTTAAAGATATTTTAGTTCTAAAGACGGGAGAAAATTATCCTAATCTTGAAGATATCAGAAAACACTTTCCCAATATCCTAACTAATTACAAATTGAGAAATATTCCAACACAAAATAAGACCCAGACTATGGATAAACCAAAGACTGTTCCCAGAGACCAACTAACTACAGCCAAACAGACAAAACTTGATACTGTAGAATCAAATGTGACCAACTGTAATACACGAACACCTACATTACAGAACTTTAATGTAACTGCTGCCTCAACTTACACACTACATTGCAAATTTTGTGCAAGTAATGAACACAGTAGTACTGGGTGTGACAAATATTCAGACTTTAACCAAAGAGCTAAAAGATGTGAACAGTTGAACCTATGTAAAAAGTGTACTGGCCAGGGACATTATAAGAAAGACTGTAAATCTAGGTTAAGATTCAAGTGTAAGTTTTGTAAAAGTTTACGACATGTCTCATCAATGTGTGATTCACCAAAGTGTCCAAACAATAGTACTCAAACTCAAAAGATACCTCCACCAAACAAAGGTAATCAAGAAAATGCCACTTTCATGGGACATTCTGTTTGTTCAAACAACGTAACAAGAAACACTGAGATTCTTTTACCAACTATTACTTTGGACTTAGTGAATAGTGAGGGTAGCACCACTCCAGTGAGGTGTCTTATAGACTGTTGTTCTCAACAAACATTTGTTTCGCAAAATGTAGTTAATAAATTGGGTTTGACACCAAACCCGAATGAACAAAAACTCAATATTGCATCCTTTGTTAAGGATAACTCGGACAAAAATAGCTATAAGACAATTGACCTGGAACTACATTTAGAAAATAAATTAGAGAAAATTGAAGCAGTTATTATTTCTAAAGTAGGACAAAACAAACTGGTTATAATCAAACTAGAACAAACCATAAATCATTTGGGAAAACACTACAAAATAGCTGATAGACATATCACTAACAACACAGTAGCTTACATTGAAATGTTAATAGGGGCAGATTATATTAATCTTATTCATAAGGGCATAGTGAAGATAGGTAATGGTATAGCTATTCAGACTCCATCAGGGATAGCCCCTTTGGGTGACCTATCCAAATACAACCTAGACCTAAACCAAAATAGTTCATGACTAACAAATACTATGTGCCTCAACTCAGTCCTACATAACACCTGTAAGAATAGCAACACTTTGAATAATATTATCTCAACTGAGAACATTAATTCATCACTATCAAATGAAACTCTGGATGAGGCAATTCAAACTTTATGGTTGCTAGAATCTGTGGGTATACATGACACAAATCAAACTTCAGAAGATCAGTTAATGGTAGAAAGATTTGAAGACACCATTCAGTGCAAAGACAATAGTTATTTTATTGAGTTACCTTGGAAAATAAATTGTCCAACTTTAAGAGATAATCTCAAAGTAGCTAAAGGACATTTATATAAAGTAATGAAAAAACTCAAACAAGATAATAATATTAAAAAGTACAGTGATGTCTTCAAAGAACAGCTACAGAAAGGCTTCATTGAAGAAGTAACAAATAACCCTTTTAAAAAAGATGGTTGTCATTATTTAACCCACAGGGGGGTTTATCGACAAGATGTCCCAACAACAAAACTCAGAGTAGTATATAACTGTAGCCTCAAAGACAGTGATAAACACAGTTTGAATGATTGCCTGATTGAGGGTCCTAATCTCATTTCTGACCTTTAAGAGATAATCTCAAAGTAGCTAAAGGACATTCATATAAAGTAATGAAAAAACTCAAACAAGATAATAATATTAAAAAGTACAGTGATGTCTTCAAAGAACAGCTACAGAAAGGCTTCATTGAAGAAGTAACAAATAACCCTTTTAAAAAAGATGGTTGTCATTATTTAACCCACAGGGGGGTTTATCGACAAGATGCCCCAACAACAAAACTCAGAGTAGTATATAACTGTAGCCTCAAAGACAGTGATAAACACAGTTTGAATGATTGCCTGAATGAGGGTCCTAATCTCATTTCTGACCTTTAAGAGATAATCTCAAAGTAGCTAAAGGACATTTATATAAAGTAATGAAAAAACTCAAACAAGATAATATTAAAAAGTACAGTGATGTCTTCAAAGAACAGCTACAGAAAGGCTTCATTGAAGAAGTAACAAATAACCCTTTTAAAAAAGATGGTTGTCATTATTTAACCCACAGGGGGGTTTATCGACAAGATGCCCCAACAACAAAACTCAGAGTAGTATATAACTGTAGCCTCAAAGACAGTGATAAACACAGTTTGAATGATTGCCTGATTGAGGGTCCTAATCTCATTTCTGACCTTGTGAAGATCTTACTGAGGTTCAGGTTAGATAAATATGCCGTACAAAGTGACATTTCAAAGGCATTTTTGAGAATAAATCTTAAAAATGAATATGATAAGAACCAACTTAGGTTCTTATGGTTCAAGGATCCATTTGATTTGAATAAAGGGTTCATAACCTATAGATTTAATGTTGTGTTGTTTGGAGCCAATTGCTCACCTAGCCTATTAGCATTGACAATTGGACATCATTTGAACCAGTTTAATAACTCTTTAACAATGAACTTCCTTAAGGAACATTTTTACGTAGACAATCTAATAGGCTCAACAACAACAAAATCTGAATTATCTGAAGTCTATGAACACTCTCAAAACATTATGCAACAAGGTAACTTTGAACTTAGAGAGTGGATTTCAAATGATGAAGATTTAAACAAAAAGATTTTAAAGGATAATAATGGTCTTACTGAGCCATCAGACAGAGTTAAAACTTTAGGTATGAACTGGTATTTGGATGCAACTTCTAACAGTCATGATTCAATCTGTACTAAAGGTTTTAAACTTGATGAGGAAGCAAATACTAAAAGACAAATATTATCAGAGGCTTCCAAAATTGTTGATCCCATGGGTCTATTCCTGCCTTCAACAATAAAATCAAAGATTTTCCTCCAAGAAATTTGGAGGACAAATGTTGGGTGGGATGATCCAATAACAAATGAAAATCAAAAATCTTGGAAGAAGTTAGCTGCTGATTTAACAAAAGTGCAGAACATTAAAATTCAAAGGTGCTGTGGGTTTAGGGATAAGCCCCAGAGACTTCATGTGTTTGCTGATGCAAGCACACAAGCTTATGGGTGCTGTGCGTATCTTGTAAGTCCTACAGAAAGTCATCTAATTTATGCTAAAGGGAAAGTTGCACCTCTCAAACCTACCCGAACCATACCTCAATTGGAACTATTGGCTGCTGCATTAGCCATTAAAACCATTTCATTGCTTAAGGATGCTTACCATGATGTGAACATAACTGATATCCACATCTGGCTTGACAGTCAGATTTGTCTTGCCTGGATACGGAATGATAGCATTAATAGTAAGAATATCTTTGTAAGAAATAGGCTAAAAGAAATAGCTGAAGCTAATGAAAGCCTACAAGTAAACTTTCACTATGTTCCAACTAAACAAAATCCAGCAGACTTTCTGACCAGAGGTTTATCCTACAAGTTGTTGAAGTCAAACAAAACTTGGTTTATGGGACCTAAGTGGCTCTGTAATACAGACCAATGGCCTGTGGAACAAGTTAACTTGACATTAAATTTAATCTTTTCAAATAAAAAGGTTGAACCAATCACTAATTATGAACGTTATTCTGACTTCAGTAAACTTGTCAGGGTCACAGCCTACTGTTTGAGGTTTGCTCACAACTATTTAACTACAATTAACAAACAGCTAAATAAAAACAATCATAATTATACAGAAGTTGCAACCAAATACTGGATAGGCCATGCACAACAAAAAGAGTACAATAAAGAGTTAGAATTCTTGACTAATGGGAAACAAACAAAAGAACCTGTACCATCAGTAGTTGTGGATCTAAACTTGTTCAGAGATGAGGAAGGCCTTCTAAGGTGTAAAGGGAGATTAGACAAATCAAAACTGTCATACAAAAGCAAACATCCAATCCTTTTACCTAGATTTAGCTATTTGACAACATTAATCATCAGAAAAACACACAATGATGTATATCATATGGGGGTACCACAGACACTAACTACATTAAGAAAAACTTATTGGATACCCAAGGGAAGGATCACTGTTAAAACAGTCCTGAGTGAGTGTGTCACATGTAGGCGTATTCATGCTAGGCCCTATAGGAAACCAAATCCTCCTGCTTTGCCAGAGGAGAGAGTTACTCTCAACAGACCCTTTGAGACTGTAGGCATTGACTATACAGGAGCATTGACTGTAGGGGTGGTTGACACTGAACAAAAAATGTACATAGTACTGTTTACATGTGCTGCCTCACGAGCTGTTTATCTGGATGTTGTGGAGGACCTTACAGCAGAATCTTTTGTTGCTGTCTTTAAGAGATTCTGTGCACGACATTCAGTACCAAAGACAGTTTGGACTGACAATGCTACATATTTCAAGGCTGGTGAACAAGTCATCCACGACTTGTTAAGCGATGAACTCACACAATTATATATAAAAAATTCAAACATAAAGTGGAAGTATATTCCGGTTGCCTCTCCTTGGTATGGTTCTATCTGGGAGAGGAATATACAAACAGTAAAGAATTGCTTGAAGAAAGCAATTGGTAAAAAACAGATACACTTGTTTGAGTTGCTCACTCTCCTGGCTGAGATTGAGCCAAATCATTTGATTCGGGGAGAACAAGTTAGTCTCCTGCCGGACTACAATATAGACTCTTCAGAAGACCCAAACTGGACTCAACGACACGATGAACTCCAGACTAAGTTACAACACTTAACTAGAGTTAAAGCTCATTTTATTAAACAGTGGAAAACTGAGTACTTGATGGGTCTAAGGGAGAGACATAAACAAATGACTAAGAAGGATTGGTCTGACACAATTAAGGTAGGGGACCTTGTTCTCATACATGACAGTACTCCAAGACAATACTGGCCTCTGGCTAGAGTTTTAGAACTCAGACCAGGGGCAGACGGGGTAACAAGAGTGGTCAAATTAAGGACTTCAACGGGTGACACAACAAGAGACATTTCTCTTTTGTACCCTTTAGAGTCTGGACCCAAAACAATGGACTTTGGAGAACCTTCTCCACTGACAGTAACAACTGGAGACACTGAAATTCCAGTAACTATTCCTTTGACAGTAGGAGTGGTAACGCATCCTACTACAACATTGACAGACACAAGACCTCAGCGACAAACAGCATTAAAGGCGCGACTATTTTTACAACAAAAAATAGATGCTGGGGAATTGTAATTTTATCTTCTAACTTTCACTTTTTCTTTTCTTATGGTAAAGACCATAGACAGTTTCATCCTATGGATGTATATTTTCTCTTCAAATTAAATGCTACACCTTCTCCATGAGAAGGTGAGGATAGACACTGTTAATCAGATTAACAGGCTTTACAGTCAAATAGTTAGCTAGTCTACACTCAGACATAAAAATTGATGACAATGACACCAAAATTTTTATCTCCCGGGGCCCCCAGTATATGGAAAACTGATGAGTGGGTAGTTGGGAGGTAACGAAAATGGTTCACTGAGTAGGTAGGTAGTTAATCTAACAATTATTAAATTCCTTTTATGTCAATAACTGGGTGGATGAAACCAATTGGTTGCTCACCAGAGTTATTCTCCACACTAGTATTTATATACTGTGTGACAAGAGCGTGCTCGGTAATAGATATACATTACCGATCAACCAACCGAAGAAAAAACCAAGACGACGCTGGTGGAAAAAGCCCCGCGAAAAGGAGAACAAAGGAGAACGAAAACGAGGAACGGGGCGACAAGACGGGACGAGGGAAGGGAGAAGAACAGACACCGGAAAAAGATCTCCACCAGCAAGTACGCTCTTAACAATTAAACAAGACAGGAAAAGGGACTCTCTAATAACTAGCAGTAAGTGACTAATTGTGTTTTTAACCCAGTTTTACGTAGACTCATTAAATTAAGCTGGGTCAGACAACTTAGGCCTACATTGTGGCCTAAGACCCAGCATCAACTCATAGCTTAACAAAGGTAAAGGTAGATTGCCCTAACCTAGTTTGGTAGTTTGGTGAGGAATCCTACTGTGGACCTCAATTTATCTGCCCGCTCTGGACCATTTCCGAAATCTCTAGGCTGACCCCTCTAGGCTAGACTTGATCTACTCTATAGTTAGACTGGAGATATAAGGGGTGGGTTAATTGTGGACCAATTCATACAGAGCATTTTTCACAGGTGATTTATAAAACTTACACAGATAATGAGCAAAGTTAAAATGCTTAATAACTTTACTTTAATTCCATTAATTTCCTATACCTACGGGGAGTCAAACTGATTGACATAACTTTAACTAAACTTGAGAGGTTGGCCTTTTGAACTTTTATTTTTAAATGGTCTTGAGTAGGGGGTGCACCGGATACGATATCCGGCCGGATATTGCGAAATATCCGATATCCGGTAGGATATGTGTCATATCCGGCCGGATATGCCGGATATAGGCCAAGACATTAGAAAATTAACACCTGTATGAAAATCTGCCATAATATGATAATAACACATTACAAATAATATTTTATATACAAAAAAAATGGAAAGCCCTCCAGGGCCCACCCCTAAACCAGTCCAGCAACACTTTTTATATTAAATCAACACAATACTGATGACAAGAATAAATGAAACATCTGTCCATCTTTAACGATTAGTTCTATTAATATAATCAGAGCTTTTTATAAAAACGTCTAGGCGTTAATTTTTTTAAAAAGAGTAAAATATTGCTAGACCCCTGCACTTGCTTTCCATTCTTTTTTTCTCCTTTTTTTTCCTTTATTTTCAAAACAATACAAAACATTACAAGCTTGACAAATGTAAAACAATACATTGAATACAATATAAAATGCCTGGAATGAAATCAATGAATGAAGGGCAGTATTGTGTAGGTCAGATGCCGCCATTCAGCCTGGAGGTCTTCAGAATAAAAAAAACTCAACAACAGTGATTTAGAACTTTTTTCCGTTGTGGTGCAGAAACAAGAGCATTTCTCCTCTTTTAGGCAATATTCGGGATCGCCTTGCTTCATAGATGTTTCCATATTCAGAAAACATTCTCTCTGAAAATACAGAGGATGCGGGTGTGCAGAGAAGCTTTGAAACAATAGTTTTAAGGATAGGAAATCGGTCCTCCTACTTCCAAATTTGAACTGGACAGCGTTTCCTATCTACAAGAGGTTCAGATGCATATCGGTCTAACTCCCCTGCAATCAGTAGAACAGGAGCAGTCTTTTTTTCAACCTTTCTTCTCTTGTAACTTACTTCCCCAGATTGCTCTCCTTTTGTGATCTCCATAAAACACGCTTCAAGAATGTCCTCTTCGTCTTTCCTCTTTCGCATAGGAGAACTGGAATTTGAGCTTCTTTCGCTTCCACTTTCATTACCTTCACTTTCATTTTCATTAGAATCATTACCACCTTCGTCATTTTCAATACCTATGACTTCTTCAATCAGCCAGGATTTAGCCTGCTCTTTTTGATCTTGTTGAAAGAAAGATAACTTATACCGCGGATCTATTGCAGTCGCAGTCACATAAGCCCTGTTTTTCATTATGTTCAAGGACTTCCCATCATTACTCTCCGACAAGAAACGCGCTCGAAGAGAAGTCAGGAGTTCTCTCTTTGTCGTTTGAACACCTTGGTCATCATGGCCAATCTTGGAAAGAAATCTTTGTAAAATACAAATGCTTGGGATTACGGAAGACAAAGTTGATTTTTCCAAACTCATTTCCTGAGTTAGTTGGAAGAAAGGTTTTAATATTTTGAGGAGATTTCGTATCAGTGTCCACTCGAAGGATGTGATGGTAGGTAATTCACTACGATCAGCCAAATACAGTTGCACTGGAATTTTTAATTTATATAATCTTTCTAGCATCAAATATTCACTGTTCCAACGTGTTGGGACATCTTGAACCAATAGGAGAGGCTCAAGATTTTGCTGCACTTGAATGTGTTTGAAATTGTTACAGACCAAAGGAGAATGATTAAAGTGAATTGCAAGGAGACGACTTTTTGCAAGGATATCAATTACACTCCTCTGAACCATAATTGAGTCACTAATAACCAGTTGGAGTAAATGAATGCTGCAGTGTATTGAAGGTTTTTCAGCCAGGTCACTACCAAGAGCCATATAACTAGCTCCATCCCTCACCAATAAATTCCTCTTATTTGCATCAAGATCCCAACTATCCCACATAGAGCGAAACTTTTCAGATATATGCTTGCCAGTATGCGACCCTGAGAAATGAGGGGCATGTAGCACAGCATCGTATCTTTCAAAATCTTTACCTATCCAGTGACCCGATAATGATATAAAACTTTCTTGAGAGGTTGTACATGTTCATATATCTGAAGAAAAGCTGACATGCTTCTGAGCAATTTTAGACTTGAACTCATTATAAAGACGAGGAATTATAGTATCAGAGAAGTACCTTCTGCTCGGTAAGAGATATCTGGGTTGGAGGTAGACCATTAGATCAATAAAACCATCATCTTCAACTAAAGTAAATGGCTGGTTGTCCAAAGCCATCATCATGCCAATTTTACGGTGAATCATCACAGACCTGGAGTCATTGATGTCCCATATTTTTTTTTAGATGAAAAGCTTTCCTCTATTGAGATCTGCTTACTCATTTGGTCCATTTTCTTTTCTTTCAGAGTACTACCAGTAGAAGTTGATGGTCTAGCCCGTATTCTAGCTATGCCTATTTCCTTTTATTCAGTTGCAGCTATTCTTTTTTTGTCATTTTCGTTTTTGGCTTCAGCATACTCTTTTGGGTGATTAATCTTCAAATGATTATGAAGAGGTGTTGTGCTAAAAGACTTTTGGCCACCTTTCTCCGTCCCACGTTCGATAATCTTTTGGCAAATATTGCACTTTGCAGTGATATGTATTGCTAGGATCATTTATTGTATACAGTGACCACACAAAACTTGTCATGACTAATACTTAATAGTTTAATACAACACAAGAACCTGAAAGAGAATAAAACAATTAAACATCTGAATATACTTAAATTATTTATCTTATATTTGGGGGGCGTTTGCCCCCAATGCAAAACAAAACATAGCAATATGAGTGTAAAAATAATACGATACCTAATAATATATATCCGGCCGGATAGATATGGCCATATCCAGCATATCCGGTATCCGCCGGACATGAAAAATTCATATCCGGTGCACCCCTAGTCTTGAGTAACCTTCTCTTTCTAAGTTCCTACTTCATTCTTTTTAATTCATTTCATGTGGTTTGAGAAACAGTGTTTATCAAAAAATTTAACATATAACACAATTTTTTTTCTCCGCCCCCCAGTATATGGAAAAAATATACACGTCTACAACATGATATCGTATGTGGTACCTTTATTTCTTAATTAAATGCAAATTATTAATTCATTGAATTAAATATCTACAAAATTGCCTTGGAATTGGCGACATAACGAGATCCTTTGAAGACCTCTACAAACATAACTCTTTAACGAAACACGTAGGGTTTTTGTCGTCAACTCTCCACCAAAATCTGCTGGAAATTTCCAACGGATAAGGGTAACAGGCAATCACCCCATAGCCCTATATAGTTTTTTTTCGTAGTGGTGGCCCGTATGTGGGGAACCGACCCCTCTAAAATTTACACTAACACAAACTTCACCTTTACACTAACCGTAACTCCACCGTACCTAACGAAAAATCGGCGAAGGCTAAGGCCGATGATAACCGTAAACAAAGCCTTGTTCATTTAACAGGCTTAACTCATTTTAGGTCCTATAAAAATAGGCCAATTTCAACATAAGCATATTTAGTAGGCCCACTTCACCTTAAGCCTATTTAATAGATCCTACTCTTTGAACTCAAAACAAAGTCTCATTTAACAGGCTTAACTCACTCTACAGGGTGTCCCATAAGTCCGGCATCATAGGAGAAATTCATATTTTTCTATTTCTACGAACCATAATTCATATTTTTCTTAAGCTCGGGATGCCAATTTCCCGTCCACCATTCTGTTCAGTGACGAGGCTGTTTTTTTATGGAAATGGTGAGGTAAATCGACAGAACACCCGCTACTGGTCTCAAAACAACCCTCACTCGTATACCTCTTCAAAGGAACAAGGTGCATCTCGGGTGACGGTATGGTGTGGCATTTGGAAGGATCGCATCATAGGCCCCCTCTTTTTCGATGAACATGTCACTGGAGGCAACTACAGGGAATACCTGTACCAACAATTCCCTGGTCATTGGATAGGACGTCGAGGGCCTGTGGAATGGCCAGCTAGAAGCCCGGATCTCACGCCACTAGATTTTTATCTCTGAGGCCACTTGAAAGCGCTAGTATACGCAGAGAAAAGTAAGTGTTGAACATTTGCGGCAGCGCATTATTGGGGCATGTAACACCATTACTCATGATATCATTCACCGTGTGCTTGCTGACTGGGTATCACGTCTGAATTTGTGTATTGAAAACAATGGTTGACATATTGAGCACGTTCTGTAAATAAAAGCTTTTGTTCTGCCTTTTTTTATTATTTTTCCTATGATGCCGGACTTATGGGACACCCTGTAGGTCCTATACGAAATAGGTCCGACCCTAAGCCTATTTAGTAGACCCACAATATAGGCCTATTTAATAGACCCATTTAACTTTAGCTAATAGGCCTAATATACTCATACACCTAGGCCTACTTCAAACAATTTGCAATTTAGACCTACTAAAAGCTTACCTCTCAAACTAGGCCTTACTCTTTACACTCAAGGCCTATCCGAATTAAAAACACTGTAACTTTTTAATTCAACCTGTGGTGTAGGTTATAAAATTTATTTCAGCAATTTAACTTACTCATACGACTCATTAACATCACAAAATTAAACAGAACTTTAACATCACACCCACCTAAAGCAATTGCACGAACTCAAACCTACACCCACCTAAAGCAATTGCGCGAACTCAAACCCACACCCATCGTAACCCATTCTAAGTCCTATTTCACATATAGGCATAACCTATTCTAAGTCCTATTTCACATATAGGCATAACCTATTCTAAGTCCTATTTCACATATAGGCGTAACCCATTCTAAGCCCTATTTCACATATAAGCGTAACCCATTCTAAGTCCTATTTCACATATAGGCGTAACCCGTTCTAAGTTCTATTTCACAAATGGCGTAAGCCCGCGTAACCCATTCTAAATCCTATTTTGCATATAGGCGTAACCTATTCTAAGTCCTATTTCACATATAAGACCACCTGAAGATCAGGGACCCCAGCCTTCGTTAGTTAGCCTTATAAGGCTAACTAACGAAAATATCACGACTTAACCTTACCAATCGTTAGGTCACCTGTACGCCTTTGACGATAAGTCCTATTTCATATATAGACGCAACCTATTCTAAGTCTTATTTCACATATAGGCGTAACCCATTCTAAGTCCTATTTCACATATAGGCGTATCCCTTCTTAAGTCCTATTTCACATATAGGCATAACCTATTCTAAGTCCTATTTCACATATAGGCACAACGTATTCTAAGTCCTCTTTCACATACAGTATAGGCGCAACCCATTCTAAGTCCTATTTTACATATAGGCATAAAACAGACAAGGCTTGATATAAGGGTTTCAAATGCAACATTTGAGGATCTTTGCTCAGCCAAATTGGTTAACCTAACACAAAACTCAAAAATAAAACCCAACAACAAAATATACATTTACACATATACATACAGTATACTCGTATAAATATATACATACAACTCCAAGCATCCAATTCTTTTTTTAAGGAAGAATCACTCAACAGATTTCATCAACAGACACACACCATAAAATACACCACATAAAGTAAACAAACTTTTAGACACATGCCTTGCAAACAGATTGGATTCCTTCAAAATCCCAAACCTTCCAGACCTACCTGTCGGCTGTGTAACATTTACTCGATCATAACTACAGGTATTGACTTCAATGGAGTGGTGAATCCAAGTTTTGAAGACCAACTGGATTCAGAGGAATACAATATATATATATATATATATATATATATATATATATATATATATATACACACTGTACTCTTTACATGTGCCACAAACACATACAATCTGTCTGAACATAATAAAGAATCAGAAAGTAAAGGCTTTTATTGCTGCGCTCTGGTTCTGTGCGCATAATTTTGTGCCAAAAATTATATGTGTAGTTACTACTGAAGTGGCGGAGACGTTTGCAAATACCTTAGCAATATTCCATCAGCACAATTAGCGATATTCCATCAACACAAACACGACCAAGATGACGTCACACAAGCACGACTAAGATGACATCACAGAGCGGGAATATACAAGGCATCACAACTCAACTTCGTTACAAGGACTCCTGGATGCGGCTTCTTCTCTCCCTCCGAAAACGTAGCGACAAACGAGATCTCCCCATGTAACAACGTGTGCAGGCCCCACTTGGGCCTGGTGTCATTCACCTAACTTTATATAAAGACTAATCATTACCTCGCGCGTTATTAAATATCAAACCATTGTTGTAATGAAAGCGTTATTTCAAGTGTACACATTATTTCGACTGTAAACAATCAGCAGATTCTGTCTCATTCATAAATCATTTATTTTGTGTAATAAAGGAAGAAAACTTATTCTATCAATCAGCCTAATTAATAACTTAATTAATAACATAATTTGATCTGAAACACCTTATCCAAATATATTCAACGGTAGACAGTGGCACATACAAACAAACAAAGGACCTTTTGGCCTACCTTGGCCATGGGCCAAACTACTCTACAAGGTAAATGCAAAAAACTTCACTTTTTTCTACGTGAAGGTCAAAATATGATAATAAAAAACCCACTCTAATAGACAGGGTTTATTTCCACAACAGTTTCGATGCCCACTGGCATCCTCTTCGGGTGGATACAGAGGATGCCAGTGGGCATCGAAACTGTTGTGGAAATAAACTCTGTCTATTAGAGTGGGTTTTTATTATCATACTCTACAAGGGTCTTACGGCCTACTTTGGCCATAGCCCAAACTACAATAAAGGCTCTTATGGCCTACTTTGGCAATAGTCCAACCTACTACAACAAGGGTCTTATGGCCTACTTTGGCCGTAGTTCAAATTACAATAAAGGGTCTTATGGCCTACTTTGCCATAGTCCCAACTATTCCAACAAGGGTCTTATGGCCTACCTTGGCCACGGGCCAAACTATTACAAGGGTCTTATGGCCTCCCTTGACCAGAGACCAAACAACACAAAACCGGTACAGGATTCAAAGCCCCAAGACCTCCAGATCTACCTGTGGAGGAGTAACATTTACTCTACCAAATCTACGGGTATTGATTAAACTGAAGTGGTAGGAAGTTTGAATAAAATACAAAGCTACAAACCTTTTTAACCAAACAACACATGGGAGTACATTTCAATTAACTCACCAACGTAGAAGTCCCTTTAAAACATAAACAGTTAACAAAACATGAAAAAACTCCAAAACAACATTAGTAAACCAGCATTTAAAAACTGGTGATTTATAAAACTTACACAAATATTGAGCAAAGTTAAAATGCTTATTAACTTTACTTTAATTCCATTAATTTCCTATTCCTACGGGGAGTCAAACTGATTGACATAACTTTAACTAAACTTGAGAAGTTGGCCTCTTGAACGTTTATTTTTAAATGGTCTTGAGTAGGGGTGCACCGGATATGATATCCGGCCAGATATTGCGAAATATCCTGTATCCAGTAGGATATGTGTCATATCCGGCCGGATATGCCGGATATAGGCCAAGACATTAGAAAATTAACACCTGTATGAAAATCTGCGATAATATGATAATATGATAATAACCATATGATAATAATATGATAATAACCAGTCCAACAACACTTTTTATATTAAATCAACACAATACTGATGACAAGAACGTCGTGGATTTGAGGTAGGTTCCGACAAGGCGACAACGTTTTCGTCTCGCGAGTGTCAGGACCGCTCGACCGCGTATACAGTCCTTCATGGCTAAGCGGTAGAGACGAAGAAGGGTCACCAGCAGAGTCCTCGGACAAAGAGCGAGAGTCGTCTTCAGAGATACCTGCATCGTGAGTTGGTGCTCCCGCACAGTCGTTAAACTTAAAAGATTCCATCTCCCCCATCTCCAGCCGGATGGGTGTATCTGATATATGTATAATGAGGGTTAGCCACGATAAGTTCCACGGGTTCTACTCGCGGGTCGTACTTCGAGTGTCGAACATAGCTTTTCAACAAGACAATTCCAGGAGAAGAAAGCCAAGATGGAAGAGCTGATTCAGTTGAGGTTTTTCGTGCGTATGAGAACAGCCGTTCGTGCGGCGTTTCGTTGGTAGCGGTACATAGTAGCGACCTAATCGAGTGAAGAGCATCAGGTAGAACGGACTCCCAATGCCGCACGTCAAGGCCTCTGCTTTTGCAGGCAAGAACCAGTATTCCAAATTATGCCATTATAGCGTTCGCATTGTTCGTTTCCTTCCGGGTGGTATGGCGCGGCGCGACTAGTAGAAATATCGTGGCTTGTCAAGAATTTCCTAAGTTCGGAACGACATGAATGATGCACCACGATCAGTGTGTATAAACGATGGCATTCCGAATATAGAGAATAAGTGAGTAAAACATCTAATTACGGTCGAAACACTCGCGTCATGACGCGGATATGCAAATGGAAATCGGGAGTACTCATCAACAATTGTCAATATATAGGCATTTGAAGAAGCAAATGAGCGAGGAAGTGGACCTTTAAAGTTGAGGTTCAACCTCTCAAACGGAGACGTAGCTTTTATTAAATAACAATCATTCGGTTTGTGGTACCGTGGTTTGCACTCGGCGGGCGCAGACTGAGCAACGTTCAATGACACGACGCACCTCCTCAACCGAATAAGGAAGATTCCTGACCTTAACGAAATGAAACATCCGCCGAACCCCGGGATGAATCAGTGCATTATGCAGTTCTTCGAGAGTTGAATGGGAGGACGGGAGGTAGTAGCACAATGAGCTCGGGACAGTGCATCGGCTCAGTGGCGGTTCCTCATATGGGCAATATGGGCAGCCGCACAGGGCGGCATTTGTGGAGGGGCGGCATGAGCGCCTGCAAAAAAAATAAAAATAAAAATAAGAATAAATAAATAAAGAAATAAATAAAAATAAAAAATAAAATAAAATAAATAATAAAAGATCAATAAATATATTTTTATTAATAAAAAACCATCTATTGCATTTTCCATAAACCTTCCCATAAAAGACCTAAACAATGCAAAATGCTTCCAGATTAATATTATTGGGAATAAAGGCCCATACTTTAACATATGTAATGTTATTTTTCTGGGTTTGGTTAAATAGTGAAATGTATATTATTTATTACAGAACGAATCTTCACACTAAGCCACTAAGGTCTGTCAAATAACCGCAAATGGATAAGAAGAGGTCAAAGCTATCAGGTGCTCAGTTTAGAAAAAAGAGGAAAGAAGAAGAGGAGAAACGAGCAAAAGATAAAGGTATAGAGCTATGTCATCTACTCTTCACTGCTATATTGCACTGCTATTTTGTGATATAGCTTTCTGAGTCATTTGAAGTGTACTATTATGTATATAATTAGCCATTAACCAAGGAGGTTGTATTATTCATTTGTTTCCTATTCTAAAAGTTTAATAAATTGTGCTTAATAACATGTTAAATTAATTGTACTAGCCTATTCATGCATTGGTCTGTTATGTTCTATTTTACTATTTGCAGGGGCACTTTTGAAATATTTTGGAACACCCTCTGCCACTAGCCAGGATGAGAAGCCGTCTACTTCTGCCATTATTGAGGCTGAGGAGCCATCTACCTCCTCAGCCTCACATATGTCTCCACAAATGCAGTCTGATCCTGAGGATGAAGACCCATTTGCTTCTACTTCTCCCCGGCAGGACTCTTCAGGTGAGTTTGTGTGCACATATGTCTGTGAGTGTGTGCGTGTGTGTGTATGTGTATGTGTGTGCATCCCTGCAAAGCATTTTGCAAACAGTTATAAATTATAATGTTATTATCACTGGGTCTGGGTTACTGGGTATGTGTGGTGTTTCACCACCATAATTCCATAACACCACCACCATAACAAAGTGCTGTGAATAATGTGTTATCTAACTTAGGTGTGTATACTAATGAGTAATGCTCTTGTTCTTTCTATTAGAAAGGCCTGGAGCAGAATCGCCTCCTGAGGATGAGTCTCTGTCCACCGACCCTGCTAACTGGCCTTCAGTTCTGACTGAGAGAATTCGGACACAACTGGTTTCCAGGGGACCAAGTCAAGTACCATCTGACTTTGTATTCCCTAGAAACGACAGTGACGGAAGAAGTTTCCACCATCAATACTTCAGGAAGTCATTGGTTAGTGGGGAAAATATAACCAGAAGTTGGTTGGTCTATTCCTTAAAAAACAACAGCCTTTTCTGTTTCTGTTGTACATTATTTTCCAAGAGGAAAATAAATTTAACAAGTTTGGGACTCTCGGACTGGAAGCATGCAAGCTCATTGCTCACATCACATGACAACAGTTCAGAACACCTAAATTCTATGAAAATCTGGAAAGAACTGGCAGTGAGGATGAGAAAGGGGGAGACCATTGACAAGCAGGAGATGGCACTTCTGGAGGCTGAGAAGTTGAGATGGAGAGCGGTGCTGACACGTCTCACTGCTATTGTGCATTCTCTGGCAGTTAGGAATTTGGCACTAAGGGGACATACAGAAAAATTGTTCTCACCATCAAATGGCAATTTTCTGAAAGAAGTTGAACTGATGGCACAATTTGATCCTATAATGCAAGAGCACATTAACCGTGTCCAAAAAGGGACCTCCAGTCACACCAGCTACCTCGGCCACCACATACAAAACGAACTCATTGATTTGTCGAGCAGCAAGACCATTTCAGCAATGGTGAGCGACATCAAACAATCAAAGTTTTTTTCAATAATTCTAGATTGCACTCCAGATATCAGCCACACTGAACAGTTGTCAGTTGTGATTCGGGTTGTGTCACTGGAGGGGAAGCCCCATATAAAGGAACATTTCATGGGGTTTTTGGAGGCAGAGGAGTCCACTGGTCAACATTTGGCATCTCTGATTCTGAAGAGACTGGAGGAGCTAAAAGTTCCTTTCATGGACTGTAGAGGACAATCATACGACAACGGGGCCAACATGAGGGGAAAAAACAAGGGTGTTCAATCCAGGCTCCTAGAAATTAATCCCAGAGCTCTGTTTGTTCCATGTGGGGCTCATTCTCTGAATTTGCTTGTGGCCGATGCTGCTAAGGGATCTATTGATGCCACAAGTTACTTTGGCATCTTGCAGAAGCTTTACAACTTGTTTTCAGCCTCCACACAACGATGGGCCATTTTGAAAAAACATGTGAACATCACATTGAAGATGTGGTCTGATACAAGGTGGGAAAGCAAGATCAAGAGTGTGGAGCCCCTGAGATATCAGGCAGCTGCAGTGAGAGATGCACTGATCGAGGTGAGGGACCACACCAAAGACTCTGTAATAAAGGTCGAGGCTCAATCTCTGTCAGAGGAGGTTGGGTCATACCGCTTCGCCATTTGTTCAGTGGTGTGGCATGACCTGTTGTGCCAAATTCAGCATGTGAGCAAGCAGATGCAGTCTCCTAGCATGCACGTTGATGTTGCAGTAAATCTCCTAAAAAAAACAGAGAGAGGTCTCCGCAATTACAGGGCAACAGGTTTTGTGGCTGCACAAATGGCAGCCACAGATATCTGTGAACAAATGAATGTGGAGGCTGTGTTAAAACAAAAACGGCTGAGGTCCACAAAGCGGCACTTCTCCTATGAAGCATCTGATGAGCCCTTGATTGATGCTTTGAAGAAGCTGGAGGTGACATTTTTCAATGCAGTGGTTGATGCTGCAACATCAGCCATTCAGGAAAGATTTTCCACGTTGGAAATTGTGGGAGAGAAGTTTGGAGTGCTGACACATTTCCAAAATCTCACATTTGAGGAGCTGACAGAACAATGTGTGAACCTTAGTACTACACTACACTTTAAGGGACAATCTGACTTGGATGGCAGAGAGCTTGCACAGGAGCTGAAGAACTTGCCTGACTTGCCATCAAAGACCATATCCTTGCTTGAACTGCTGACATTTATCCATGAAAGGGAGCTCTCTGAAATATATCCAAATTTGTGGACTGCTCTCAGAATTGGTCTTACTCTTCCAGTCACTGTTGCTGAAGCAGAGAGGAGCTTTTCAAAGCTGAAGCTCATCAAATCCTACCTGAGGTCAACTATGTCACAGGAACGCCTTACCGGTCTGGCCATCATCAGTATAAATCATACAATTGCTGAGCAGATTTCATATGATGATTTAATTCATGACTTTGCATCAAGGAAGGTAAGAAGAGTCAGGCTTTAGATGGCAGTTGTGCTGTGGTGCAATTTATTTTGTTTCTTGTTCAAAGTGTAGCATAATAATTACCCTCTCTTAAGTGTCTTATTCTATTTATGTGATAGAGCATTTGTACAATTTAGAAATTTGATTCTCTAGTTTATTTATGGCAGTTGTGCAATTTAATTTGTATTTTTCCTGTTCATAGTATCATAATTACATTCTCTTAAGTGAGTTATTCTATTTACGTGATGAAGGATTTGTAAAATTCAGAAATTTGAGTCTTTGTTTTGGTTCTGAAGTTCCAACAATTAGTCCAATAAAAAGTTATTTTGTGAAAGAGTTATGTCTGTCCTTTATTTTGGGGGGATTCGAATGTGTGTGTGTTGGCGAACAGGGGGGGGGGCGCTGAAGGTGAGGTTTGCCCAGGGCGTCATGTAAGCTAGGACCGCCACTGCATCGGCTGGTAAGTTTTCACGACCTGGCCGAAATCTGATGGTGTAGGAGTGCGCAGACAGTTCGATTCTCCAGCGAAGAATCTTGCCGTTCTTTATACGGCCCGCTGCTTTCCTGTCAAACATAAAAGACACACTGCGCTGGTCAGTTACCAGATAGAAATGCCTAGTCAGGAAATGTTTTCATTTACGAATTGATTCGACAATCGCATACGCTTCCTTTTCAACAATATGAAAACGTCTTTCAGTTGAGTTCAATGATCTGGAGAAAAAGGCTACAGGCTGACCGTTTTGTGTGAGGGTAGCACTGATAGTGCTGTCGGAGGCGTCAGTTTCCACTGTAAATGGAACATCCTCCCTTATCACTCCAACAACGGCGTTCGAAATATCATCCTTCAGCAATTGAATGGCTTCTTGCGCGGCTTTTGACAAAGGAAAACTGGTAGTTTCAACCAGAGGTCTGATCTTTTGAGAATATTTGGGAATCCATTTGGCATAGTAAACAAAAAGGCCAAAAAGTCTCTGAAGTGTTTTGCTATCGTGAGGCATTAGTAGGTTATAAAGCGGACGTAAGCGGTCAGGATCAGGACGCAATTCACCAAAGGAAATGGAATAGCCCAGGAGATTAATCGAAGTCAGTGAGAATTTACACTTATCTTCGTTGAAGGTCAAATTCAAGCGATCCGCAGCCTCCCAAAATCTTCGAAAATTCTCGTCATGCTCCTCTTTTGTTGCTCCGCATACAATTAGGTCGTCAACATATGCACATGTGTTCCTCAAATTATTCGATGATATGAATTCGTTCATGACTCGCTGAAATGCTGCTACTCCGTTTGTAACTCCCATAGGAATCCGTTTGAACTGATAAAGGCAGCCGTCCCCTTCAAACGCGGTATATGGCCTTTCTGAAACATCAATACCGACTTGATAGTAGGCGTTGGAAAGATCAATCACGCTGAAGTACTTGTTCTTAGCTACTTTGTTTACAAGATGTTGTGCTATATTATTCTATTATTGATTTCTCGTTCATTATTACATCTCTTGCTATTTGATTTTGTATTGATTATAATGTTGTTTCTTTTTTTTCAGATACTGTCTGATGTATCTGAGATTTAATTAGTGTGGTTTTAATGATTTAATTATAATGGTTGGAATTTGACTGAATAAAGCCTAATCTAGAGATTTTCATTATCAATATTCGGTCTGTGGCTCCACAATTTATTCAGTCAATATACATAATGGAGAAAATCATTCGGCCAGACAAATTTGATATACCTCCGAATGCGGCTCAAAGCGGCAAACAGTGGAAACTGTGGATCAGAGGCTTCCGTTACTTCTTATCTACAATTGAAGCTCATAATCCAAACAAACTGGAAGTCCTATTCTTACGTATTGGCCCCAACGTTTTTGACGTGATCCAAGACTGCACGACTTATGACTCAGCTATCGATCTGTTGGAAGCCGCTTATATAAAAACGCCAAACAAGTTTATGCCCGACATCTGCTGTCTACTCGTTATCAAAAACCAGAAGAAACACTGAACGAATTCATTCAGGCACTGAATCACTTAGCCGTCAATTGCAACTTTAAAGCCGTAACCGCTGATGAAAAGCGGACCCTCGCTTTTCCTGCCCTGCTCGAGATGGTGAGTGCCGTAAATGCAAGAAAGTTGGTCACTGGGTGAAAGTCTGTCGGTCTTCCACATCGTCGTCTTCCGCTGTTGCATGTTCGTCGCAGCCTGTCAGTCTGGCATCTGCTTGCTCCGCTACTGGTCAACTTTCAGTATTCAATGTTGATGATCTTATCAATGGCTGCTCAGTTAAAGCTCTGACTGATACCGGTAGCTCAGAAAACTTCATCTGTCAAAGTTTGGTACCCTCTCTTAATCTACAAGTGCATCCTATATCTACCACGGTGTCGATGGCCTCTTTTAAATTGTCTGCTCATGTTAGTGGATGTTGCGAGGCTACAGTTGCCATTAAAGATCGAACGTACGAAAGGATCAGATTCTCTGTACTTCCCGACTTGTGCAACGATGTAATTTTAGGTCTTCCGTTTCTTAACCTCCACAAGGCAGTCGAAGTTAAGCTCAAATGGACTGAGCCAGCCCTAAACATCTGTGGTCTTACTTAACTGGAGGTTCCAATTCCGAAGCTTTTTAGTAATTTAACTTCTGACTGTCGGCCCATTGCTACAAAAAGTCGTCGGTTTAGTCCGGACGATGAAAAATTCAATCAAAGTGAAATCCAAGACTGCTTCGTGAGGATGTTATAGAACCTAGTAGTTCCTCTAATCGGGCATTCAGTTGGCCTAACCGGGTATTCAGTTGACCAAACCTGGCATTCAATTAACCTAAACTGGCATTCATTTAATCTAATCGGGCATTCAGTTGACCTAACCGGGCATTGAATTAACCTAACCGGGCATTCAGTTATAGCAGGGGTGGGCGGCAGTACTGGCTGTGCGCAAGTCCACAGTCATTTATCTTTTCCAAAATGGCCGACCAATGTTTACATTCATCAGCGCCGCCCGTGGCCAACTCACGCACCATCTCGCTCGCTCTCAGTGTCTCACGTGGCGGCCTTCTTCATTGTATACCTGTACTTCCCAGCGTTCATCCCAGTGCTTTTACGTTCATCAACGATTACTTGTGGTTACGTGTGCCCTACCACGCGATCGTAACTGTTCTGTGCGTTGTGTGGAGTGATTGTTTTAGTGTTGAAAGCGTGTACTGTAGTGATGTCTTCCAAGCGTGGTGCCGAGTCCAGTGGTGCTAGCGGTGCTGGTGGTAGTAAGCCAAAGCGTGTGAGGAAGAGCTTATCCTTGGAAGTGAAATTATGTACTGGGGTTGGACAAGTCCTAGAACGTATCTCCATTGAACCCATGTTATAATGGGCTCGCTGTACGATCGATCGCTATACGATCGGTTTTCCAGGAACGTATCCCGATCGTATAGTGAGGGAGTCCTGTATATGGGATTGAACTCAGAATGATTCCCTGAGGTTTTTTCATGATACACAGACCGTGCATGAAACAAGGAACTCTTCTGGGAAAATTAAATCAACTACAGGCCGAATAAGTAATGGGAAATGACAAACACTATAGTTTTTTTCTTTTTCATGATGTTAGTCCGACGTGGGCAACGGGTCACTCGCAAAGACGCCTCAAAAATATGACTTCCCTCACCAGCTATCTGCAAAGCAGATAGGATCCAGCTTTGGGACAGGATCTACGGTTTACAGCTACACCTAGCTTACTATATTCAGAACCTTAATATAAGCAAAAGACTCGTTGCATTCACGTCGGATTGAATACATCAAAGAAAAAAGGGTAACTATTGTATTTTTAGCCAAAAAACAAAACTTAACCTCAACTGGCAAAATTGAGCGTTGACTTTTCAAGGCGCATAACATGTCCGTTTCATGTTCCTTCCTTTCGAATTCCTTGTTCTATGCACGGTCTGTGTGTATCATATATATATATAGCGTTCAACTTCCACCCGAACAACGCCAGGTCGCTCCCCTAGTTATACTGTATAAGACTAGTAAACTGCATCGAGTTCAACACTGTTCACGATCATATTAATTGTTTAGCTTTATGAACACAGACGTTACATTATAATTACCTGTATGTCAATGACTGCACATTCAATTGTCCTTTAGATATACAGTATAGTGATGTACTGTATGTCACATCCGCATATGCGGGATGCGGATGTTGTGGATGTGTACTATTTACTAATTTGCTATTTTTGAAGCACAACTTGCTCCTCATTCAGTTCAAATACTGAAACTTGCGCAGCCTTCATTTGATCTTTAATGTAATTGGCAATGTCTGTTGTGTATTTGTATAATTAATTGTTCATACTACAATACATAACAATGTCATAAGCACACTACTTTCCAAAGGGTGGTGGTTGAGGAAAGTGATTGGCGGGATGCAAGACGAGTTGGGTCCCCGGGTCGCATCCTGGTAACACACTCGTCCAAAAAGAGAAGAGTGTATGTAAAAAAATTATAATTACAAAATTATATTATCTAATATCTAATATCTAATATTATCGAATATCTAATATTCACAACTAACCAAAAATCGAAAGTTAATTAATAAATTAAGTATGAATTTAAACTATCATATTATCAAGCTGACAAATTTATGCATGAGCATCCGCATCTGTATCCGCGTCCGCGGATGTCTGAAATCTGACATCCGATGCATCACTGATACAATATATGTCTGTGTTATATGTTGTTAGACTCGATTGTCTCCCCTCCACCCCACCTTCCCCCAGTTGGGGTACCTTGACTAACAATGCGGCGATGCCACATGTTCGAATTCGTCCGTGAGGCGAGGATCATTACGTATGAGGGCAACTGTACAAACATGCATTTTAATAAAAGTTATTTGCAAATGTCATGGGTCTATTCTTTCAGCAATTATACCTTAGCTACCTATAATGAGATTCTCTGAGACATAAATTGCGCTTTATTAATAAATTTTTGTCTGAATTTAACCTTGATACGCTTTGTTTAACTGAGACCTGGCTTCTTTCTGCTGAAACAGCAACTATTGCAGCAAGTCTACCATCTAGTTATTCTTTTATTCATTTACCACGTTCTAATGTAGTTGAAACTTTAACTATTAATGTCAAATACAAAACTTAGATAGATTTGTACATAATTTTGTATTTACTTTGTATATACATTTACAGACAGTGTTTTGATTTTATTTTATAGGATTTTAGTATTGGTGTGTATGTGTGTTTCTTTGTCTGCTGAGCGCATTTGAGTCTTTTAACAAAGAGATTTCGGCGCTCATGGAAAACAAATTAATGCATTATTATTATTATTATTATTATTATTATTATTATTGTTGTTATTGTTGTTATTAATGCAGCTAGGGTGAATACATGTGGATTTATAATTATTTTCACTCTGTATCTGTATTCATCACGCAGTGAAAAAAAAATGTTGATGTGTGTGTGTGTGTGTGTGTGTGTGTGTGTGTGTGAACTTGAATCAGTTCAATTTACTTTAATCGTTTTATATTTACATACTCTCTATTCAAGCAAATGACACTAAATGGAGGCTGTTAGGTAATTCTTTAGTTTAGGGGACCTTTGAAGAGAAGTCCAGTATGAAGCCAGAAGAATTTTGGAGTAGGGTAAGTACAACCAAACAAATGGACAATGTCTTATTGTTTCCAAGTCTCTCCAAATTTATGCAAACACTATTATGTTTACCTCACCCCAGTGCTACAGTTGAGAGAGTTTTCTCAGCTATAAACAGAATGAAGACTAAGACTATAAATAAATTGTCAACAGAGACTAACAAGTTTTCTTCATGCAAAGCAATTTATCAAAGGCAAATCATGCTTTGATTTTGATGTGCTAAAACCACTGCTAAAGAAAGCAAAGGGTGGAATCTACAGTACAGATAAATAACCCTGTTGTTGTTAATGATAATGTTCATTTCATAATTTCTTAGTAGTGTACAACACAAAATTATGTATTCTATTGGATTCCTTTTTCCATTTTTTTATATATGTGAGGTGACTGACGTGCAGTGCCGGCTCCAACCTTTTGGGCAGGGCTGTGAAGTCGGAGTCGGAGTCAGGAGTCGGAGTCGTGGAGTCGGTCAATTTTGAGTGGAGTCGGAGTCGGAAGTGCATAGTTGGATGGAGTCGGAGTCGGAGTCGGTGCAAATCCTTCAACTATAACCATAGCAGCCTAGGCCTAGACCTAGCTCAATTTTATGAATAAAATAGATTTAACCTAATGTTTTAATATATAATATAATATATAAATAATATATAATATATAAATATATAAATATAAATAATATATAAATATAGTTGCTTATAATTAATAAGGATTATAATTAATTAATTAACATAATTAATAATAAGGAAATTTAAAAATTTTGTACTAGCAACCCTAAATCTTTTTCAGATTTTTAGATTTCAATTTGATAAGTAATGATAACGGCGTAATGTCACATCAAAAGTATAAATCTGCTGTTTTTGAGTATTTTTCACTCACTGCTGATGGAAAATATTACGTACGTCAGTGCCAAAAGGGCACTGATGATCAGGAAAAAATATGTGATGCCAAAATTAGTGCCTTCTCAGGTGAAGGATCCAATGCTCCAACAAGAGCAGGAAATCTAAAACGCCACCTTCAACGGCATCATCCAAAGGATTACAAAATTGTGAATGAAAAGGATGATGAAAGAAAGAAGAAGGCTGATGACAATTCAAGCACAAGTTCTCGTCAAACTACTGTCACAAAATATTTTATGAGTGAAAAAGTCACAGTGACTATGACAGCAGACAAATTTAAAGCATGCATAATTGAAATGGTTGTAAAGAATTCTCTCCCTCTAACATTTTTTTCAACCCCGGCCTTTGCTAATCTGAATGGGGAAATGGCAAATATACTTGGCATTTCATTAGAACGTGGCAACATTCGTAATATGATAATGGAAGAATCGCAAAAGCAGAAGCATGCACTAAAAGAATGTCTTCGAGGACGAATCCTGTTCTTAAAGATGGATTCCTGTACTCGCCATAGAGTAAACTATTTTGCAATTAATATTCGCTTTATCGATGATAAAAAAGTAGTAGTCACGCGGACATTAGCAGTAAGAGATACTAAAGCACAGCATACCAGTGATTATCTTGAAAAACTACCAATGGATGTATTAAATGATTTTAACATCAGAAAGGACCAGGTATTGTCAACTGTAACGGACAATGCTTCCAACATGGTGAAAACACTTGAAAAATTTAACAAAAAAGAAGTTGTGGAAGATTCAGAAGACAGTGATGATTATGTTCTACAGATCTACAGAAGCTAAGGTTGTAATTCTCATAGGGATGGAAAAATTTTGCATGAAGATGATGAAAGATTAGGAGTGCTGATATCTGGTGCCCCAGGATATGAAGAGGGAAAGCTCCTTGGCGTTCCAAAAATCGTCGATGGCACTGGTAATACACAAGCGAATGCTACTCATTCTCTAGTAGCTGAATGGAAAGTCGAATCCAATATATATGGTCTTGTTTTTGACACTACGGCGTCCAACTCCGACTGGAAAAATGGAGCCTGTGTAAAATTAGAAGAATTATTCCAAAAAAAACTTTTCTTTTTTGCTTGTAGACGCCACATACTGGAAAGAATCTTGCAAGCAGTTTGGTCAAAACTTTTCGGCGATACAAGTAGTCCATATAATTTAGATTTTAAAAATTTTCAGAAGTTTTGGAATACCATCAACAAAGAAAATTTCAAAATTCTTGAATTTAAAGATCGATCCTTAAAATCTCGTTGTGAAGATGTTAAAAAATTTCTTCAAGAAACGTTGACCCAAAGTTCTGACAAAAAATCATTACCAAGAGAAGATTACAAAGAGTGTGCGGAACTTATGCTTATTCTCTTGGGAGGGACTCCGCCTCGTGGTGTGCATTGGTTAAAGCCAGGAGCATATCACCATGCAAGGTGGATGGCGTACATTTTGTATGCGGCTAAAATGTTTGCTTTCAGTGGTCAACTTGGGTACGATTCCAAAAAAATAAAAAATCTTGAACGCTTTTGCACATTCACATCGCTTTTTTATATACAACCCTGGTTATCAGCTACCAATGCAGCTGATGCTGCAATAAATGACCTAAAATTGTGGCACGATTTAAATTCTTACTGTAAAATTGATTCAGATGTGGCCTCAGAAGCTATAAAAACCTTTGAAAGACATTTTTGGTATATGACAGAAGAGTTAGCTTCATTTTCACTGTTTTCAAATAAAATTGAGATCTCTGAAAAACGCCAAATAGCTAAAAAAATTATGAAGATGAAAAAAGTACAGTTTTAAAATGGGAGTTCCCACTTTCCCTAAATTAAACTCTTCGACGAAATTAATTTCGCTGATTGGAGTAAACTCTATGTTTCTTTTACAAACTCTGAGAATACAGTAGATATGGAATGGATGACAAAGGACCCAAGTGAGTGGAACGTAGATTCTGAATATAAAAAAGCATTTGAATATGTTAGAATTGTCAAAGTAGTAAATGATCTTGCAGAAAGAGCTGTGAAGCTCATTCAAGATTACTCAAATAACATTACCAAGGACGAGCCCCAAAGACAGTACATGCTTCAGGTTGTAGAGCGCCACAAGGCGCCATAAGGCGATGTAAACAGGAAGAAGAGTCTATTCGAGCATCAAAAGCCTGTGAAGCTCGCATAAATAACGATAATAACAAATTTTGGAAATTTGTTAAAAATCAAACGGGCGTCAAAAATGTCCTCCCTCCGACAATCGATGGGGTGTCGGGGGAGGATGAAACTGCAAAGCTGTGGAAAAACCACTACTCTAACATTCTTAATAGTGTGAGTAGGGATAATCTTAAGATAGATTGCAGCGAAACGATTCTGGGAGGGACAAGGGAAAATATTTTGATATCATTTTCTGAAGTAAAGAGGTTAATTAAAGAGTTAAAGACTGGTTCTGCGTCAGGGGTAGATGACTTATCGAATGAGCACTTAAAATATGCAAATGACGTAGTATGTCTGCATATATCATTGCTCCTATCAGCCATGCTTGCTCATAGCTATATCCCTGCAGAGTTCATGAGGGTATATATCTTGCCCCTGGTCAAAAATAAGTAGGGAGACATTCTGTCCAGCAATAATTACAGGCCTATTGCTGTCGCTTCCTGCTTCTCGAAACTACTAGAAAAACTCTTGTTACTCCGATTAAATGATTTCCTATGGACATCTCCTAATCAGTTTGGCTTTAAAAGGTCCCACTCAACTGACCTGTGTATCTATGTACTTAAAGAAACAATATCTAAATACATTGACAGTAATTCAACCATTTATAGCTGTTTCCTTCATATAAGTAAGGCATATGATAGGGTGAACCACAATATTTTATTTGCAAAACTAGAAGACAGGAAGGTTCCCATGTACATATTAAATTTATTGAAATTTTGGTATTCCCACCAATCTTTCACTGTTAGGTGGGGCAATGTACTATCCGAGTGTTTTGGCTCCTCTTGCGGGGTGAGACAAGGCTCCTTGCTCTCACCTATGCTGTTTAATGTGTATATTGACGGATTAATTGCTTCACTTAATGAGGCAACAGTAGGATGTTGCATAGATAACACAAGTATAAATAACTTAGTTTATGCCGATGATATGGTGTTAATAAGTCCATCTGTTAAAGGTCTGGATCGGCTACTAAATGTCTGCGAAGTGTATTCGCAGAAACATGATATTCTTTTTAATGTTACAAAAACTAAGGTTATGCAATTTCATCCTAAAAGCTGTAATCAACCAGCTGATATAAGGTTTAAAATGAATGGTGAAGTAATTGAGGAAGTACAAGAGTTTAAGTATTTGGGTCAAACTATTACCAGCTCCTTGAGTGATGACTCGGATATAATAAAACAATCTCGAAGCCTGTGTGCTAAAGCGAATATGACCATAAGGAACTTTTGTTTCTGTACAAGTGAAGCTAAAGAGACACTCTTTCGTACTTTCTGCAGTAATATATACGGTCAGCAACTCTGGGTGAATTATAAAAAAAGGTTGTGGCAGAACCCTAAATTTGCTGTACAACAGGTATTTTAGACTCTTACATAAATTACCCCCGAGACGCTCAGCTTCGCAAATGTTTGCTACCCGCAATGTCCCGAGCTTCCCGGAGGTAACAAGACGTGCTCAACACAGTCTAATGCAAAGAATTAAAAAATCAACCAACCCGATCATCCAAGCTATCCATGAGTCCTGCCATTTATCCTCTAAGCTATGGACTTCCTGGTACGAAAACGTCTGTCTGTAGCTCCACTTAACTTCGACAGTGCAGTATTATTTCTAATCAATTGTATATATTTCTATCCTTAGTATATGAACTGTCATTGTATTAATAATATTTGTCTTATGGACTATAGTCTGCCAATAAACCTTTTCATTTTCATTTTCATATATATATATATATATATATATATATAATATATATATATATATATAAAAGTATATATATATATATATATATATATATATATATATATATATATATATATATATATATATATACATAATATATATACACACTACCAGTCAAAAATTTAAGTACACCTACTAATTTCCAATGTTTTGCTGCTTAGCTCATGACATAAACTTTAAATGTAAACTTGACAGGTACGAGAGATGAATTTGCTTACCTGGCTTTCATATTGTATGCTTCAGTGCATCTGTTCCATGCAGTGTGTTGTAACACAGAAGCTTCTTCAAAATAGCCTTCAAAATGTGTGTAATTTACGTCTAGCATGCAACCTAAAATTAATGCCATTAGCCCTGCACAAAGGTCCAAAAGCAGTTTAAAAGTCTTTACTGGGGTAGTGTGTTTCTTCAGGCGTATGTTAATACATGTGTTCAGTTATTAACATGCGCTGCAGGTCTTTACATATAAAATCCTTGCAGAGGAGCTAACTGTGTAGTTTAAGGTATATTTCTGTGTTTCAAAAAGCACAAAATGGGTGCCAAAGCTCAGTTAACAACAGAAGAAAGACAGTTGATTGTAACTTTGAGAAATGAGGGCCAATCACTGAGGCAAATTGCAAAACAATTAAAAGTTTCTGTGAATGCGGTTGTTTGTGCCATTAAACAGTACGAAGAAACTGGTCAAAATAAAGACAGAAAAAGGTCAGGGCAACCAAGAACCACAACAGACTCAGAGGACAAGTATATCCGCGTCACCAGTCTACGCAACAGACGCCTCACAGCACCTGAAATCAAAGCCCAGCTGAACAACTCCAGAAGTACAACAGTTTCAACATCAATTGAACACATTCAGAGAAGACTAAGAGAGGCAGGATTAAAAGGACGAACTGCAGCAAAGAAACCAATGCTGAGGCTCCAGAACAAAAAGAAAAGGCTAGACTGGGCTAAAAAACACCAAAAATGGACTGTTGAGCAGTGGAAATTTGTCCTTTGGACTGATGAATCAAAGTTCGAAGTTTTTGGATTCAAACGCAGAGTATTTGTGTGGCGCAGAGTGGGTGAAAGAATGACACAGCAGTGTGTTGTGCCAACAGTGAAGCACGGTGGAGAAAGTGTGATGGTCTGGAGATGTTTTGCAGGGGAGCAAGTTGGAGATCTCCACAAAGTCACTGGAATACTAAACCAACGTGGCTATCACAGCATTCTACAGCGCCATGCCATCCCATCTGGACTGCGACTAGTTGGCCAACAGTTCATAATGCAGCACGGCAACGATCCTAAACACACTTCCAAGCTGTGTCAAAATTACCTGAAGCAGAAAGAAAGGCAACGTCAGCTCACAGTTATGGAATGACCAGCACAGTCCCAAGATCTGGACCCCATCGAGCTAGTGTGGGATGAATTGGATCGACGAGTGAAAGCCAAGCAGCCGTCCAGTGCTCAGAAGCTCTGGGAACTCTTACAAGAGTGCTGGCAGCAGCTTTCACCAGACTATCTTCTTTCTCTTGTTGAGCGCATGCCTCGAATTTGTTCTGCTGTAATTACTGCTAGAGGAGGCTATTTTGATGAATCTAAAACTTAGACTTTGCTTTTGGTAAATTGTCCTGATTTGTTGTTATTTGAGTTCCCATGTTTGTACTTATGAATTTGTGTCATGATAACTTAGTTAATAAATAAAAAACTTTAAACGAAATTTGAAATTTATGAATATTTCAGGGTGTACTTAAACTTTTGACTGGTAGTGTATATATCGCACAATAAAATGGTTTATATACAACTAAATATACAAAAATATAATAAGTTTATTTAGATAGATATGTATCACATACATTCAAAACCTTTCTCTCCTGGCATAGGCGATATAGGCGGCTACCTAAGGCGCCAATTGTTGGCAGGGTCGACATAGCACGCCCGTTTTTTGTTTTTTCTCAAACAGGCTCCAGTCCAGAGCTCGAGTAATTTACCAACTCACGGTCTCACCAACCCTGGTTGGAGATAGATATTTATCCTTGGTGATAGGTATCGATTTTGCTTGTAAAACTCAATTTATAAAACTAAATTAAAAGTTATTTCATTAAAATAAACAAGCAATGAAATAGGTATAAGTTAAAACTGTTTATAATTATTAAAATCAAGCAAAGTAAATTAGAGTGTAGCTAGCGACGGATTTTTCTCCACTCCACAATTTCGTATGTGTTCTAGTTTACAGTGAGTCGTGTCTGACCGAACGTTATGTTGAAGAGGACAAAGCCGTCAGGTGCACAGGGAAGAAAGAGAAGAAAAGAGGAAGAGGAGATGAGATCGAAAAGTAGAGGTATGTCATGAACATTTTATTTAAGTTTCATTTTTATATCTAACGTTACTTTTTTAAACTGTAAAATCAAGATAAGTTTGCTACTTTAAGTGGGCAATCCGCTATTTTAGGCAAAAATCATCAATTTTTTTCCTTTTTTGCTGAAATGACTTCTAAAATTTGTCTGCTTCATGTTTGTGTTGTCAGATTTTGGGTTTTTAGTTTAAAACTCTCACCCTCACCATAACCTACCCTTTATGGCTAAGTGTAAGGTTTATAGGCGTTTAGTTTTAGTATTGGGCTTAACTAGATTTCTGCTGTTATTAACATGCACTTATCAGTGTGACCACTCTACATTTTTAATTATCCCAAGAACACCCAACAAAATTTCCCCAGAATTCCCAAGGTTATATAAATATTCGAATGATTTAATTTTTCATTGAATTATACTTTTCTTTAACAAAAATGTGACAATAGTCTGGAAAATACACAATAAACAAATATAAACCCCAAATAAAATAAATGGCATGTGGCAGTAATAAGTTATTTACAATGACAGAAGTAACTGTGTGCCATCATGTTTGTTTCACATGATAACATTTATTTATATCGTTCCAGATGCACTTCTAAAATATCTTAGAGGACCCTTCTCTGCTAAAACTGGAATTTGGAATTTGGAGGTGACCTTTTTCAATGTAGTGGAGGATGCTGCTATCTCATCACTTCAGGAAAGATTGCAAACCTTGGGAGAAGTGAGAGACAAGTTTGGAGTGCTCTCAAACTTCCAAAACTTGTCGAATGAGGAGATGAAAGAGCAATCAGAAACCCTCAGCAACACTTTAAGCTGTCGAGGACATTCTGATCTAGATGGTAGGGAGTTGGCACAGGAATTAAAGAATTTGCCTGAACTGCCATCTACGAGCATGACAGCACTTCAGCTGCTGACGTTTATCCATGTAAAGCAGCTCACAGAGATCTATCCCAACCTCTGGGTCGCCCTCAGGGTTACTGTCACCCTTCCAATTCCAGTGGCTGGAGCGGAGAGGAGCTTTTCCAAGCTCAAGCTCATCAAGACTTACCTGAGATCCACCATGATGCAAGACTGCCTCAGTGGTCTTGCTGTCATTAGCATTAACCATGCGGTTTCTGAACAGATTTCCTATGATAACATCATTGATGAATTTGCATCATGGAAGACCAGGAGGATCAGGTTTTAATAGGAAAACAACTAGACCTAAAACTTCCAAACTAAACCAAACCAAATTTTTTCACTTTCATTCTCATCCTGTTGTAACCTAACAATTTTACTGGAAAAATAATAATAATTTATTAGCTCAAGGAGGGGGCGATCGCCCCTGTCGCCCTCCCCTTCGGTACGCCTCTGTATGGAAATAAAATGAATGGCGCTGGAAGAGTTTAAAAAAATAAAAATTTTGCCCATTTTTTTTTATTTCTGTCAAACATTCATGAATTAATTTTTTTATACCGCGTGCTGGGGGGCTCTCCCACCTCGTGGGGCCCCACGCACACTGCGTGATCTGCGTAATGGGAAAGCCGGGGCTGGTGACGTGTGTGTGTATATATATGTATATAGTCTAAAAGTCACTAAAGGGAAAAGTCACTAAAAGAAAGCTGAATGGCAACACACAAAGATAAATAGCGAGCGGAACGCGGTCTGTTCGTTTATTGGGCTGAACTAAACAGCATGTACGAGTGGCGGTCAGAAAATAAGTTTACACGGCGTATAATTTCATAACTAAAGAACCTACATTGATTATGTTTGTATCAGGTGAATTCGTTAATCATTGTTGGCAACACTGCACGCCGATTCGGCTACCATCTACCATACATTGGTTATATGAGTCAGTTGAACATGGCGGCTCGACTGGAACAGTGCCCTGTCATTACTGCAACGATATTCCGAGTCTTTCAGTAATCAGGAATTTCTCGAGCGCATTGTCACAGGAGACGAGACATGGGTTCATCACCGTACTCCGGAAACAAAACGTGCCAGCATGAACTGGAAACACTCTGGGTCCCCGCAACCAAAGAAGTTCAAGATTGTGAGGTTCACTGGCAAAGTGATGCTTACCGTGTTTTTGGACCACAAAGGCGTTTTGCTCGCAGACTTCATGCAAAAAGGCACAAAAATCAATGCAGCTGCATATTGTTCAACACTGGGACGTTTACAAGCGGCCATTAAGCGTAAACGTCCTGGATTGCTCTGTAGGGCAGGGTACTATTCCAGTCGAGCAGCCATGTTCAACTGACTCATATAACCAATGTACGGTACATGGCAGCCGAATCGACATGCAGTGTTGCCGACAATGATTAACGAATTCATCTGATACAAACATAATCAATGTAGGTCCTTTAGTTACGAAATTATACGCCGTGTAAACTTATTTTCGGACCACCCCTCGTATTTTTGTATCTGACTAAATCGTTTGTGCTAAGCAGTGGCGTACTAAGGGGGGTGCGAGGGGGGCGGTCCGCCCAGGGTGACAGCCAGGAGGGGGGGGGTGCCATCGGAAGAGTTGAAATACCAGTACAAGTTTTCAAACCAAATGAAAAATTCGCCAAAGTAAGAAAAAAAATTTAAAAATGTTCAAACTATTACAACAGCTTAATGTTAATTTCCACTATAAAATAAAAAAAATTTTTATTGGCAATACAAAATTTACAAACGAAAAATTAAATATTTCATAAAAATTACATCGAAAGGCGAACGTTTGTTGACGTTTTAGTCATCAGTTTGTTGAGCATAGCCAGCTGGCTGCAACTGACATTCCAAGTCTTGTTCACTTGACACTCTGACTCCACATACATGAGGTATGTTTCATTAAATAATTATGATAAAGCATAAAGTGCTGGTGTTTATAACAATATCATGGTACTTATACCAGTGTCCAGTAATTTTTGACAATGTGGTATCATAGTGATGTTTAAGTGTTTATAAAGGATAATTAATGATAATAATAATGATAATTAATTGTCTTTGCTTGTCTGGGTTGATAATCTGATAACTCAATGGGTACCTGGTTGGAAAAAGTTTGAGAACCATTTGTTTGAAGCTTTTCTGTTGTAATAAATTTTTTCTACTTCTTTATTTACTGGATATACTGTTAATTTTCATTTTGTCAGTGGTCTAGTTATTTGTAAGTAATGCTCATAGTTTTCTGCTTTTTTAGGAGTCGTGTTTGCACTTAACCCCCCCCCCCCCCCCCAATTAAAAAAAAAATAATAATAATAATAATAATAATAATAATCACAGACAATTTGTTCAGTTAATGTATTTCAAGTCATAATAGCTCATGCTTGTTATGCATGTTCATGCTTTATACCTTTTGATTTTAAAATTTTGCAGAAAACATCCACTATGAAGCGAAATCGACCCAGTGGATTCCAACAAAGAAAAATGAAGAAGGCAAAAGAAGAGGTGGCTCAGGCAATGTCCGGATTTTTGAAGTATGTGACGCCTTCAACATCAAGTGCAATAGGAGAAAGTCCTGAAGATATTCAGCCTGGTGAATCTGAAGGGCAAATACAAGAAGCATCTTCACAAGATGATTCAAATGAGAGAGAGCAAGGATTGGAGGATGGCAATTCATCTTCTAAAAGCAGTGAAACTGATGAAGAGGAAGGAGACGCCAGCAGAAGCTCACACCAACAGGAGGAAGACTCTGATGAAAAAGAGGAGACGGATAGATTTTCAATTTATTCTGATGTCGCTGCTTGGCCGATCCCGGTTCCAAATGACTTGAGAGTTGATCTTATTAAGAGGGGAAGTGAACCCTTCCAAAATAGGGATGGACCTTTCAGTGCAGTTCAAAGACAAGGAGAGAAATCCAAAGGGAAGAGTCGACAGCTGACCACTGCATGGTTCTATAAGGCTCTGCCAAATGGCGAGAAAGTTTTGGGAACATGGATGGTTTACTCTCCATCAAAAGAAAGTTTGTTTTGTTTTTGCTGCAGAGTGTTTGCTCTTGATGACAAAGGAATTGGAACATCCAGCTTTGTCACTGGGTTTCAAGCATGGTGGAAGCTAAACCCAAAGGTGTCTGACCATGAGGCCTCTGAGCAGCATCTCTTGCTTATGACAGTATTGTACTGTTTAAAAATCTACTTGCAAACATAATATATTTTTCTGTGTGTTTAAATTTTAAAATTATTTATGGAGGGTGACAAAGGAAGGATCCGCCGCGGGTGCCAAATACTTTAGGTACGCCCCTGGTGCTAAGTTTAATTTGGTGATGCTTCTAAAGTGGTAAAGTAAAGCAGTTGAAGTTGTCTAATTATTATATCAGTTAGGGGCAATGTCTATAGCTTCTAAATTAGTAAGGTTAGCTATTTAAGTAGGTTGTTGTGGAACGCTGGCACCTATGGTAGGCCCTAAAGAAGATCTAAATCAAAGCACTTGTAAGTACCTTTATTGTTTATTTAAGAACCTAATACCTAACTGGGTCCAACACCCCCACGTTATTGGGATTTATTTGGTTGTTTGGAAAATTGGATGTAGCCTAGTCTAGTGTGGGTTGTTCGATTTGGTTGGCTTGTGTTGGTAAGCTACCGTACTATAGCTTAGGTCCAGCCGGCCTAACTCTAATAGTAATTCCTACTCAGCCCTAACCCTATTACAATTTCCTATTCAGCCCTAACTGGGGAGTAACTAGATCAAATTTAAACCCTACCTAACCTACTTCACGTTATTTGGCCTAAATCGGTTTTGTTCTAGCATGTCGGTGATTGGCCATATGAGCCCCTACGAAGACTCTGTTTTGTAATGGGTCTCAAAGAGGAGTCTACCCAGAGAGCCCTATTAGCTATACAGGACCTAAATTTTAGTCAGGCTGTAGAAATAGCTGCGGCTAGGGAAGCAGCTGCTAAAGATATTAGAGTTTTTGGCACTCACAGTAGTAAGGCCCAACACGTAAATAGCTTTCAATCTCCTAGGCCTAGCAGACCAAATGAGCCTCCTAGACAAACAAATAAAAGGTATGCGGCAAATGCTACTAAACCTACTAATTCCAACGCTAAACAGGTGGAAAAGCCTTCCAAGATATGTAATGGGTGTGGAAAACACCATTCGAAGAAGGACTGTCCTTTTAAAGAAGCAGTTTTCCGAAACTGTAGTAAAATAGGCCACATAGCTAAAGTTTGTTTTGCAAAGAAAACAAGGGGTGAAAATTCTAATTATAACATTTCCAGTGATAATCCTCCAAATGGAAATATTTCGAACATTGAAGTGGCGTACCTATTTTATGAGCAGCAAAGTAGTGATAATACAGGTCCATATATTGTAGATGTAGGCCTAAATGGAATTACAGTTCCTCTAGAATTAGATACAGGTGCTGCCCAAACTGTCATGTCTAAAACAATTTTTGACAAAACTTTCAAAAATATACCTAAACTACATGCATCTAAAACAATACTAAAAAAATATGGTAACATACAAATACCTATTTGGGGAGAAGCATCCATCACAGTTACACTCAAGAAGAAAACTTTGTCTCATCCCTTAACTTTTTTAATGGTGGATGAGCAAGGGCCTACTCTACTAGGCCATGATTGGACTGATGCTTTGAAATTGCCTATTGACAAAATTGTGCCAAAGGGTCGGGCAGATGTGCATACACTCGCATATCCATCTGACATAGACTCATTGTTAATGGAGTTTTCTTCTCTTTTTGGCCGTGAAGTAAGCAAACTAAAAGACCATCAGGTTTGTATAGAGGGAGACCCTAATGTAACTCTAAAATTTTGTAAGGCTCGTTCAATTGCACATGCACTGCGGGAGAAGGTAAATTTAGAAATTGATAGGCTGCTCAAAGATAAAATTATCGAACCAGTCACACACGCTAAGTGGGCTGCCCCGGTAGTTCCTGTACTAAAACCTGACAAGTCAGTGCGGTTATGTGGGGATTACCGTTTAACAGCAAATAGAGCAGTTCTTCTAGATTGCTGCCCTATACCCTAGCCTGCTGAATTATTTAGCTCTCTTGCTGGGGGTAAATATTTCACAAAACTAGATATGTCCCAAGCCTATGCTCAACTAAGTTTAGATGAAAATTCTAAAGAGCTAACTATCATAAATACGCACCGAGGCCTATATAGGTACAATAGGCTATGCTATGGAATAGCATCAGCTAGGTCACATTCCAGGAGGTACTTTGTTTTCTAGATGATGTCCTCATTTCAGGTTCATCTAAAATAGAACACCTAACTAGATTAACAACAGAGCTGGGCAATAAATACATTGAATGTATTTAAATACTAAATACTAAATACATGGAGAAATGTATTTAAATACTAAATACATTTTACTAATGTATTTAGATACTAAATACAAAATACATCAATTGTATTTAAATACATTTGTAAATACATTTTAAATACATACAAATTTTAACATATGCATTCACTAATTCATGAGTAACAACAATATAAAATGCTTGATAAAGGATAAAGAAATAGTACAATCTAATTTCCGATTATATATTTCCCTTTTTAGAACAAAACAAAAACAAAAGAACTTAGAACTTACGATGTTCAACCAGTGACATATTATACTCATTATATCATTGCAAAATGAGTAACAATTAATGAGTAGATGAGACGTAAACATAAGACGTAAACATAAACATAAGGCACCTTACGAATTCCCTTTTATTTCACTGTTGCTACGGATCAAAACCAATCTTTCAAAAGTTTTGTCTGAAAGAGAGTTTCTTTTGGGAGTCAAAGTGATTCCCGCGAATATCACTGCTTGATATATCACTGTTTGATTCACCGGATTTGCTTGTTGAAGCCATGACACACACACGATAAGGAAATCAACCGCTTTCGACTAAGAGTGGCACACAACTGATTGAACTGACACGTTGAAACATGAACCATGCTGTACTACACTGTCGACGCGTCGTACTGTGCTAGTACAGAACGTGTATTAAACCAGTAAAAGTATTTACATTTTTATATTTTGAGTATTTAAATACATTGTATTTAAATACTCATTAAAGTATTTAAATACTATATTTAAATACATGAAAAACAATGTATTTATAAATACAGTTCTAAATACACAAATGTATTTAAATACGTATTTAAATACAAATGTATTTAAATACTGCCCAGCTCTGATTAACAACAGTTCTAAAAAGACTCCGGGATGCCGGACTTAAGCTAAAGAAAGAAAAGTGGTCTTGGGTCATTAATGAGGTTTCATATTTGGGGTTCCGCATTGATGCCTCAGGCATTCATCTAACGGTAGATAAACGAGAAGCAATAAAAAATGCACCACCTCCATAAAACATCACACAGTTAGTCCAGAGCTGGGCACTTCCGCAAACCGCAAATTCCGCAATTGCGGAAGTATGTTTTTCGTTTGCGGATTTGCGTTTGCGGCAAAGTCATCGCAAATTAGTGAATTTGCGTTGCGGAACTAAGGCCGCAAACGCAAATCTTTCCGCAAATTTCCGCGTCTCAAAATTTATGAAATTCAAATGATTAAATTTATTATTTAATTTATTTACTATTTACTTGCAGGAGGTGTTTTTGTTCAATATAATATATCAATATATGTAGTATTTTTATTTCTTCTACGATAGTGATTTATTGTAATAAATTATTTAGCCTTGTTTTTAATAAAAACAAGGCTAAAACATTAAACATTAAAAAGATATAAAAACTTTTTATACCTCTTTAATGTTTTGGATACTTTTTATAGTTAAAATTGCGATTGCGGAATTTGCGGTTTGCGGAAGTGTTTGCGGAAGTGCCCAGCACTGTAAAAATTGGAAATATGGTTTGCGTTTGCGGATTTGCGTTTGCGGCACCAAAAATGGCAAGCAGTTTGCGGATTTGCGGTTGCGGAAGGTAAGGTTTGAGTTTGCGGATTTGCGATTGCGGAAGTGATTTTGAGTTTGCGGTGCCCAGCTCTGACAGTTACAAGCTTATTTGGGTCTCCTAAATTTTTATAGGAAATTTTTGCCTAATGCATCGACTTTCCTTGAACCCCTGAATAAGTTATTACGATATGGGAAACAGTGGAGATGGAAGAAAACCCAAAAGGAAGCATTTGAGGCTTCAAAGGACGTACTACTAAAGTCCACTCTCCTCGTGCATTATGATCCTAAACTTCCTCTCGTAGTTTCAGTGGATAGCAGTTCTTATGGAATTGGGGCAGTGTTATCTCACCACATTGATGGTATAGATAGGCCCAGGGGCGTAACTAACAGGGAGGACGGGGGGGACATGTCCCCCCCTTTTGAACTGAGGGGGATAATATAGGTTTTGTCCCCCCAACTTTTGATCTAAGTTAGCTTACGTGAAGGAAAATATTTAGTTCTTGAAATAATCTATGATGAGCAAATCTTTAACTATCATATATTAGTCCTATTAGTATGCTGGAAAGTATTACTGAATCAGTACCAATACTGCAGTGATAGATACTTTAATGAGACATCTAGTTATTTTTTACTTTAATTATTGCATATATTGTTTTCCTTTAATGTTAATGAGGTGACGTGTGTGTATATATATGTATATAGCCTAAAAGTCACTAAAGGAGAAATATCACTAAATCTAAGCTGAATGGCAAGAGCAAGGCATAAACGAACCAACGGGGCTGTTCGTATTGTTCTGGGCTGCCCTAGACATGTTTTTTCCTATCTGACCTAATCTTTGGTGCTGAGTATAATTAGGTGGTGTTTCTAAGGTGACAAATGGGGTAGAAAGTTGTCCGTACTTAAGTATAGTTAGGGGTAATGTCTATAGCTTCTAAGTTGGTAATGTAAGAGAGAGTTAGGTAAGCCGTTTGTGGGACACAGAAATCTAATGGTAGGCTTTCCAAGGAATATCTAATTCAACGCACCGGTAAGTGCTTTTGATTGTTTGCTAGAACCTAAGTAACCTAACTGGGGTGTCTACCCCACGCTATCACATTTGGCGACGAGGATGGGATTCTATTAAATTTGGCTCATTTGATTAAGTTTTGTTCATTGGGTTAAGTTTGGCTCATTGGTTTAATTTGGTTTATTGGGTTCAAGTGGTTGTTTTGAAAATTGGATGTAGCCTAGTGGGTCGTCCAATTTGGTTTGTGGTTTGTTTGTGTGGGTAAGCTACCGTACTATAGCGTAGGTCCCGCCGGCCTAACTCTAAAACTAATTCCTACTCAGCCCTAACTCTAAAACTAATTCCTACTCAGCCCTAACTCTAAAACTAATTCCTACTCAGCCCTAACTCTAAAACTAATTCCTACTCAGCTCTAACTCTAAAACTAATTCCTACTCAGCCCTAACTCTAATACAATTCACTATTCAGCCCTAACTGGGGAGTAACTAGATCAAATTTAAACCTAATCTAACCTACTTCACGTGATTTGGCCTAATTCGGTTTTGCTCTAGCATGTCGGTGAGTGGCCATATAAGCCCCTACGAAGACTCTGGTGAGGACTTCGAAGCTTATGCCACTAGGGTGAGGTTGTTTTTCGAGGCAAATTCCATTCCTGATGCTAAGAAAGTACATACCTTTTTAATTATAATAGGCCCTAAAACGTTTGGTTTAGTTATGGACCTAGTTTCTCCTAAAGCACCGGAAACCTGCACCTATAATGAATTGGTACAGGCCCTAACCGATCACTACAAACCCCGAGTAGTTCTCATCTATGAACGTTTCAAATTCTATTCAAGGCATCAGACGGGAAATGAAAGCATTGCAGAGTTTGTTGCAGGAATAAAAAGCCATAGCCGTACGTCTAAATTTGGGGACAAATTAGATGAAATGCTAAGAGATAGGTTTGTGATGGGTCTCAAAGAGGAGTCTACCCAGAGAGCCCTATTAGCCATACAGGACCTAACTTTTAGTCAGGCTGTAGAAAGAGCTACGGCTAGAGAAGCAGCTGCTAAAGATGTTAGAGCTTTTGGAAATCACAGTAGTAAAGCCCAACACGTAAATAGCTTTAAATCTTCTAGGCCTGGCAGACCTAATGAGCCTACTAGACAGGCAAATAAAAGGTATGAGGCGAATACGACTAAGCCTACTAATTCTACTAAGCCTTCCAAGCCATGTACAGGGTGTGGAAAACACCAGTGGAAGAAGGATTGCCCTTTTAAAGAAGCAGTTTGCCGAAACTACATGCATCTAAAACGATTTTGAAGAAGTATGGGGACATACAAATACCTATTTGTGGAGAAGCATACGTCACAGTTACACTCAACCAGAAAACTTTGTCTCATCCCTTAACCCTTTTAGTGGTGGATGAGCAAGGGCCTACTCTACTAGGCCGTGATTGGATTGATGCTTTGAAAATGCCAATTGACAAAATCTTGCCAAGGGGTCAGGCAGATGTGCATACACTCTCATATCCATGTGACATAGACTCATTGTTAAGGGAGTTTTCTTCTGTTTTTGGGCCTGAAGTAGGCAACCTAAAAGGCCATCAGGTCTGCATAGAAGTAGATCCTAATGTAACTCCGAAATTTTGTAAGGCTCGTTCAATTGCGCATGCACTGCGGGAGAAGGTAGATTTAGAAACTGACAGGCTGCTAAAAGATAAAATTATCGAACCAGTCACACACTCTAAGTGGGCTGCCCCAGTAGTTCCTGTACTAAAACCGGACAAGTCCGTGCGGTTATGTGGGGATTACCGTTTAACAGCAAATAGAACCGTCTTTCTAGATTGCTATCCTATACCCAAGCCTGATGAATTATTTAGCTCTCTTGCTGGGGGTAAATATTTCACAAAACTCGATATGTCCCAAGCCTATGCTCAACTAAGTTTAGATGAAAACTCTAAAGAATTAACTATCATAAATACGCACCGAGGCCTATATAAGTACAATAGGCTATGCTATGGAATAGCATCGGCTCCGGGTATTTTTCAGAGGACAATGGACCAAGTTCTAGGTCACATTCCAGGGGTACTTTGCTTTCTAGATGATGTCCTCATTTCAGGTTCGTCCAAAAAAGAACACCTAAGTAGATTAACCACGGTTCTAAAAAGACTCCGGGATGCCGGACTTAAGCTAAAGAGAGAAAAGTGTTCATGGGTCACTAACGAGGTTTCATATTTAGGTTTCCGCATAGATGCCTCAGGCATTCATCCAACGGTGGATAAACTAGAAACAATAGAAAAGGCACCACCTCCACAAAACATCACACAGTTACAAGCTTATTTAGGTCTCCTAAACTTTTATAGGAAATTTTTGCCTAATGCATCGACTTTCCTTGAACCCCTAAATAAGCTATTACAATCTGGGGAACAGTGGAGATGGGAGAAAACTCAAAAGGAAGCATTTGAGGCTTCCAAGGACGTACTACTAAAGTCCACTCTCCTAGTGCATTATGATCCTAAACTTCCTCTCGTAGTTTCAGCAGACAGCAGTTCTTATGGAATTGGGGCAGTGTTATCTCACCACATTGATGGTGTAGATAGGCCTATCTGTTTTGCTTCTAGAACACTAACCGAGACGGAAAGACGATATGCACAAGTGGAACGTGAAGCATTAGCCTTAGTATTTGCAGTAAAAAAATTTCATTTCTATCTATGGGGTCATGAATTTAAACTAATTACTGACCATAAGCCTCTCTTAGGTTTATTTTCACCTAATAAAAATATTCCAGTTATGGCCTCAGGTAGGATTCAACGATGGGCACTGATTCTACAAGCCTATAAATTTGACTTAGTACATCGGTCAGGTAAACTTCTAAGTACGGCTGATGCACTAAGTAGGTTGCCCTTAGAAAATCCAAATGATTGTGTACCTATACCTACAGAATGGGTTCACTTGGTGGAGTTTTTGGAATCCACTCCAGTATCTGCGGTACAAATAGAGCAGTGGACAAAATCAGACCCTATTCTGTCTAGGGTCATCCATTTCTGTTCAGTTGGTTGGCCTACTAAGGTTGAGAGTGAATTACAGCCTTTTTATCAACGTCAGTCTGGCCTCTCCATTCAAAATGGCTGTCTCTTATGGGGCCACAGAGTGATTATTCCAAATGAAGGCAGGTCGAATTTAGTGAAGGAACTTCGCGCTGAACACATGGGCGCAACAAAAATGGAAGAGCTGGCGAAAGCTTATTTATGGTGGCCTGGTTTAGATGGAGAACTCGAATCATTGGTTCGTTCCTGTCAAAGCTGCCTAGAGAACAGAGATCTCCCAAGGAAAAGTCCACTTCATCCTTGGGAATGGCCTACTATACCGTGGCATAGGATCCATGTTGACTATGCAGGTCCTATAAATAATAATTATTCCCTAGTCATTGTGGACGCCTACTCTAAGTGGGTGGAAATTTTTCCAACCACTTCCACGACTTCGGGTGTTACTATTCGCTTACTCCGTTCGGTTTTCGCTCGATGGGGTTTACCCGTAGTCCTGGTTTCCGACAATGGTACTTGTTTTACCAGTGAGGAATTTCGTTCTTTCGTCCACCTAAATGGCATTAGACATGTCCGGTCTAGTGTTTTCCACCCATCTACTAACGGTCACGCGGAAAACATGGTCCGTACATTCAAGTCGGCCTTGCGTCATTCTCGTGGGGAGGAAATGCAAGTGGTGTTGGATAAATTTTTGTTTAAATATCGAATAACACCTCACACCATGACGGGGGTGTCTCCCTCTAAACTTCTGATTGGCCGGGGAATTCGTTCAGTTTTCGATTTGTTACGTCCAAACTAAACGTTACAACAACGAGTTTTACGCCATCAGGAAAAACAGAAGCGGTACCATGACACTAAAAGAGGGAGAGTTATAGAGGCGCAACCAAATGATCCAGTTATGATTCGCAACTATGGGGCTGGACCAAAATGGGTTCCTGCAACTGTCCAGGAGAGAACGGGCCCTGTTTCCTTCAAGTGCCACCTAGAAGATGGTCGTTCTATTAAACGCCATCAGGACCAAATATGGGAACGTGAATTGCAGAAGGACCAGAGTCTTCCGGAAGAGAGAACTGACCCTCCGGAAAATGGTTCAACTTGCCCGCCTATACAGGTTGCACCAAATCCTACTACATCAACCCCGCTCCGCAGGTCGTCTAGGGTCCCTCACCCCTGACAGACTAAACTTGTAGGGGAGGAGTGAGGTGACATGTGTGTATATATATATGTATATAGTCTAAAAGTCACTAAAGGAGAAATATCACTAAATCTAAGCTGAATGGCAAGAGCAAGGCATAAACGAACCAACGGGGCTGTTCGTATTGTTCTGGACTGGCCTAGACATGTTTTTTCCTATCTGACCTAATCTTTGGTGCTGAGTATAATTAGGTGGTGTTTCTAAGGTGACAAATGGGGGTAGAAAGTTGTCCGTACTTAAGTATAGTTAGGGGTAATGTCTATAGCTTCTAAGTTGGTAATGTAAGAGAGAGTTAGGTAGGCCGTTTGTGGGACACAGAAATCTAATGGTAGGCTTTCCAAGGAATATCTAATTCAACGCACCGGTAAGTGCTTTTGATTGTTTGCTAGAACCTAAGTAACCTAACTGGGGTGTCTACCCCACGCTATCACAGTTAAGTATATACTTGATGTACGTAAGGTAGTTGTGAAAATGCTTCTTTGATTTTCCTATTACTATCATAAATATAGATCATCCTCTAAATCATAATATTTTAAGAGTATCATTTTGGTCGCAAACACATTACCGACAGGATAGCAGCACAGAAATTCAGCGCAGGATTTTTCATCATTATAGCCTAGTTGTCCCCCCCCCCCCCCAACTTTTGGAAGCTAGTTACGCTCTTGGATAGGCCTATCTGTTTTGCTTCTAGAACACTAACTGAGACTGAAAGGCGATATGCACAACTTGAACGTGAAGCCTTAGCTTTAGTATTTGCAGTAAAGAAATTTCATTTCTATCTATGGGGTCATGAATTCAAACTAATTACTGACCATAAGCTTCTTTTAGGTTTATTTTCACCTACTAAAAATATTCGTTATGGCCTTAGGTAGGATTCAACGATGGGCACGGTTCTACAACCCTATAAATTTAACTTAGTACATCGGTCAGGCAAACTTCTAGGTACGGCTGATGCTTTAAGTAGGTTGCCTTTAGAAAATCCAAATGAATGCGTACCTATATCTACAGAATGGGTTCACTTGGTGGAGTTTTTGGAATCCACTCCAGTAACTGCAGTACAGATAGAGCAGTGGACAAAATTAGACCCTATTCTGTCTAGGGTCATCCATTACTGCTCAGTTGGTTGGCCTACTAAGGTTGAGAGTGAATTACAGACTTTTTATCAACGTCAGTCTGGACTCTCAATCCAAAATGGCTGTCTCTTATGGGGCCACAGAGTGATAATTCCGAATGAAGACAGGTCGAATTTAGTGAAGGAACTTCACGCTGAACACATTGGTGCAACAAAAATGAAAGAGCTGGGAAGAGCTTATTTCTGGTGGCCCGGTTTAGATGGAGAACTCGAATCATTGGTTCGTTCCTGTCAAAACTGCCTAGAGAACAGAGATCTCCCAAGGAAAAGTCCACTTCATCCGTAGGAATGGCCTACTATACCTTGGCATAGGATCCATGTTGACTATGCAGGTCCTATAAATAATATTTATTTCCTAGTCACTGTGGACGTCTACTCTAAGTGGGTGGAAATTTTTCCAACCACTTTCACGACTTCGGGTGTTACTATTCGCTTACTCCGTTCGTGTTTCGCTCGATGGGGTTTACCCAGGGCCGGCCCTAGGATTGCTGGCGCCCCGGGCAAGCTGAACTTCGGCGCCCTTACAAGTATAATTTTAAAATTTGTTCACAATGAGGAAAAACTACAAATGTAGGAATAAAGAGTTTATTACAATTAACGATATTCACTCAAAGTCCAACTAAACATTCTCAAAATGGAACCATGTATGAAAATATGAGAGACAGTGTTGCCACTTTTGTCTGAGGTAAATCCACAAAAAAATGTAAAAATTCCACAAAGTGGCAACACTGATGAGATATTAAAGGATGGCAGCGCTGCCAGGCGTATGTAATTTGTGCTCAACGCTCACCTACGCGGCCACATCAACCCATGTGACATGTCATCCCATGTCGGGCCAAGCTGACCTTAGCTTTACTGGTAGTCTGGTACTAATGCTATTGGCTAATATAATGTCATAATCCTTGAAAATTTGACTCCACATCAGGAAATTTTCACATTTGACTCTTTTATTTCATTTTATTTTATTTATTTATTTTTCTATTTTTCCCTTTGTATTTGGAAGATCCCAAACACATGACGTGGCGCCCCTTAGCACGTGGCGCCCCGGGCAACTGCCCGAGTTGCCGGTACCTTGAGCCGGCCCTGGGTTTACCCGTAGTTCTGGTTTCCGACAATGGTACTTGTTTTACCAGTGAGGAATTTCGTTCTTTTGTTCTCCTAAATAGCATTAGACATGTCCGGTCTAGTGTTTTTCACCCGTCTACTAACGGTCTCGCGGAAAACATGGTCCGTACATTCAAGTCGGCCTTGCGTCATTCTCATGGGAAGGAAATGCAAGTGGTATTGGATAAATTTGTGTTTAAATATCGACTAACACCTCACACAACGACGGGGGTGTCTCCTTCTAAACTCATGATTGGCCGGGGAATTCGTTCAGTTTTCGATCTGTTACGTCCAAACGAAACATTACAACAACGAGTTTTACGCCATCAGGAAAAACAGAAGTTGTATCATGACACAAAAAAAGGAGAGTTATAGAAGCGCAACCTAATGATCCAGTAATGATTCGCAACTATGGGGCTGGACCAAAATGGGTTCCTGCAACTGTCAGGAGAGAACGGGCCCTGTTTCCTTCAAGTGCCAACTAGAAGATGGTCGTTCTATTAAACGCCATCAGGACCAGATATGGGAACGTGAATTGCAAGATGACCAGAGTCTTCCGGAAGGGAGACCTATTCCTACTACATCAACCCCACTCCGCAGGTCGTCTTGGGTCTCTCACCCTCCTGACAGACTCAACTTGTAGGGGAGGAGTGAAGTGACGTGTGTGTGTGTATATGTATATAGGCTAGTCTAAAAGTCACTAAAGGGAAAAGTCACTAAAAGAAAGCCGAATGGCAACGCAAAAAGATAAACAGCGGAACGCGGTCTGTTCGTTTATTGGGATGAACTAAACAGTAGGGATATACCAATATCGCTTTTTAGCCAGTAACCGATACCGATAATTAAAAATAGTATCGGCCGATAACCGATACCGATATCCAGCTAGGGTTTATTAGTTTGTCATATTTTTGGAACATATTCATAATTTATTTTTCTGTGTTGAAAATTTGGCAACAAAGCAATAATCCTTTTCATTAAAGATGGCAACACTGCATTAGATGTCATAGTTTTGTTTGTTATACAGTTGGACTGCGGGCCTATGTTGAGCTTAGTAAATGTGTTTTTAACCAGCAAGCTGAGTTAATATTGAGAGCTATGACTACAAGATAGTTTTTTTTGTTTTCTAGGCTTTATACCTTTTTCTCAAAGGATTTACACTTGTTTGATTGGCTGTTTGAAAAGAAAATTGAGTAAAACTTATGTGCTACATTTCTTAGGACCTAGGCTATGATTGACCTGCAGCCAGAGCTGGGCAGTATTTAAATACATTTGTATTTAAATACGTATTTAAATACATTTGTGTATTTAGAACTGTATTTATAAATACATTGTTTTTCATGTATTTAAATATAGTATTTAAATACTTTAATGAGTATTTAAATACAATGTATTTAAATACTCAAAATATAAAAATGTAAATACTTTTACTGGTTTAATACACGTTCTGTACTAGCACAGTACGACGCGTCGACAGTGTAGTACAGCATGGTTCATGTTTCAACGTGTCAGTTCAATCAGTTGTGTGCCACTCTTAGTCAAAAGCGGTTGATTTCTTTATCGTGTGCGTGTCATGGCTTCAACAAGCAAATCCGGTGAATCAAACAGTGATATATCTGCAGATAACAATTTAGTGCACCCTCTGTTTGATGGAAAATACTTTAAAATTAAATCTAAAGACGGTAATAAGGTAAAGTGCACCTGCTTGCTGTGTAAACACGAAGTCTCTGCTGCAAGCAATGCTAAACGAATCTGTACACTCATCTGAAGGTAAGTGTTTTTTTAGACATCAAAAAATATCTTGAAATTGACCGAATAATCGTACAAAACGGCTCTGCCTTAAGTGGGCCTGTGTAACTAACTCGTTGCAATCAATCCAATTTGCGATGGAAAATTCATTGATGAAAAAGCTTTTAAAATCGTCTGATCTATCGAGTGGTGTATTTATTTCGAAATTCACCGTGTCCCCTAAAGTAGAAATTTATCAAAAATTGATATCAATGATTAATTATTGATTCATTAATTATCGATCATTATTCATTAGGTAATTCATGTTTATTTTTTTCACAGCGTGTCCACCCTGGCATGATTCAGACTGTGCAAAAGTTGAGTATAATATGTCACTGGTTGAACATCGTAAGTTCTAAGTTCTTTTGTTTTTGTTTTGTTCTAAAAAGGGAAATATATAATCGGAAATTAGATTGTACTATGTATTTCTTTATCCTTTATCAAGCATTTTATATTGTTGTTACTCATGAATTAGTGAATGCATATGTTAAAATTTGTATGTATTTAAAATGTATTTACAAATGTATTTAAATACAACTGATGTATTTTGTATTTAGTATCTAAATACATTCGTAAAATGTATTTAGTATTTAGTATTTAAATACATTTCTCCCATGTATTTAGTATTTAGTATTTAAATACATTCAATGTATTTATTGCCCAGCTCTGCCTGCAGCATTAAGCCAAACATAGCGTATGTCTATATCCTGACCTATTTAAAAACGTATATATTGTATATAACACAGTGAAGTGATAAAACAATAAAATATTCGAAATTTCATCCTCTAAATAGTATTTTATTCATAATTTCGGAAAAATCGTACTTTTGAAATACCGGCCGATATTTTTAAAAATCGGCCGATACGGATATCGATAAAAATCTACCAATATCACCGATACCGATATATCGGTACACCCCTACTAAATAGCATGTACTTTTGTATCTGACTAAATCGTTGGTGCTAAGTTTAATTTGGTGATGCTTCAAAAGTGGTAAAGTAAAGCAGTTGAAGTTGTCTAATTATTTATTATATCAGTTAGTGCCAATATCTATAGCTTTTAAATTAGTAAGGTTAGCTATTTAAGTAGGTTGTTGTGGAACGCTGGCACCTATGGTAGCCCTTAAAGAAGATCTAAATCAAAGCACCAGTAAGTACCTTTATTGTCTATTTAATAACCTAATACCTAACGGGTTCAACACCCCCACGTTATTACATTTGGCGACCCTTATTTTGTTGCTGTATATTTGTTCTCTCTATTTGCTGCTTTTTGTCTAGATCAGGGGTCGGCAACCTTTTGAACGTAGTGTGCCAGTTTAGAAAAACAAAACAAACAAAACATCTTTATTGCGGATCATTCACAATCCATTGCCACGTAACCTAACATACAAGTACACTCTTACGTATTATACACTGAACGTAATACAAAAATAAGGCCAACATAGCCACTTAACTTAACATACAAGTACAAAAATAAGGTCATCATATCCATTTAACCCAACATACAAATACAATCTTGTTATAACACAACTAAATATGCATATATAATCTTTGCTACATTACAAAAATAAGGTATTGTAAACCAGCAGTTGTCTGAACCAAGACTGCCATATAGGTGAGAGGCACACAGTATCTGAAGACAGGACATTGCACAATAACACATTGGAGCTGTTTTGGACCCTAGTAATAAAATTATATATATTCTTCCGGATTAACATTTGGCTGGTAGGTAGATTACGCGTAGTAAACATAAAACTGCCACTGCACCATTTTGGTTCCCTACATAGCATACGAAAAATATTATTATGAGCAACAGAGAGTTTATTCATAGCAGTTTTTGTATAGTTCCACCACAGATGGGAGGTATAAAATGCAGTACAGTAAGTTCTAAAAAGATATGTTTTAACTGATTCTGAACACAAACCAAATTTCCTTACTACCATGTTACCTGTACATACAGCTTTTTACGTTGCCTCTCAATATCAAGTTCATCTCGCACCTCCTAAATATTTACATGTGTCTTTGACAGGTATTGTTTGACCATTCATTTCAAAAGACCCACATGATACAAGCCTTCTGTGAAGATAATAACTTAACTCTTTCATCCATGTGTAGTCTTCCTGGTGATAGCTTTACTTATGTTAGTGGTAGTTGGCACACCACCTCATGATTGGATCATTGTATTTGTACACACACCTGATGCAAATCAAGTAGTTCTGAATATGGTAGTTTTGTACAGAATTGTACTCCTATGCTAGTTCTGACCACATTTAGTTAGGTCTGCACTGGTAAAGACTTCAGGAGGAAAATTAGAGAGACCTATACAAAAACTCTATGCTTTAGAAATCAGCAAAAACACAGATAGTCAAGATGAAACATTTGAGTTACAGCCTCGTGGAGAAGGCTTGGCTAAATTTGCAGAAGGTAATGACAACAATGCCTCTTCGGTGGGGAGTGTTAGAAAATCTAGAAGAGGAAGAGCCATTGTTGTCCCAAGGCGATATGATGACTAAGCTGATTGATGCAGCATTGCTTGTATATATTAAGTTAAGGTGTGTATATATATCCATCTCATAATTGTAAAGTTAGTGAAAAATTCACTTAATTTAGAGCTAGCATTTTTGGGCTCTTGTAGCATCATTGTTTGGGCACTCTGGTGGCATCATTTTTTTTGCGGCGCTGCGCGTCCTTCCTACTCGTTTGTTGAATGCGGACTTACAAGGTGTGGTCTTATAGAGAGCTCTCTTGCAATTCAGTCTGGTTGTTTAGATACAAGAGTGTTGCATCGTGCAATAGTGCAGGTTGTGTTGTTGTTGCAAGGTTTAAAAAGACCATAAATAGTGCCCCTTTTGTTTTTTATCTTAATTTTATGCAACTGAGGCCTAAGGTAGGCCCACATCGAGTCAGCAACCCTAAGGTAGGACCTAATAGGACCTCCAAGTCTGTAAGATTTTAGTCTAGCTTAACTTGGGCTGTAGGTTAAACTGGCCCTTCAGAGCTTGGCCGTTTAGGGCTCAGCTGGGATTCTGAACCCAAGAAAAATTTTAAAAAACTAACACATATAGAGTTAAATTTAGGAATGCACAAATTTAATAATACACAAAATAATTTTTAAAGATACACAGAAAAAATTAAGAATGCACATTTTGTGTATTAATACACGCTAAAATAGCCTATGACATATACACGAATTATATGTACGGTGCTAGGGGCTAATTGAGAAACAAACTTAAAAGAGCCTTAACATTGTATTTTGCCGTTTGCCAAAACCAAACAGAATTAAACAAACTTTACTTTAGGGCCTATAAAACATAAAATAAAACAGGGAACTTGTTAGTTTGTGTACTCTGTCATATTTAATCAAGGAAGTTTGCGAAATCTCGAATTATATCATCGAAACTCAGTTGAATGGGGGGCCCCTCAAGCATGGGAGCCTGAGGCTTCAGCCTCAATAGGCTCAGTGATAATCCGCCACTGCCTTCAGTGTAGGTACTAGCTTGGTTGCTCGTCTTTCTACATTCTCTACAGCAGTGCTATTCAACCTTTTCTGGGGACTATCTACCCTTACCGAACAATTAAGAAAATTCATCTACCCCTCTCTCAGGGCCGTAACTAGGGTTTAGAAATTAGTGAGGTCCAGATTTTTTTCGAGCGCGGCGGGACGAGCAAAATTCAGACCAAAATGACATCTACTGTACAAACACAACCCAAGCTATACACTAAACACAAAACCCTTGTCTATAATTAAATACTGTACAAAGGGACCTGTTAGCAAAAATACTTTTATTAAAGCTGCAGCAATATTTCACGGTTCAGTCTCTTTTTTTTTTTTTAGGAAATAATTACCGAGGTCATGACCTCGGTGACCTCATAAGTAATTACGGCCATGCCCTCTCTTTTGAAACGAAATTTCCTTGTTTTTATTAAAGCCTCAACTAGAAATATCATTAGCCACCTCTTATCAACATTGTTTAAATATTTTTAGCGCTTAGTAGCCTCTGGAGAGAACAAAAGCTAGCAGACTTTTAACTTAGAATTATTCATCGGGTAAATAATTACACTCATAAAACCATAAATACATTTTTATTAATTAATCGACAGCATGGAAATAAGCAAAAACTATAAATAAAAGAAAATAGAACATTCTTTCAAGAAAAAAAAATTCTTTAACAAAAAGAGGAAACTGCCATATTCACAGAATTAAAAGTTTAAAAAAATCGGCTGGACATATAACATTCAACATTTAAACTAGTTATATTTTACGAATTTATCCCACAAACCAATAAAAACGGGTAAATACACAAGAATCTTAGTGACTTGGTTGCTGCTGTTCATGGCCTACGATCATTTCGTTGCGCGGCGTTATCCTTGACTCCAGGGCTCCTCGCATCAAGGGATCGACATCCAGGATTGAGTTTCTCTGCTTCAACTTGATTACAGTAAGAGAAAAGAACCCCTGCTCACACAAATAAGTCGTTGCCATTCGAATGAGAATGGATATAGCCATTTCACTTAACCTCTGATACTCAGGAATTTGAAGGAGGGAAACCCAAAAATCACCGTAATATTCACAATTCCTGAACTTAATTTTTTGCGCAAACTCCGTCTTCAGGTCAATCAAATCCGCGTTCAACTGTCCAACGTCAACTTGAACTTTAGTAAACGGCTGAACAATCCATAGGTGACAGTTCAAAGACAGTGTCTCTCCGAGAAATATGCCTCGAGGTTCTCTCCAAGCAAATTTAGATGATCCATGATCAGGGCAGACATCCTCTGCTTTAATGATTCGTCCATCTGTGCCTCCCATCCACAATCCCTCATGAATTCATCAAAGGTTGCGAATTTTGAAAAATCTTTCTTTTCTACCTTGGACTTCCAAAGTCGCAGCTTCAGCTTGAGGCCATTCACTTTTCCCATTACTCCAAAAATATCTTCACCTTTAGCTTGAAGGCTTAAGTTTAATTTGTTTAAATGCTCGAAAACCGAAGCCATATAAGACAGCCTTGCCAGCCAGAAGTTGTCCTGAAGTTTGAGTGCTTTCTCACCTCCCTCTTCTGTGAAGAAAACACATAGCTATTCCCTTAATGCAAATACGCGGTTTAAAACTTTTCCACGAGACAGCCATCGCACTTCGCTATGAAATAGTAGTTCGGTGAACTCATCCGCCATATCTTTGTACAGTTCGCTGAACATCCTACGTTTTTTTCGCGTGAGATCGAATAGAATTCACCATTTTCACCACATCATCAAGAAGCTCCTCGAATGCATTCTTTTGGCCACGATTTCCACGTCAACTCAGCCGTTTTTCCACAAGTACCTCATGGTGAAAGCACAGTGAATCGAAACACAATCCGGAGAAATTAATTGTAACTTTCTAACTACTCCATTCGTTGATCCAATCATGGCAGTCGCCCCATCTGTGGTTACAGATTTGCACTTCTTCCAATCCAGTTTCTCTTCCTTCATTAAATCATCCCACTTCTTAAATATAGCATCTGATGTCGTATTTACTCCCACCTCATGGCAGCAGAAGTAGTGATCCACGATCGTTTTTGCTTCCACATCTGGGAAACGGCAGTACACAATGAGCTGCGCAGCCCCTCCCACATCTGTTGTTTCATCGAGCTGGATGCCGAATGAAGGTGCTTGCCGCAACTTATGAAGAAGTTGATCCTTCAAATTTTCAGCTATATTCATGCATCGCTGACGAGTCGTGGTGTCTGACAGGGGAATCTTTTTTACCTTCTCCACCGGCTTCTTTCCTCCATGAACAAGGTCTGCAGCTATTTCCAGACATGGCAGTACTATTCTTTCCAGCTCAGTGTGCGGTTGTTTCGTTTTAAGAAGTACATGTGCCAATAATTATTGTGCCATCTTCAACGAAGCCAGAACAAGTAATTTGTTGTCTCTGTGTTTTATTTGTTTCTTAAAAGAGGATTGTTGCTTCCAGTAAGAAGACAAAGTTTCTTCGAAGAATTGCTTTGATTTGTTCTGATGTTTAATAGTATGCACGAACGTGTAATATTTTTTTCCTAAAATTAAATGGTTTTGTATAAAGCAGTTTTTACAATTCTGCTGATCTCATCCACCCCCTCATCCACCCACGTAAGCTATCCACCCCAAAATAAATCTCATCCGCTCAAGGGTGGACCGTCCACCCAGGTTGAATAGCACTGATATATATATATATATATATATATAATCATGCGGGTTGCTTCTACAGAGCTTCAATTTAATATTTAGGAGAAATCCAATGACAAGGAGAAATGTAAATGCCATGAAAAGTCTTCTTTAATGCGCAACGTTTCGAGCAATACGCTCATCTTCAGGCTGTTTAATAACAATGTGAAATTAAAATCAATATTGAATGAAAAACAAAACAGAAAATTTCTATAACCTATTCGTAAAGACAAATTTTAAAAGACTGAGAAAAGAGGGTTAAATTCTAAGTTATACAGATTTACATATAAAAATTAAGAAGTTATTTTTAAATACATATAGTAAATGTGAAATTAATACACTGGAAAAATTAACAATAGTACACAGGAATAATGGAACTAGCTACCTTACACAGCAGTATCCGAGGCTGACTAATTTGAGCAGAGACAGGAACGGGAAACACGAGAGATGGCGAGGGCGATTGGGGAAGGAGGGATTATAAGGAATTGGGGAAGGAGGAGGGATCATAGCAAATTGAGAGGGACGGCTGATGAGTCAACATTCAGACTAGGGGACAATGCTTTAATGAACAGCGATTCTAAAATTCTTAGTGAGTTGGGACAAGTATTACAACCAAGAATTTTAAAATTGTCTAAAGTGACATCAATTTTACATTAAACAGCCTGAAGATGAGCGTATTGCTCGAAACGTTGCGCATTAAAGAAGACTTTTCATGGCATTTACATTTCTCCTTGTCATTGGATTTCTCCTATATATATATATATATATATATATATATATATATATATATATGCTGCAAACCCACAACCCTTGTGGGTTTGCAGCATTTATTCATTTCACGTGTTTTATTGTGAAATTCATCCCATATATATATATATATATATATATATATATATATATATATATATATATGATACACACGGACCGTGCATGAAACAATGAACTCTTCTAGGATAATTAAATCCACGTCGGGCTAGCATCATGAAAAGGAAAACTATGGTATTTGTCATTTACCATTACTTATTCGGACTATAGTGGATTTAATTATCCTAGAAGAGTTCCTTGTTCCATGCACACAAAGTGGTGCTCAAGCGCTTTCGTCTAATGACATCCTCAGGAACACTGAAGTAAAAGGAGAGTTCAAGACAATATATAGGTTACAAAAATATATGTACAGTATGTATATATATATATATTAGGGTGATTCAAATATGGGGCTAAAAAAAATTTTTTTATATTTTAATGTGTTCAACCCTTTAAATGGTTCATTTCAGCATAAAAATAACTATCCTAAAATATTTTAGCAAATTTTTTATTTTTAAGGGTTACTACCAGCAATTAAAAATTGACAGAACGACTCAAATTGTCAAATTTTTCCACATCACCCAGGAGGTACAGTACAAGGCGCATTGCTTTTTTTTAATGTGGAAAGCTCCCCCGTAGGTCCTACCATAACCACAAGCATGCATAATTAAACTAGCATGATATTTGAGACATTAGCTGTCCTTACTTCATCAATGTTTCTTTTTTTCTATCAGGGTAAACAGCCCTGTAGTTTTCACTACTTGTAGCAAGAATTGTTTTTGATCTTCGTCATGTGTTAGTATTTTATTATATTCATCCATTAATTTTACTCCTCTTTCCGCTGTATCATTCACGACTTTCCACTGTTTGATAGATTTCTTAGCGGAGTTAAACTCTTCATCATTATGCCATTCTTTAGCATCTTTGAGTAAAAATTTTGAACTAAATTCTGTTATTGTAAAGAATCTTTGAGTATTTGATGTGACAAAATCTTCTAATTTCTTCGTTAGAATAAGTGCAGGATCTAGAAAAGCCCGTTTTGCAGGAAGAGTTTCTTTTGTATTTTGCAAGGCCTTTACCATTTTGTTTTTTGTTTCAGTAGGCACTTCATCATCATAAAAGGCCAACGCTACCAGTTCTTCTGATAGGTACCAGAGGTGACCTAAAAGTTTTTTAATAGCAACAAATGCAATTGTGTCTGTGGTGTCGACATGCCAGCCACAATAAATCGTTGTCGAATTTTTGTTCTAGAAGAATAGCTGCACCATTTCTAGGACCAGTATTGGCTGCCGTTGTATCGAAACACATGCATTTTATTTGTTCGCAGATGCCCCATTCAAGCGATGTCTGATTGTTGGCATTAAAACTAGAGACGCATTTCTGTCACTCAATTTTGCAACATCAAGACTTCCTAATAATTTATCATCAAACAATTTTCTACGTTTGCCTTCCTTACTTTTCCATGTTGAAGGTTGTGCAGCACAGAAACCAGATTCATCACTTTTACTCTCCTCTGATTCTGATTCTGATGATGTACTGGTGAGTATGACAGCCTCTTCATTCTTCTTTCTTTTGATCTCTTCTTCTGCTTTCCTCTTTTCATAATGTTGCTTTTCTGCTGCTCTTTGCTCTTTTTTTAGCAACAGCCTTATCAATGGTACCCATTTTTCCATTGAGCAATGAGCAATGTCAATGTCAAATAAGTTTTCAGTTTATCTTTCCATTTTTCTTCTTTATTGTTTAAATTTTGTGATCTTTTCAATTTGTTTGCTTTGTTTTTCTTAAGCAGCTGCCATTCCTTCAGTATTCCTTGAATTTTATCTACTACATGTACTCTGTTTTGCTGGTATTCCTGTTTTTTTCCAAACTGCTAGCACATCATCTGCAGTAGAGTAGCATGATTCTCTAATGCCTCGCTTTTTAATATTTCTGTAGTGCATGAAGAGGGCCATCATTTCCTTCTCTGATGGTAATACGGATGTTTTAGTACTGCAGAGGGCTGCCCAATTAGCCATACTTCAGTTTCTTTTCTTGTAGAACGTCTCCCAACTGAGCAACTAGGTGATGGTGAGTTAGGCCTAGCTTCCATAATCGATTAATTGGTATCAAAATTATGAGTTCCAAACAACAATTAAAAGCAAGCTAGTATATAAACCATTAATTAAAAATTCTGAAATATAAACACTTAAACATAAAATCCTAAGTTGTAAAAACAAACAAATTGAAAAAAAGGGAAACTTTGACGCCTGGTAGCACATAGTAAATTTTATTTAAAATTCACCAAATTTGTCATACACTACTTTTTTGTCATAGGGAACAAAAATACAGGTTGAACAATTAAAAAAAACTTTGATTTTTTTGAATCACCCTAATCAGGGCCGGATTAAGACCTTTAGAGGCCCTAAGCACTTAAAAGATTTTGGTGCCCCATATATATGTAATTCAAAATATAAACAAAAATAAACCATAAAATAAAATTTTATTTTTTGAAATGAAACAAAACTTACAGTAAGATGGAAAATAATGTTTATTTTTGTATACTTCCACTTCATTTATATTTGAAAAGTTTTCTCCTACTTTTTTTAATTGCAAAGTCTTTGATCAGATCCTCAAAACTAATCTTACGTAACACATCTGCTTCTATACTTAGTAGAGATAAGGCATCCAGCCTGCCTTGTTGCATAGTTGTTCTGTTGGTATTTTTAATATACTTCAACTGAGATAATGAACGCTCAGCTGAGCAATTTGTGACCATTAATGTTAAAAATATACGAAAGGCAATTTCTACATTTGGGAAGGCACACTCAATATTGTCTTCTACAATTATTTTATAAAGTTCAGCATGACTGAATCTTGTTTTTACATTTACTATAGCACACGAAAATATTTAATCTATATGTATTTTTAATATGGCGCTCAAAGATTTGATATAAACAAAATAATAACGCAAAGCGTAAAGTGTGTGATTACAACGAAATATATTTATTCTCTCAAAAGGGTTGTTGTTCACTACAAATTCAAACAATGAAAAAAAATAAATACTATATATGAATATATATATTTCAGTTTTCAACAGCTTATAGGCTATAAGCCGCGATTATAATAGTATAATAAATCCATGGTAAATCCGACAATGGAAAATTTCTGTGGTGCCCCCCTTCCCTTGATGCCCTAAGCACGGGCTTATTTTGCTTAATGGTTAATCCGGCCCTGACCCTAATATATATATATATATATATATATATATATATATATATATATATATAGTATAGAAATAAAAATTGTGGGAGGAGCAAATACATTTGTACGGAAAACTGACAATTTTAGCACTGCCCGAAATTCAACATAAATTCGAATGGTTTGTTTACAACCAATTTTTTATAGTTATTGTCTGAATGAGACAAAGGTCACAAAAGAATAAATAAATGAAAATAAATATAAATTGGAAGCGAAAATAGATAATAATAAAAAAAATTACAAACTGATGCCTAAATGATATATAGGTCAACCGAAATACATAAAGAAATAAACATGCGGATAAAACAACAAAAAAAACTGTAAGCGGATCTATTTTTGTGAAGCACTTGGAAATTATATGGAATTCAATCATAAAATGATAAAGTGGTAACATTTATTAAATAATTAAGAGTAGGATTCGACGTGACGCCCATCAGTATCCCTGCACAGCTCAAATCGTTCCGCAGCATTTCTAAACACATTCTGGAGCATTTGCGGGGTTATGTTATCTGCAGCAGTTCGTATACGTGTACGTAAGTTTTCAAGACTCGTAATCTTCTTCTGATAGACGTGCGATTTGATAAAGCCCCATGCAAAGAAATCTAAAGGGGTTAAATCTGGTGATCTCGCTGGCCAAGGTCTGTTGCTTCCGCGTCCGATCCAGCGATTTGGAAAACGTCCATTTAGATAATCCTGAACAATTTGGCATAGTGACAAGGAGCACCATCATGTTGATAGACGACGGGGATAGGATTGTTAGTACCGTCGTCTATCAACATGATGGTGCTCCTTGTCACTATGCCAAAATTGTTCAGGATTATCTAAATGGACGTTTTCCAAATCGCTGGATCGGACGCGGAAGCAACAGACCTTGGCCAGCGAGATCACCAGATTTAACCCCTTTAGATTGCTTTGCATGGGGCTTTATCAAATCGCACGTCTATCAGACGAAGATTACGAGTCTTGAAAACTTACGTACATGTATACGAACTGCTGCAGATAACATAACCACGCAAATGCTCCAGAATGTGTTTAGAAATGCTGCGGAATGATTTGAGCTGTGCAGGGATACTGATGGGCGTCACGTCGAATCCTACTCTTAATTATTTAATAAATGTTACCACTTTATCATTTTATGATTGAATTCCATATAATTTCCAAGTGCTTCACAAAAACAGATCCTGACTTTATGTACACCCTGTATGTGTCACAAAGAAATAAAATAAAGAAATAAACCTATAAAATAAATTGAAACATAAATTGTAAGAGAACCACACAAAGAAATAAAATAAAGAAATAAACCTATAAAATAAATTGAAACATAAATTGTAAGAGAACCACACAAATTTATAAGGGAAAAAATTACCAAAGGTTTTTATAGTTATTGTCTGAATCATACATAGGTCACAACAAAATAAAAAAGTACAAATAAATATGAACTGGAAAACAAGATGATGCCTAAATGATATATAAAGAACTATAAGAATATATACGGCATATATAGGATATATATATACACGACATATATAAGCAATATATAAGGAATATATATATATATATATATATATATATATATATATATATATATATATATATATATATATATATATAAGAAATACATACATGTACACATATCCACACACACACATATATATATATATATATATATATATATATAAGAAATACGCATACAACAATAAATTGAAAAATAAAATTGTAAGAAAAGCATACAAATTTATAAGGAAAAAGAGACAACACAAAAATTTTTTTTACCAAAGGTTTAGCAGCCTTCCCTCCTTGTTTAAATCCATTCTGAAGCAATTCAGAGCAACGGGATCGAGTTGAAACAGACCTTTACTCATGTTAAAGTTATTTGTAAGTTGAATTATAGCAGACTCAAGAATATTTCTATTAACAATGTTGCTAGAGTGAAACAAAACTGAAGCATTATTCCAGTCAATACAATGGGATAACTCTGACAAATGGACAAAAAGGGCATTGGACGACTGTCCCGTTCTAACGGAATACTGATGCTGTTTTACACGCGTTTGCAAATCCTTTCCCGTCTGACCTATGTAAAAGGAATCACATTGTTTACACCCAATTATATATTGCTTATATATGTCGTATATACAGAGCTGGGCAATAAATACATTGAATGTATTTAAATACTAAATACTAAATACATGGGAGAAATGTATTTAAATACTAAATACTAAATACATTTTACTAATGTATTTAGATACTAAATACAAAATACATCAATTGTATTTAAATACATTTGTAAATACATTTTAAATACATACAAATTTTAACATATGCATTCACTAATTCATGAGTAACAACAATATAAAATGCTTGATAAAGGATAAAGAAATAGTACAATCTAATTTCCGATTATATATTTCCCTTTTTAGAACAAAACAAAAACAAAAGAACTTAGAACTTACGATGTTCAACCAGTAACATATTATACTCATTATATCATTGCAAAATGAGTAACAATTAATGAGTAGATGAGACATAAACGTAAACATAAGACGTAAACATAAACATAAGGCACCTTACGAATTCTCTTTTATTTCACTGTTGCTGCGGATCAAAACCAATCTTTCAAAAGTTTTGTCTGAAAGAGAGTTTCTTTTGGGAGTCAAAGTGATTCCCGCGAATATCACTGCTTGATATATCACTATTTGATTCACCGGATTTGCTTGTTGAAGCCATGACACGCACACGATAAAGAAATCAACCGCTTTCGACTAAGAGTGGCACACAACTGATTGAACTGACACGTTGAAACATGAACCATGCTGTACTACACTGTCGACGCGTCGTACTGTGCTAGTACAGAACGTGTATTAAACCAGTAAAAGTATTTACATTTTTATATTTTGAGTATTTAAATACATTGTATTTAAATACTCATTAAAGTATTTAAATACTATATTTAAATACATGAAAAACAATGTATTTATAAATACAGTTCTAAATACACAAATGTATTTGAATACTGCCCAGCTCTGCGTATACAGTATATATTAGGGTGTGTCAATTTTGTCAACTTTTTTCAAAATCAATTTTGGTAGTGAAAATATAGTGTCTTTTCATGTCAAAACTTGAAATTGGCCAACCAAAATGAAATAAAATAACCCTTACCTACATCAATTTTACCTTAAAGTTTCAGAAATTGACTCTTTTACTAAATAATAGGACATAAATTGATTAACTATTCATCTGTCACAGAATTATCCCACTGATCGCATATGGAGTGTTTTCAAGGTCATATAGTTGTTGTACAATGTACAAGTCACAACATGAATAGAACTGTCCCTCACTCTCAGTCCTCAGTTGCCTCTTAGATGTCATAGACGGTGGTTTGTTGTTATTGCTCTTGTACCTACTTCATAGTTATTCTACTAGACGAATACTACAGTTTAACTGTAAGTATGGGTTATTGTTTATTACAATTATTTATTATTATCATATTCTTCTGTCTAATTATGTTGTAATCCCATGAAATATTTTTTTATTGAATTTTAGAACATCGAATGACTAAACTTTGAAACATCGTAATTGATATAAAATACTTAAATGTTTTTCTTTCTTTTCAGATATTCCTAAGATGCCAAAATTGAAGACAAGAGGTCAGTCGTCATGCCACTTAAGCCTGTTAGTCGGTACAGGCAAGGAGCTTCCCGTATCAGAACTACCAACAGTGCGAGACATGCTGAGACTAGGGTTACTCCTTCGTGAACAAAATACAAAGGATAGAAGGAACTACACAGAGAAAGAGCTCATAAGGGACATGATTCCCCCTCTTCTGCATCAGTGGAAAAAAGCTAATGTGTTATTCAAACCACCTGTACTCAATCAGTATAGAACTATTGAGCTAAAATTAACAAAGCTGTGGCACAAAGCAGTTGAGACATCACTTGGTAAAGGAAAACTAGCAAAGAAAAATAAATTTCTGCACACACTTGATACTCTTCTTGACATTTTTAACTGCCAGTGTCCCAGAGAGTTGTGTTCTGAAGCCAATTGTTCTCCCTCATGTAGAAGAGAACCTCACCCTCACATTGACTGTCGCTGTCCTCGTGAGAAGAAGACCCCTGTTTTGGAGCTGGCTTTCATAAAGGCGCAGAAAACAAAGGCAGGAGGCCAAGGAAGTATGCAGATTGGTTCGGCAGATTATTCAGAAACCAAAAAACAGATTGTTATTGCTAAGAAAAAAGAGAAAATCAGAGAGAGGGAAGAAAGGAAGAAAAAGAAAAGTGAAGAAGCCACCCAAAGAGATGAAGAGCTCTATCAAGAGGTTTCTCACTTCTTTGAAAGCTCTTCAGATGAATAGAAAGAAGCAACATCAGATGATAGCTCCAAAATGCCATCTGAACCTTCGCCGAAGAGAATGAAATACAACACTAAAGACATCTCAAACATTGCCCTTGCCAGTATTCGCCACCATACGGGGCCACGAGAGACTGCAGAGATTGCCACTGCCGCTTGGATAAATGCAGGCCTCATCAGCCGAGAGGATACATCCTTAGTGATAGATCATAATAAGATAAGAAGAGCACAAGAAAAAATAATGAAGGAAATATCTGATCAGCATGAAAAAGATTTGAAGAAGGAAGGTCTCTCTTGCCTTTTGTTTGATGGAAGAAGCGATGATACAAAAGTTGTCCTAGAGGTAGAGGGAATGGACAGAAAGTTTCCCGGTCTCATCAAAGAAGAACACTACTCTGTGTGTTCCGAACCTGGTGGCCGCTATTTGTTTCACTTTGTTCCTGAAGCAGAAGTAGAAGGCAAGAAACATGCAGAGGCAATTGCTGATCAAATAATATGTTGGCTTCAAGAAAGAAGACTTGACAGTTCACTGCAGGCCGTTGGTGGAGACTCAACTGCAGTGAACACTGGATGGCAGGGCGGTGTTATGACGTATCTAGAGAAACACTTGGAAGAAGGCTTGTTTGGATTGTATGTGATTTGCACACAGGGGAACTACCTCTTCGTCGTCTCATCCAGGAACTTGATGGTCCTACAAAGAGCAACAACAAGTGGTCAGGCCCCCTTGGCAACACGCTAGATGAAGCAACGGAATTAGAAATAAATACAAAATTTCCAAAGGTCGAAGTTGGCCCTCCCCTTCCAGTGTTGTCTGAAGAAGTTATCAAAGACCTCAGCACGGATCAATCTTACGCTTATCGTATTGTTCAAGCAATCAGATCAGGAGAGTTGCCTCAAAATCTGGCTCTCTTGGAGATTGGACCCGTAAGTCACAGTCGTTGGTTTACTACAGCGATTCGTTTCTGCAGGATTTGAGTTTCCAAACATGCACTGAAGGGCAAAATGCTACAGAATTTGATGTTGATTGTTGAATTTATTATTGGGTTTTATCTTCCTCACTGGTTCAATGTAAAACTTAATCCAATGTGGATGGAGGGGCCCAACCACATCTTGTTTCAATTACAGCTACTGAGAACCCAAAGGAAAGTAGTGGTGGACATCGTGTTACATGTGGTGAGAAGGTCCGCTTGGTATGCTAGGCCAGAGGCAGTTTTGCAAGCAATACTCTGCAGCCAATGTACCAAAGAGCGAACTGAGGCTGTGGAAATCACTCTAAAGCTTAGAGGAACATCACTAGATGATGACCAGCTGGGAGACTGCTCTGTTCAGACAAGGAAGGTACCTCCGATAAACGTCAATGCCACGAAATTGTCAGAATTAGTTAACTTGAGTTCGGAAGTTTTGGAGCCACCACTGACAACATGTATAACAAACAAAGATTTAACACAACTTAAAGAGGCCCCAATGCAAGTGCCAAAGTGGCCTTCTCACACTCAGAGTGTGGAGAGATGTGTGAAAATGGTCACAGAAGCAGCTAATCAAGTTTACAGTCACGAGAGGCGAGAAGGCTACATCAAAGCGCAAGTAGCAAGCTGAATGCTGATGTCAAGGAACCGCAGCAAAAAGAACATGACTGCATTCGTTACTTTCAAATAAAGACTGAATGATATCTTATTGCCACTTTAAATGTTGATAGGATGTTTGCGCACATTTGTTATTTTGTTACGAATTTACGGAAAAATGGAATTTTTTAATTAAAATTGATGTAGGTAGGAGTTATTTTTTATTGTTTTTGAAGCAAGGATATTATTTTGTATGCCAAATGATTACATTAAATTGCTACCAAATCACATGATTTTTCAATTTAGTCATTTCACCCCCAAAATTGACACACCCTAATATATATCCTACATATGCCGTATATATTCTTATAGTTCTTTATATATCATTTAGGCATCATCTTGTCTTCCAGTTCATATTTATTTGTACTTTTTTATTTTTTTGTGAACTATGTATGATTCAGACAATAACTGTAAAAACCTTTGGTAATTTTTTCCCTTATAAATTTGTGTGGTTCTCTTACAATTTATGTTTCAATTTATTTTATAGGTTTATTTCTTTATTTTATTTCTTTGTGACATACCGGGTGCGGCAAAAGTAACGCCCTTTTAATAATTGTATCTGTATAGTTTTATACAGTATAATTTTTTATAGTTTTATATTGTATCATTTTGTTTCTTTTATTTTTACAGAAATTCTGAATAAATATGGCCTTGCGATTGACGAGAGAACAAAGAGTGAAAGCAGTTAAACATTATTACCAAAACAATAACAATGGAACAATGGAGCTAAAGCCGCTCGTTTGTTATCAGAAGAATTTAACATTCGACAAGTGCAGAGCCGCAATATCACAAGTCTAATTAGAAAATTTGAAAGAACCGGAAGCGTAAGTGATGCCACAAGATCAGGGAGGCCAGTTTCAGCAACAACCTTAGAAAAGTCCAATGAATTAAGAGAATCATTGTTGCACACTCCTCAAAAATCCAGTAGACGTCTTTCTAAGGAGTTGGGTATCAGTGACAGAAGTGTCCGTAGACTCTTAAAGAAGAACAAGATGAAGCCTTACATCCCTCGCGTGTCACAGAGCTTGCATGATGGAGATGCAGATAGACGATTCGAGTTTTGCGAAAATTTCCTGAATAAAGTCAATGAAGATGAGACCTTTCTTGATAAGATATGGTGGTCAGATGAGGCAACATTCAAATTGAACGGGCATATCAATCGCCATAATTGTGTGTACTGGAGCGATGTTAACCCACATGTTATCTTGGAAAAAGACGTTAACCTACCAGGAGTGACAGTTTGGGCAGCCATCTCTTCCATGGGAATAATAGGCCCGATATTCTTTGATAGTACTGTTAATCAAGATAATTATTTACAAATGCTGCAAACTGAATTCTGGCCGAGAGTTAGAAATCAGGGAATTTACTTTCAACAGGATGGTGCGCCACCCCACTATGGGTTACTCGTTAGGGAATGGTTAAATTTAAATTTCGAAGGGAGGTGGATAGGACGACGTGGAGCAATTGAGTGGCCAGCACGATCGCCAGACCTAACACCACCTGACTTTTTCTTGTGGGATGTACTAAAAGATCTTGTTTACAAGGTCAAACCGAAAACACTTTCTGAATTAAGACAAACAATTCGTGAAAAATTTACGACAATTAACGTAGAAATGTGTCAAAAGGTTTGTAGAAGTGTTGCTGGTAGGGTTCAGTGTTGTATTGAACACCAAGGGGAGCATTTTGAACATGATCATTAGGTTAGTAAATACTATGTATTTAGAGTACATTTTTTTAAGGTGTATTGAGCCAACCATAAAATTAATTAAATTCCAGTTATTTTTTAGTTTTTACTGAGAAAGTACTTGTTATTTTTCTTAAAATGCTGTATTTTTCTTAAAAATCTTATTATTTCTCTTAAAATGCTGTAATTGATTTATTTCCTTCAATAAAAGAGAATAAACTAAAAAGGGCTTTATTTTTGCCGCACCCGGTACCTATATATCATTTTGGCATCATCTATTAAATTGATTGTAAACCTTCCAATTGAACTTGAATTTGTTTGCTCCGCTTACAGTTTTTTTTTTGGTTTTATCCGCATGTTTATTTCTTTATGTATTTCGGTTGTGACCTATATATCATTTAGGCATCAGTTTGTAATTTTTTTTTTTTAATCTATTTTCGCTTCCAATTTATATTTATTTTCATTTCTTTATTCTTTTGTGACCTTTGTATCATTCAGACAATAACTATGAAAAATTGGTTGTAAACAAGCCATTCGAATTTATGTTGAATTTCGGGCAAAGTGCTAAAATTGTCAGTTTTCCGTACAAATGTATTACTGAGAAAGTACTTATTATTTTTCTTAAAATGCTGTATTTTTCTTAAAAACCTTATTATTTCTCTTAAAATGCTGTAATTGATTTATTTCCTTCAATAAAAGAGAATAAACTAAAAAGGGCGTTATTTTTGCCGCACCCGGTACCTATATATCATTTTGGCATCATCTATTAAATTGATTGTAAACCTTCCAATTGAACTTGAATTTGTTTGCTCCGCTTACAGTTTTTTTTTTGGTTTTATCCGCATGTTTATTTCTTTATGTATTTCGGTTGTGACATATATATCATTTAGGCATCAGTTTGTAATTTTTTTTTTTTTAATCTATTTTCGCTTCCAATTTATATTTATTTTCATTTCTTTATTCTTTTGTGACCTTTGTATCATTCAGACAATAACTATGAAAAATTGGTTGTAAACAAGCCATTCGAATTTATGTTGAATTTCGGGCAAAGTGCTAAAATTGTCAGTTTTCCGTACAAATGTATTTGCTCCTCCCACAATTTTTATTTCTATACTTACTATATATATATACTGTACATATATTTTTGTAACCTATATATTGTCTTGAACTCTCCTTTTACTTCAGTGTACCTGAGAATGTCATTAGACGAAAGCGCTTGAGCACCACTTTGTGTTTCTTTTCCCTTCGTGGTTTTATTAATCATAAATATTTTTCACGTGTCACTTTCGTGAAATAATTTTCATATATATATATCAGTGCTATTCAACCTGGGTGGACGGTCCACCCTTGAGTGGATGAGATTTATTTTGGGGTGGATAGCTTACGTGGGGTGGATGAGGGGGGTGGATGAGATCAGCAGAATTGTAGAAACTGCTTTATACAAAACCATTTAATTTTAGAAAAAAACATTACACGTTCGTGCATACTATTAAACATCCTTAGAATTTGACCAAAGTAATGAGGTCATCGTTGGAGAAGAGAAGCCAGTCGAAGAGCAGTTTGAACACAGCAGTGAAGAAGAAAATTCTAATAGGCCTTCTACGACTGGAGCGGTAAAACGGAAGATGAGACCTCAGCCATCGAAACAGAAACAGCGAAAATGAAATAAGGACCACATCAGGTTTGGGTTTTATCGTTCGAAGGAGGAGAGTTTGAATCCTTATCCATCAGCAAACTTTTTTTCTGTCCTACCGTGTACAGCAACGCCAATGTTGTTTCGTCAAAACTTGTCCTTCATCTGACGTCAAAGCACCCAGAACATCAGAACAAATCAAAGCAATTCTTCGAAGAAACTCTGTCTTCTTACTGGAAGCAACAATCCTCTTTTAAGAAACAAGTAAAACACAGAGACAACAAATTACTTGTTCTGGCTTCGTTGAAGATGGCACATGTACTTCTTAAAACGAAACAACCGCACACTGAGCTAGAAAGAGTGGTACTGCCATGTCTGGAAATAGCTGCAGACCTTGTTCATGGAGGAAAGAAGCCGGTGAAGGTAAAAAAGATTCCCCTGTCAGACACCACGACTCGTCAGCAATGCATGAGTATAGATGAAGATTTGAAGTATCAACTTCTTCATAAGTTGCGGCAAGCACCTTCATATATGCTAAAACTGTTCCAATCTATAGTAATTTTAATGTTTATTGAAATTTCTATAAATATTTTCAGAAACCATAAACTTCATGGATGACCCAAAGCCTGCAATATTGACTGATACTATGGCGTCATAAATGATATGATTTTCAGTGGAAACTTGGGAAGCGACCCAGGCAGATATACTTTTCCTAGCTGCTCCCAGTCCCAGGGATTAGTTGAAAAACTCCAACTTTGAGTTTATGACATGGTTGACAATATAGTACAGTAATTTAAAATCAGTTTCAAGTAGGGGGTTGGAAATTTAGGTTAGGCTAGGCCTACACAAAAGGAAAATATTTTGTTTCTTGCAGAAATTACAATGATTTAAGGGTTTACAATTTAATTTAGGAGTGGGATAATCTACGAGGCTCTAAACCTAGCCAAGTTTCGGTTAACTTGAAGCACTTCCATAATTTCAATTTAATGTACCGATTGCAAGAATTAGGCTAGTTACCAAATGGGAGTTTGGGCCCAGTATGAGAACTTTGGCACGACGGATGCGCGTTACCTTTTTTTTCTGCGCTTAAGTATGTAATGGCTTGAAATCTTTTCATTATAGCCCCCAGTGGCTTCATGTTTTCCAAATGAAATTAAGTAATGGGTAAAGATTTGTTTTAACTGCCCCCTCGTTTTTGACAGGAAAACATTTTTCTGGTGTGTTTTGTTCAAATCTGACCTTCATTTCCTAAGGAAAATCCCCATCTTTGAGGAACTGACGATCTGACATATCCTGCAAAAATGACTATTTTACCGGAAAATGAAGGTCAGATTTAAAGAAAACAGACAGAAATATATCAGGAAAATATGTTTTGATGTTGACAATTATAGGGGGAATTGGGGGTTTTGGGTGGGGGGGAAAGGAGGTGACCTGACCTAACATAATCCAACCCATAGGGAATTGGGGGTTTTGGGTTGGGGGAAAGGAGGGGACCTAACTTAACCCATGGGGAATTGGTTTTTTTTGGTGGGGGAGGGATATTGCTCAATAAGAACATAAGAAATTTTTATAGTGGGCACACTAGGCGCCACTTCAGCCCATCGAGGTGGCTCCACTATGTAAAAATTGCCTGTGCATTGTCAACAACCAATTTTTACAAAACTAATTAATTATCAATTTAAAACTATCAATTTAAAACTAGAGAGAGAATCTCTGGATCCAGAGGAGCAAAGTCATAATAGGCTACTATCCACAAATATGTTACTCTATATCTACTGTATTTATAACTGACATGCAAATATATCAGATTCAAAGAATCCAGTCAATTTCATTACGGTACCCATCAATACCAGTACCTTGCCAACCAAAAATAAGTCACGGTCCATATCAATTGTGGACCAAGTCACAATTTATAACCATATACATTACAATATATATACTTAGGAGGAAAAGTGTAGGTGTGGCTATAAAGACTGTACAGTAATGTAGAATGTGTGTGCACCCATTTTGGGTCTCCCATTTAAAGGTGTTTGTGGGGTAAGTGAAGATCATGAATTTTTCAATATCTCGCAGTACTATGTGGGACACTGCTCAGTAGAGGAATCTCTTTAAATTGGGTGTGTAAGGACAGAGAGTATCCCCTAACCCAAGATGCTGCCTCCCTATATCCCACAATACTTGTGTTGACTGTTGAGCTGTGGGATCTATCACCCAAATGCGCATAATATATATGAAATAAACTAGTACTATTCATGCAATAAAAATGGCCTTAAACACTATCACCAGATGTCCCTCGCAGACATCAAACTATCCAACCTTCTTTTGAAAGAATCGAGTGTATCTGAAGTCACCACTTCTTCTGTCAGACTATTCCAAAACTTAATTACTCTGTTTGTAAAACTATGTTTTCTTAAATTTGTTCTACATCTTGGCTTAAATAATTTCATACTATGACCTCTAGTCTGGTTATTGTGATCTTTAATGAAAAGAGACTCAAAATCTATCTTATCCAACCCTTTTATCATTTTATACACCTCTATCATATCACCCTTTAACCACCTCCTTTTTAATGAGAATATGTTTAGATACGCCAGTCTTTCCTTATATGTCAATTGTCTTAGAGATGGGATCATTCTTGTTGCTCGTTTCTGTACTTTTTCCAGTTTTTCAATATCTTGTATCAAATAGGGACTATTAAATTGAATACAGTATTCAAGGATGGGTCTCTCATATGAAATGTATAGTTGCTTTATAATATTGGGTAATTTGTATTCAATGTGTGTGTGCGTGAGATTGAGTCTAGCATTTGCTTTATTTCTGATTTCCATACAGTGATTTGAGGCTTTAAGTTCATTAGTCACAGTGACACCTAAGTCTTTCTCTTTATCATTATTTTTAATCCAAATTCCATTCATATTGTATTCAAATTCTAGATTTTTTGGCCTAATATGCATAACCTTGCACTTATCAACATTAAATCTCATCTCCCACTTATCTGCCCAGGCTGTTACTCTAAGTCTTTTTGTATTGTCATTGCTCCTGCTACTAACTTAACATTATAGTCTAATTTTGTATTGTCAGCAAATTTTGAGGTTTTATATGATAGGCCTTTCTCTAGATCATTTATATAGACAACAAAAAGCAGGTCTCAGCACAGACCCATGTGGGACTCTGCTCAATACAGGTCTCCAAGTAGACTTACAGTGGAACCTCAATATACGAACGCATCTCTATTTGAACAAATCGGTATACGAACAACTTTTTCAAGAAAAAATTGTCCCTGTATATGAACCATTCCCTCATATCCGAACCGAAAGAAGTGGCTGAGGAACTTTCTTCAGAGGAGGAGGGGATGAGTAAGGGCAACATTTCCATTGCAGACATTAAGGAATTGTGTTTTCATTGGGCTAAAACATAGAGCATGGTCGAGAAATGGCACCCTAACATTGCTGTAGTGAATAGTAGTATCAATTTGTTCAATGACAATGTGATTGCATACTTTAGAAATATTTTGAAGAGTAGGCAGACACAGACATTGGACAAGTTCTTTACCAAAGAAAAAAATCAAGTGCTAGTGAATCCCCAGCATCTTCTAGTGCTACTGCAAAGAGACAGAAAAGAGACAGAACACCAGAAGGGGAGTTACCTGATGTTTTTATAGAAGGTGACTCCCCTTCCAAACAATAATCTCCCTCCTCCACCCCACCTTCCTCTCCAGCTTCCACTTAGGCCATCATCACTCCTCAGCAAAGGTAAAGTTCAGGTTAAATTTTCATTTATTTGTATAATATTGCATTATTTATTGTTGTTACAGGTTTCATGTATGATTTTATGCATGTAAGTCTTATTTTACAGGTTTAATTAACCAATATTTTGACTTAAAAATGTTTCGTAAGGGGTAACTTTTGGGGGTCTGGAACGGATTAATCCAATTTACATTATTTCTTATGGGAAAAATTGATTCAATATACGAACAATTCGATATCAGAACAACCCTCAGGAACAGATTAAGTTTGTATATTGAGGTTCCACTGTATTTCCATTTAGATGAACTCTGTTTTCTGTTTCTCAGCCATTCTTTTATCCAGTCCAGCTATATGACCTCTTATACCATGGGCTCTAACTTTTACCAACAATCTTGCATGAGGAACAGTATCAAATGCCTTTGCAAAATCTAAGTATGTATACTATATCTACTGGCTCTTTATTGTCCAAATGCAATAGGACTCCATCATAAAATTCAATGAAGTTGGTTAGACAGGACCTTCCATTTCGAAAGCCATGCTGGCTATCATTTATAAGGTTGCACCCTTCAAGGAACTCAGTAACTTTACCTCTAATGATACCTTCAAGTAATTTGTAAATAATGGAGGTGAGGCTGATGGGTCTGTAGTTTTTTGCCAAGTTTCTATTTCCTTTTTTAAAGATTGGAGCCACATTTGCTTTCTTCCAATCCTCTGGAATTTCAGTACATATCAATGATTTATTAAAAATAATTTCTAGTGTCTATGCTATATTCTTTTTGGCAGCTTTTATGACTACTGGATGCATTTCATCTAGCCCTGGAGATTTTTCCATTTTTAATTTATCTATTGCTTTTAGGATATCTAGTTTTGTTACCCTTAATTTAATTCACTTATTTCTCTATCTTGTCCTGGTAGTATAAGATCAGGAATATTATTTAAATTTTCATTTGTGAATACTGATGAGAAGTATTTGTTTAGTTCTTCAGTTATTTCAAGATCATCATCTATATGGAGGGGGCCAATTTTCTTTTTCACTCTACTTTTCAAATTGAAGTGAGTGAAAAAACTTCTTAGGATTGTTTTTTGAATTCTTGGCTAGGCTTTTTTCCAGGTCTCATGTGCTATCTCTGATTGCTTTCTTGCAAATGCTTCTTTTATTTTTATATATTTCTGAGTCTGTGCCATTTTTAGTTCTTTTGAGTTTATGAAATGCTTGTTTTTTCTCTGATTGCTCTTTTTACATTGCAGTTTATCCAAGGTTGTTTATTATTTTTTCCAGTTCTAATTTTACACTGTGGGATATACTTCCTTTGTATGTTCATTTTTATACTTTTAAATTTTTCCCACATACTAGTTACTGCCTGTTCAGGCTGTAGAATATCTGTCCAATTTATTAGAGACAGATAATTTACTAGTGCATTTATATTTCCTCTTTTAAAATCTGGGATTTCTACTTTATTTTCACTAGGCCTTGAATTACAAACAATATTAAACCGAAGGATACAATGATCACCTGAACCTGGTGTTTCTGAAACTGAGATATCCTGGAAGGTATCTGGATTATTTGTTAGAATTAAATCTAGAATGGCATTGGCCCTGGTTGGCTCCTTTACTAACTGGGTTAAACCATTCTCAATTATACAGTCTAAGAATCTCTCATTACTTTCTGGTGTTTGTAATATTTCCCAGTCTATATGCCTATAATTGAAATCTCCAACAATAATAATAATAATGCTTGTCATTGCTTTATTTATTTTATCAATAAGTTTATTTTCTACATACTTATTTTCTTCTTTACTTTTGGGGATTCTTCCAACTGAACATCCCTCAGGTGGTCTATAGATACCCCCTATCCTGATTTTCCTGGCATTTTTATGCCCAATATCTATCCATACAGATTCAACCATTTCTTCTTTAACAGAGGTAACTTCAACTGGATTCAGATTTGTCTTGGCATAAATAAATACTCCGCCACCCTCTGAATATTTACATTCATAATAAAAAAGTTCATAGCAATCAATTTCATAAGTAATGGTATTATCTCTTTCACTAAATGGACTATTTGGTATCATACTGAATTTTATCCAAGTTTCAGTGACAATCATAACATCAGGATTTTCAGTACCTATGTATGCCTTGAATTCATTTATTTTATCTCAAGATACTTCTTGCATTTACATAGAAAAATGACCAAGAACCCTTGGAATATTTTGCTTGTAATTTAGTCTGGTTCTTGTTCTGTGATGGTATATTATTTGCATCTTTCTTACTTTCTTTGTTGACCTTTTTCTTTTGAGTTTTAATTATATTTTTTATTAGTTTATTGTTATCAAGAGTATTGGTATTTGTACTAATTTGGCCTATTCCTTTGGTTTTTAGTCAATTATATGATACAATCTTTGATATATGATACAATGCCAGAAACTTGAAGTTGGTGCTTGCCCTTATAATTTTTTGAAACATTTGTACCTATAGGTTTATAATTAAAATAGGACTCAAAATTTGATACCCCAGATCTGGAAACCTTCAAAATACCTTAAAGACTGGTAACCAGATCTGCTCATAGTTGCAAATTTGGTAATTTCTGTTTCTGTTCTCTGGTGTTTGTTACCACTTAATACATCTAATCTAATTTTCTTATTAATGGAGTTTTTGATAGAGGTTCATTTTTCTTCAGAGAGACCTCAAAAGTTGAATTCAGCAAACTTTTTCCTTGTGTCTGTTGTCAATGAAGAGTTGCTATTAGTACAGTTGGTGCACTTGAAGGCATTGCATTTCGTATGAAGAAGAATAGGCATTTCAATTTTTTCCTGCATTTGCAAAGTTTGGATGAGCAGTCTTTACCATAATCACATACCTTGATCTTCTTACCTTTGAATGACCTTTTTGAAGCAGCAGCATCATCATCCTGCTGCTACTTTTCCCTGGAAATGATTTGTCTGATCCTTTTGTAAAGAATTTTCATTCAATCAGGGTCAACCATTTTATCTACATCATTGTCATAGTACAAGTCATCTTCCAATTCACTTTGTGTCTTTGGTGTATATCTGAGTGTGGTTGTGAAGGGCTCCATCTTCATTGGGGTCAACTCCTTAAGGCTTCCATCAAACTTTTCTTTTTTAACCTTAGTGGAAATTGTTTGAGTGTCATCGCAGTTCCTGGAGCCATTCCTGAAGCTTTTTGCACAACAATAGATTGTGCAAGTGAGAAAGGCATGAATAGCTTTCATATTCTGAATTTGTGTATTGAGTTTACTACTGTTCTACTCTGATTGCTCTTGATTTTTGGGAGTTTATTCTGCTCTCCTATCTTCTGCTTCAGCCTTGTAATCAGACCTTCCAACTTTAGTAGTCTCTTCTGCCACTGGGTAATTCCAGGGCAGATCATGCAGTACTTAATACCACACCCCTTCCAATTTTCCTATAATTTGTTGTATACCATTGTCTATATCAAAAAACCTGAAATTTCAAGTTTCAGATTGATTGGACTTATGGTTCAAAAGTTATGGCCCTTCCAACTTTGGGGTGTTCTCAGGCACCCCTAATTGAGATGGAAGAATGATTCAAATTGCATTTGAAAGGTAATTTGTCAAATATTAAATGAGTATAGACATGGATAGTAGCTTAGTTGAGTAAAAAGGTGACAATTTGTATTATTAAAGGGGGTTTTACCCCCAATCTCAATGGATTTTTTTAAAATTTTCATATCAGATTAAGCCCAAACTCTATCTGTATAAGTGACATTTAAGAAATTGCTGTGTATTTAGGTGTTAAACTATGTGTATTGAGATTTGAATAGTGATAACTTCACTGAAAAAATAAATTTTTTTGCAAATTGTCAAATATAAAATTATTTTACCCTTTTCTTATTCAACTATGCAGAAATGTATTTTATACATATGTCTATGTAAGTACAGTATATAGAGGATGCAAAATATATAAATAAGTAGAGATAGTCTATTCAGAAGCTATTTAAAAATACCTACATTAATTAATAAAGATAGCCTGAATCAAAAGCTAACACAGTGTTAAATACCATTGAGTAATCAAAGGAAGTATGCTTAGGAAGCAGTGTTCTGTTCTCTTGTTTATTGTGTACAGTGCTTACAATAAGTCTCATCCCAAGCTAGTCTGTTATGTATAAAATGGGTGGTCCTTATGGCAGCGGAGGTGTGTTCGGATTGGTGCACATAATTGCTCTAACCCCATCAATGATGTCCATTATTACGTCACTTCTGCTACATTTTAGCACTGTTTAAAATACAAATGATTAAGAAGCAGAATGACCGAGTTTCAGGATGTTGGGATGGTTATGGAGCAATCCTAGTCATCATAATATTAGCTGGGCATTATATTATACTGTTTCAATATATACTGTAGACTATAGAGAACGACTAATTCGGTAAATATCCCAAATCATGGCATGATACCTAAGTTATTTTGACGCAGGTCTAAATTATTTGCTCAAATGCAATGATTGATATTAGGGTCATTCTCTGTCAGATCAACCAAAAAAAATTGAAATTAACACCCTCATCTCTCATATTTTGCTGAAATTTGGTTTATAGGGAGTTTGTGAGCCCTGAATCCATTTCTGAAATTATAAGGTCAATCCGACCAACGGTTCAAGAGATATGACCTCGGGCAATTTGAGGTCACTCACGAGGTTACTAACATTTGGCGAGCCATAACTTGGGTAATAATTGTCATAATTATATAAAAGTATATATATTTAGAATCAGAAAACGACAAGGAATCCAAATATGCAAGTTTTAGAACTCTAGGTTGAAAAATAAAAAAGTTACACTGTAACCAAAATTTGAGGTCACGATTTGACCTCTGGGGTATCAAATGAGAATTTTTTTTTAAATGTAAAAAATGAAGGCATAGGCATTGGCTATTAGAATCAGCAAAAAAAAGTTTGTTTGTTAGTATTTTTCATGTAACTAACATATAAGTGAACACCATATTCATAAGTTGTGCGTCAATTCTACCTATTTTTTCATACTTAAGCTCATAATTTGACCTATAGAAATTAAAATTACATTTTTATAGATATAAAAAACAAAGTCAGAGTTCTTGACTATAGAAACAATCATAAAAAGTTTGTTTATGTTGGTACTTTTCATGTAACTAACTTATAAGTGAACACCATATTTATAAATTGCTTGTCATTTCAAGGAATTTTTATATCTTAGCTATCAATTTGACCTCAAGCTCCAAGAATTTAATAAAAATTGTATTTCACTGCTAATCTACACTGGCAATAATAGTTATAATAGTGAAAGGGGAAGACTAAGCTCACATGTAGCCTAAACAAACCTGTTGAAACATGTTGCTACTTGTCTAAGTGCAGAATCAACACAGATAGTTGCAAAATTCCTTGTCTACAGGTTAGTACAGTTCCAGCCAGCACTGTGGGTGGCTGGTGGGTATGGTGTTTTAATGAGCCTCAGAGACTATCAAGGCCTAAAATATTAAGTGTGTATAGCTATATATTTTCTAAAAAAATATATATTACCTAATTGTAAATCCTATATCTTTACAGATCAAAATACAATGGTTCGGCACTTGAAATACTGCCAGGACCCTATTCAAAAACACAAGAAACGCATAACAATCAATCTTAGAAAAGTGACTGATGTACTTGTTGAAAAATGTGCTGGAAGAGTGAAAAAAGACTCATTGTTGTGTGTGAACTGCTGGACACTGATAATGAAAAACCCCACTATACTTAGTACCACTGAAAACAACGAGTCTGAGCAGGATTCAAATGAATCATCTACTATCAGTGGCTTGAGTAACATCTCTTGAATTCAAGATCTGGACAATGACAGTGATTGCTTGATAAAGGAAAATCCTTCAACTTCAGTTGAACCAGTTCTAGCATTTCTGGACCAAACACCAGTTAAAAAAAGTAAGTAATAAATTAATATAATAACTTATACTTTACTACAAGGTCTGTTTGATCTACTATATAGCCAATTATATAGCATTTAAGGTACTATAATTAATATTTAATTACTAATATTCAGGTGTGTGAAACCTTTTTTTCTGTTCTTTTCAGAAGGGCTGTCATTAAGCCAGAAAAAGCGCAAGGCTCGTGGTAAGCTATCATCTGCTCAGAAACACCTGAAGGAGAGGCTAGAACTCAGTTATGGTGTTCAAATTACCGAGGAGGTAAGTGATACTTCAAAACCTGAAACTAAATCTGAAAAACATCTAGACAAATTAATGAATGAATTGAAACAGTCATTCCTGGAGAGCAAATGTCACCATCACAAACTACAAATATTGACACTCTCACCATACACAATTGAAAAAACAGCTAGTTTCTTTCAAACTACAACATACATGGTGAAAAGAAGCCGTTCACTTAAATCAGAACATGGAATCCTTCCGAAGATTCCACTAATGAGCAAAGGAAAAGTGATATCTGAAGAACACAAAGATATAGTTAGAAGATTCTATGAGTCAGAAGAGGTTAGTCGTATGTGTCCTGGCCAAAAGGATTGCGTGAAAGTTATCAGTGCTGAAGGTGCAATGAAGGTGCAAAAAGATTGGTCCTCGGGAATTTAAGAGAGATGTTTGAACTATATAAAAATGATGAAAAGAATCCCAAAATAGGATTTTCCACATTTGCAAAATTACGGCCATCATATTGTGTGCTTGCCGGTAGTGGTGGGACTCATTCTGTCTGTGTCTGCACATACCATGAAAATCCAAAATTGCAGCTGGCTGCATTGGGAGAAAGAGGTCTTTCATACAAGGATCTTATGGATTACAGTGTCTGCAGTACAGAAAGAGAGACTTGCATGATGCAACTTTGCAATGATGCCCAAGAGAAGAGGGTGTCCTGGATTTTCTTGAGTTACTTGACAGTGTGAAATCAGCTCCAAATGAAATATCTTACAAGCAATGGGTGACTGTTGACCGTTGTACAATGGTTGATAAGGTGGAGCCACTTCATGAATACTTATCATCCCTAAGCATGAAAATATCCCGCATGGTTCGTCATCACTTTGTTGCTCAGCAACAATCACAGTACTTCAAGCAGTTGAAAGAAACACTACCACCTCAGAGCGAGGTAGTTATAGTAGGTGATTTCTCTGAGAATTATTCTTTCATTGTCCAGGATGCTGCCCAAGGGTTTCACTGGGACAATTCACAGTGTACATGGTGTATCCCATTTCAAGTGGCATTGGAGAAAAGAAAAGAATAAGGAAAAGTCATTTTACTAATGAACCTGCAATGCTTGGTAACCTAAAATGTGTCAAACCAGGAGAGTATGTTGGCTGCATTTATGACATGCAAGTTTGGTATGGAATTGTGGAGGAATATTGTGAAGAGTTTGATGATTTCACTGTGAACTTTCTACATCCCTCTGGGTCATCAGGATCAAGTGCATATTATTATCCATCAAACAAGGATTCATGTGCAGTGCCAGGACATCATATATTAACTGTAATGAGTTGTCCTACCCTAAGAGGAGGCAGCAGAATTCAATACATTTTTCCACAAAAAGAAATTGATGAGAGCAGCATCGAGCATGCAAAAATTGTATTAGGCTAGCACATGAATCCTCTAAGTAGGTCTTCCCCTTTCACTATTATAACTATTATTGCCAGTGTAGATTAGCAGTGAAATACAATTTTACATTTTTTGCCTTTGTTTTTATATCTATAAAAAAATGTAATTTTAATTTCTATAGGTCAGATTATGAGCTTAAGTGTGAAAAAATAGGTAGAATTGACGCATAACTTATGAATATGGTGTTCACTTATATGTTAATTACATGAAAAATACTAACAAACAAACTTTTTTTTGCTGATTCTAATAGCCAATGCCTATGCCTTCATTTTTTACATTTAAAAAAAAAATTCTCATTTGATACCCCAGAGGTCAAATCGTGACCTCAAATTTTGGTTACAGTGTAACTTTTTTATTTTTAACCTAGAGTTCTAAAACTTACATATTTGGATTCCTTGTCATTTTCTGATTCTAAATATATATACTTTTATAATTGTGACCATTATTACCCAAGTTATGGGTCGCCAAATGTTAGTGACCTCGCAAGTGACCTCAAATTTCCCGAGGTCATATCTCTTGAACCGTTGGTTGGATTGACCTTATAATTTCAGAAATGGATTCAGGGCCCACAAACTCCCTATAAACCAAATTTCAGCAAAATCTGAGAGATGAGGGTGTTAGGCACTGGTTGATCTGACAGAGAATGACCCATTAAGTAATTGTTGGGAATCATTGTCAATATTGTTGTTTGTGATATATATCCTACGTGAAGAATCTAATGACCAAATTCCTCAGTGAACCTCTCACGCGCTCACATTTTGAGGAAATCACGGTCGTCTCACTAATAGATAGTTTATCCATTGTTTTAAGTGGTAACCTATTCCATCTTATGAAAGTCATTAGTCTAAAGCAAGACTGGTGGCTATGAATCAGAGAAATTTTAATTTGATTTGTTCATCGTAATTATTACGTAATATAGTATACTGTATATAGTAGTATATAAGAGTTTATTGGTACATGGTAGCATATCATATGACAATTCCCATAAACGTGTGATGACCTCGATGTTGCCAGTTTTTATTTTTTTCCTGAAACTATTACCTTCTCATAGCTTGTTTCAACAATGCATATATCATCATCTCCACGAGCGTAGACATTGCAAGAAAAAATTCTAACTAAGGATAAGTAAAGTTCTTTCATGGTCACAATATATACTTTTATAGATGTCAAACATAAAAATATAATAAAATTCTATATTAACATAAATATATATTCGATACACATTTACGTCATGGCTTTAACAACATCAGTATTTCGTATAGCTTCCTCCAGCATCAATAATTTCTTGCAATCATTGCGGCATAGAAGAGGCCAGATTGTAGGGAATGTTTGGTGTTCGACGTAAGCTCTCCCAACTATTCCTCGTTAGGGTGTGACCGTTGCCCTCCAAAAATCAAAAAATGGTCCTACAATGCTGTTCAAAGTTTTAGTGTTGTGTATGGTATTTATCTAGGAAACACCCCTGTAAATTTTCTTGAAGATCGGTGCATGTTTGAGCTAGTACCGTCGTACCAGCAAGTATTGCTATTTCAGCATATGAACTTCATAAATAAGTGTGAAAATAGCACATTTTATCAGATTTTCATTTCCGGGTCTGGAATGCTGACCCACAAATTTTCCACGTATTATTTTATTGCATTTAATTTTAATGATTTTCTTTTCCCTTGACAGTGATTTGATGTTGTGAATAGAGAATTTAATCATGGATACACGGCAAGATGATGAGTATGTCAGAATGTTATTGGGCACTGTACCCCGAGAAGAAGAAAAGGAAATAAAGGGCTGCAAACTGCCAACTAATAGGCAGGTCTTACTATGTCTATTAGCAAACCTTTGGGATATGCATTGGGACCAGGCTTTATCTGCCACCATTGACAATGTGCTTTTGCATTACCAGAAGGCGAATGTCCCGACCATTACAGGCAGGAACAATATTGGCTGAGTGATTAAAACTTACTATGACAAAGACTACATGATACTTATGAAAAAGAATGAGGATAGAAGACGGGCTGATGATCCTGGAATTATGAAGTTTAAATCAGAATTGAGCCTGACGATGAAATTTTCTAAGAACACAGTGTTGAAAGACATGGTGGCTGCGAAAAAGGGGAAAACTCAGGCTGAACAAGATGCCATCGATACTGACATAGGTACTCTCTATGAAAAGCATGCTAAGTGACAGAGTAGCTACCTACTCTGGGGTAAACAAAGTACTCACAGAAAAGGTTCGGAAGTGACAGAAAAGGCAGATGCGAGAAGAGAAGCGACAAGAGAGAGAGAGCAATGTGATCATGCTGAGAATGTACAGGCTGATATTGATTCACCTATTAGCTCTGATGAGGGTGATGACATTGATGAGGCCAGCACTGCTGAACCAAAGAGAAAACATCGGAGAACAGTGAAAGAGGGAGTTTCAATTTTTGTGCCCCATGATATTCTGAAGTCGGCAGAACTTGTTTCATGCAGTGTTCGAAACAACATCTCGCCTACCCAGCTGAGTGCAATTGTGTACTCCCTTGTATCTGCATGTGGTGGAGATACATCAAAGCTGAGTCTAAATGCAAGGATGGCTCACCGATACCGAGCTTCCATCGTGTCAGAAATAAGTTTAAAAATCATGGATGAATGGCAACCATCAGACAAAGTACTGGTGCACTGGGATGGTAAACTTATGGACACGCTGGATTCCAAAGGCACTGATGACTGCCTGCCCATTCTTGTGTCTGGTGTCAATGGCACAAAGCTTCTTGGAGTCCCACCTCTTCCGTATTGACTCAAAAAGCTGGCCTGGTTCAAGGAGACTTGATATCAACAGCAACCAAACAACTTCTGGTCGATTGGGAGTGTGAACAGAATGTCGTTGGTATGGTTTTTGACACAACTTCATCCAATACAGGTAAACCTATTTCAAACATCAGTGTGAATTTATCACGACATTAATACCAAAATACAGGGAATGATTTAACAGAAATCTGCAAAAAGCACATGCCTGAAATGGTGGCCTTAAACTACAATTACATTTTTTTTCAGGACAAAAAACAGCTGCTTGCATCTCCCTCCAAAAGGAATTAGAGCATGCCGTATTCTGGTGCGCCTGTCGCAGGCATGTGGGCGAAGTCATCCTAGGTGTTTGCTGGGATTGCTTGAAAGTGGAGGGCTCTTCAAGTCCAAGCATAATGGTTTTCCAGAGGTGAGTCATAAGCTTTACAAAATAACAAGGAATATTATTATCTAACGAACAAATTTAGTGGAATTTCTTTTATTAGACTTATAAGATATACTAACACCAAGCAAATGATCGATCATGTTAATCTTAATACCCCTAAAACAATATTATAGATTAGTACGAAATACAATAATCCCAATAATTGCATTTCTAGGTTCAAGAACCATTTCTCTCAACTGGCGTACAATGAAAAAAAGAAATACTACTACCCTGCAATGCCTGGAGTGTTTGAGGAGCGCCAGCAGGAGATGGCTGACTTCTTCCGTGAATCTCTAGCCCAACCATTTACACGTGGCGACTACAAGGAGCTGGTAGAGCTTTGTCTGCTGCTTGTAACTAAAGGATCCGAGCCAGTGAACTTCACAATGGTCTACCCCGGCGCACTTCACAAAGCAAGGTGGATGGCTAAACTGCTCTATACCCTCAAGATTGTTCTTTTGTCAGGCCAGATCAAAGAGCAGTTTCCCAAAGCCGAGGTTGTGACTAAAAGTCAAATCAGCAAGTTAGAACGGTTTGCTGTGTTCACAGTCGCTGTTTATGTCCCATGGTGGATTGTTTGCCCTGTTCCAGCAAGTGCGCCACTGAATGACTTGAATTTGGTCGAAACCTTGGTTGAATTTGCCCCATATGACGCCACAATAGTTGACAAAGCACGTGTGGCACTCGGTAGACACACTTGGTACCTAACTGAGGAGTTGGCCCCACTGGCTTTGTTCTCGTCCCAAGTACAAGAAAGGACAAAATAGGAGATGAGGAAGGCCCTTCTTTGCCATGAAGGCACTAAAGTTACTAAGAGAGTGGGGCTCACTCATGGGGCTATGGAAAGCCATATCTTCCCCCTGTCCCAGAAAGTGGCACTGCCCTGGTGGACCTAATTGGGCCTAAATGGGTTGTGGAGAAGCTTCAGGTCGTCAATGAGGCTGCAGAGCGTGGTGTAAAACTTTGCCATGACTTTCTTAATGTTGCCAGGGATGAGGAGCGCTTTCAAGAAGTCCTTCAAGTAGTTGAAAATGACAGACTCCGTGTTCCTAATCAGCGCAAACGATCATCTGTTTCCGAACAGAAATCATGGTTTCTTGCTCTAGAGAAATAATACCTTGTGAATATATGATAAAACCCCTTAATGTACCATGAAAGAATAAGAATGATTACCGTAACTTTTTTGTGTTAGTGATAACAGCTTTTAATTAAGACAGGCAAATGATTTGTGTTAATATCCCTTATGATGGTTGTGTAATCTCATATATAGGCGTGTATGCCGTATAAGCAAAATCGCTATTTTTCAAATTGCTGGTGCTCACTCGAATATGCATGAATCTTCAAAAAATTGCACGTGGGTATTTTTTATGTCAATATGCAACACCAAAATTTTGAACAGCATTGTAGGACAAAGTTGGGGCGACTGTCACACCCTATGAATCCTCGTGTGAGCTAAAAGTGCTTCAAATGTTCTTTCATTGAGTTGCTCCCATTCATTAATCATTATTGCCCAAAGGTATTCAATCAGATTCATATCAGGAGAATGTGGTGGCAGAATTAGATTAATAATCTCTGGCTCCCTTTCCTCCTCCCTTCATAATTCCCCACCCAACCTCGTTTCCTTCGACATAGCCACGCTTACCTCCATCCTCATTCCACTTCCTTCATTAAACCTATTATCGCTTTTGCTGTCCCTTCCTTCCATCCTTCAATGCCAGCATTCTTAAACCTAGCACATAAATTATATAATATAGAATCTAACACCTTAGATCTCTATGCATTCATGTTACTTGAAGACGCCTGTGTCTTAGGGGAATCTAAGTGTTGAGAGTGGGTTTGAGGGGTAGTCTATAGATTATTACAGATGACCTTGAATGCTCCAACTATTTAAAAATGATTATTTATTACACACACCATATGGCATAATACACACATGAATTTAAGTATCTTATACTATAGGAATGGAATTGAATCCTACCAGAGTTAAAAAGTCGCAAAAGAGTCATTCCAGCTCAACTGGTACAGATTTCAGAAAGTTGGTTGCGTGACCATCTCTGATTTTCTTCAAATTTTCAGGGTTGATTCATACACCATTCAATAGCTTAAATCTAAAATTTTAGCTTCCTCAGTCAAAAATGTTTAATTTTATGGTCGCTTAAATGGCCCCCACCTTCGACAAAAAATGCCCATGTTGGGCTTGATCAGCCAACGCCTTCATTTTGAGAGGCCTTGAAAAGTGTCTTCTAATAGGAGTAGAAGCTTCAAATTTGACATGCCAATACAACTTCTGGTGGGCTTTTCAATTTTGCAAGCTAAAATGCTGTGGAACAAATAGTTTGAGTTACAAGGGCTTAACCCTTCGGATGCGCAATTCCTGACCATGTACTTTCCACCTGTGCGCAAAAAAATCAGGAAATTTACCCATTTGTTAACGTAAAATAAATCAAGTCAAGCACCATTTTGTTAAATTATTTTTGTTTCCCTTAATAAATAAAGATTTTCTCTTACAAACTAAACATTTTCTCTTACAAAATAAACAGAATTTAGTGGGTAACTTGGGAATATGGTTGAGTAGAATTTTATGAAAATTTACACGTTTTCAAGCGTTTATGTTCAGTCTTGCATGAGAAATTGGGGGAATGAAACGTGCAAATGATCCACTAGGACATTCTGGAGCGATTGTAAAGACACTTTTAGCTAAATATTTGAATAAAGGCCACATTCTGTATACTGACAACTGGTATACGAGCCCATTACTATGCAAATATCTGCATGTAAATAAAACAGGATCTTGTGGAACTGTAAAGGTAAATAGAAAAAACATGCCCAAGTTTCACCCAAGTAAAAAAGGAGAGTGCCATCTGATGGAATCAAAACCTTTATTAGCACTAAAATGGACTGATAAAAGAGATGTGCATATGCTAACAACAATTCACAGTGGAAGCATGATTGACTCAGGAAAGGTTGATCGTCGAACAAACGAATAAAATTCAAACCAGATGCTGTTGTGGACTATAACAAAAATATGCATCTGGTGGACAAATCTGATATGCAAATTAGCAGCGTAGAATGCGTTAGGAAAACTGTGAAGTGGTATAAGAAGGTATTCTTTCATCTTTTGGATATTTCTCTTTACAATTCCTTTGTACTCTACAAAAAAACTACGAAAAAGCAGATTTCAATGAGAGAATTCAATCTTACATTAGTCTCTCAACTACTCACGAAGTATGCTCAAATAACATCCCCACATCCTGGAAGACAAAGTGTGAGACCAAATGCTCCTGACAGACTTCTCTCAGCTAATTACATTGAAAAGCATCACCTGGAACAAGTTCCACCAACACCATCTCGACCTGTAGGTCAACGACAATGTCATGTATGCTCACATACAACACAAAGAGAAAAACATGTTAGAAAAGTTTCTACTTGGTGTCCGGAATGCAAAGTTGCATTGTGCCTTGAGTGCTTTGTTCTCTACCACACCTGTGCCAACTACTAAATACTAAATTCAGTAAAAGTGTAAAACAATGTTGTAAATAAGTATAATGGAAAGTGTAGATTTATCAAAATAATATTTATTTCATGAACAATTATTTTCCAAAAGGACTTATTTTATAAGGAGTTATTTTTGAAAAGGAATAAAAAATTATTTTTCAAGAGGACAAATAAAATGTATATTCTTCAAAACTCAAATGTAAGTATAATACTTGCTCGTTTGTGTACATGTGCGCATATGCATACATGCATGTGTGTGTGTGTGTGTGTGTGTGTGTGTGTGTGTGCGGATGGTTTATGAATATATCTGAGTCATAGATTCTTCAAAACTCAAATGTAAGCATAATACTTGCTTGTTTATGTGTACATGTGTGCATATGTGTACATGCATGCATGTGTGTATGTGTGTATGTTTGTTGCGGATGGTTTATGAATATATCTGAGTCATCAATAGCATTAAAATGCAAAATCATTTATTTTTATTGGGATTTTGTGCGAAAACATAAAAAAAATAACGCGATCATCATATGATGCTGGGAGCATTCTTCCGACAAACTTCCTGAGCATCATATGAGGATGGGAGCAGCGTAAGTGTTAAACATGGCTCCATTTTGAAGCTTGCATCAATTCCTCCCACTTTTATGACTACCATTTTCAAAAGTTTTAGTTCTACATCAATCACAGCTGTTTTAATACTCCTAATAGTCTCTATGGGTTGTAAATTTATGAGTGAAATAAAAAATAACCAAAAAAGAATTTATTTTTATTTTTAAAAATTTCCAAAAGTTGATATTTTCACAAAATTTGCAAAATTAACATCAACTTTGGGGCTTAATATAATGGTGTCCGAAATTAGTCAGGGAGTTGATACTTCTAGTAAAGAAAGATATATATGTGTACAAAAACATATATTAAGGAATAGATCTCAACTCAACTCCTTCATATAGTTTTGGCTATTCAAAGCAAAGTACTTTTTGTGAAAAATTCTGAATTTTTTCAAAATTTTAAAATGTTTAAATTTCTTTTTACAACATTGAATTGTAATTTTACTTCCATTTTATTACTTGGTAAGTTAATTCACAAATGTTAAATTATCTAAATAAGTTTTACTCATAAAAAAGACAATATATACACCTAGATTATTACTACATTTGCAGTTAACACAACAGATGGACCAGCTTGTAGGCTCAATACTTGGATCTACCTAGGTAAATCATGTAGAACCGTGTTCTACTGCTCTTTAAGCACTTCCTAGTAATTTAAATTATGCAGTTAGTACAGATAAACTAGCAGTAACCACCATTTTCAGTACAAAACCTTAAATTTAAGTAGCTTTGTTGTATTACTTCCCTTAATACAAGTGTACAGTACTTAGCTATATACAATAATGAATTCCTGAGTTTTTAAGCATGTGAATTATTGGCTATAAGTTCTTATTCTTTTTTTAATATGTGTTGTTTTATGTAAATTCGTATGTAAACTTATATATAGCTAATAACTCTTATGTTTAGACACTGACTTAGGAATTTATTATTGTACTCAGGCTTTAAGTCTGATTGTCTTCAACACTCCATGGCCTCACAGCCATAAATTGGCAATTTATTATTCAGCTTGATTCAGGTCTGTAGTTACTTAATTTTTTTAAAATACTCCTCAATTTTAGATAAACAATCATTTGATAACTTGTACTGTCTCCCCATTTTCCCAGCAACTGTAGGTGGTTCAATTGAACACAAAACATGTTGGAATGGAATCCAGCAAACGTCCTCTTGTTCAGGCCATTTAAAAGGATTCTTTTTCATGAAATTTACTAATAGATCCTTCTCACTATCACACATTTCAACTATGTTTCCAACAAACCAGTCACCTTCATAGAAACAGGCCACATATGTACCAGGTTTATATTGGTAAGCCACATTTTCTTGTGTAGCATTGAGGAAGGAAAGTTGTACGTTAAAGAAATTTTCATCACTAGAAATTTTGTAGTTTAATGCCTGTTGATGAAGGTCTAAAGCAGTGATATGAACGGGTTCCTGGGATTGTCTTAATTAAGGAATACCTTTTTTCTAACTCAAATAAATTAGCATTTTCCTCAATTTTAGTTGAATCAATGTAGAGAAATTGTATACCATTAATATTAGATTTGCACCAATCGAACATCTCTTTTGGATTGGTGATGTGACCTTTACTTGTTGCTTGTAGACTTGCCCAAGGAACTAACCTTTTGACGGTGCCACCAACACCATCACAGGGGCTCTTTCCGTGAGAGGTGGCAAAAAGTTCCATTCACATGTTAGTTGGAAATCTTTTTCATGTAACACTGAATTAATGATGTTTTTATAGTTTTTATATTGACTTGCTGCGCCATTGCTAAAGTGGTGATGGTTATGGTGATTTATTTGTTCCTCAAACTCCTTCAGGTTCTTCTCATACAAATACTTTATGGCCATGAACTTCACATCATTTTAGTAATTAATTCTTCCTTCATGGCCAGTTCTCTGTTTAGATCCTGAAGCTCCTCATTCAGTTTGGCTTGTCTCAGTGTGAAGGCAGCCCCAAATTTTCCCTTAATTGGTGATCTTCCATCCCTCCTGTACTTCAGTCCCTTTCCAAAGTGACTCTTGGTGATGTGACCTTTACTTGTTGCTTGTAGACTTGCCCGAGGAACTAACCTTTTGACGGTGCCACCAACACCATCACAGGGGCTCTTTCCGTGAGAGGTGGCAAAAAAGTTCCATTCACATGTTAGTTGGAAATCTTTTTCATGTAACACTGAATTAATGATGTTTTTATAGTTTTTATATTGACTTGCTGCGCCATTGCTAAAGTGGTGATGGTTATGGTGATTTATTTGTTCCTCAAACTCCTTCAGGTTCTTCTCATACAAATACTTTATGGCCATGAACTTCACATCATTTTAGTAATTAATTCTTCCTTCATGGCCAGTTCTCTGTTTAGATCCTGAAGCTCCTCATTCAGTTTGGCTTGTCTCAGTGTGAAGGCAGCCCCAAATTTTCCCTTAATTGGTGATCTTCCATCCCTCCTGTACTTCAGTCCCTTTCCAAAGTGACTCTCCATCCCCATTGTTGTTTGAAAGAGAATGATTGTGACAACTTGTGGTCCATTGTGGTGCTCTCTCTCCCCCCGCAGTTAGTCACCCTCCCCCCCCAGCAGTTAGTCACCCTCCCCCCCCAGCAGTCAGTCACCCTCCCCCCCCAGCAGTCAGTCACCCTCCCCCCCAGCAGTCAGTCACCCTCCCCCCCCCAGCAGTCAGTCACCCTCCCCCCCCAGCAGTCAGTCACCCTCCCCCCCCAGCAGTCAGTCACCCTCCCCCCCCAGCAGTCAGTCACCCTCCCCCCCAGCAGTCAGTCACCCTCCCCCCCCAGCAGTCAGTCACCCCCCCCCAGCAGTCAGTCACCCTCCCCCCCCAGCAGTCAGTCACCTCCCCCCCCCAGCAGTCAGTCACCCTCCCCCCCCAGCAGTCAGTCACCCTCCCCCCCAGCAGTCAGTCACCCTCCCCCCCAGCAGTCAGTCACCCTCCCCCCCCAGCAGTCAGTCACCCTCCCCCCCCAGCAGTCAGTCACCCTCCCCCCAGCAGTCAGTCACCCTCCCCCCCAGCAGTCAGTCACCCTCCCCCCCAGCAGTCAGTCACCCTCCCCCCCAGCAGTCAGTCACCCTCCCCCCCAGCAGTCAGTCACCCTCCCCCCCCAGCAGTCAGTCACCCTCCCCCCCAGCAGTCAGTCACCCTCCCCCCCCAGCAGTCAGTCACCCTCCCCCCCCAGCAGTCAGTCACCCTCCCCCCCCAGCAGTCAGTCACCCTCCCCCCCAGCAGTCAGTCACCCTCCCCCCCCAGCAGTCAGTCACCCTCCCCCCCCAGCAGTCAGTCACCCTCCCCCCCCCAGCAGTCAGTCACCCTCCCCCCCAGCAGTCAGTCACCCTCCCCCCCAGCAGTCAGTCACCCTCCCCCCCCAGCAGTCAGTCACCCTCCCCCCCCAGCAGTCAGTCACCCTCCCCCCCAGCAGTCAGTCACCCTCCCCCCCCAGCAGTCAGTCACCCTCCCCCCCCAGCAGTCAGTCACCCTCCCCCCCCAGCAGTCAGTCACCCTCCCCCCCCAGCAGTCAGTCACCCTCCCCCCCCAGCAGTCAGTCACCCTCCCCCCCAGCAGTCAGTCCCCCCCCCCAGCAGTCAGTCACCCTCCCCCCAGCAGTCAGTCACCCTCCCCCCCCAGCAGTCAGTCACCCTCCCCCCCAGCAGTCAGTCACCCCCCCCCCCAGCAGTCAGTCACCCTCCCCCCCAGCAGTCAGTCACCCTCCCCCCCCAGCAGTCAGTCACCCTCCCCCCCCAGCAGTCAGTCACCCTCCCCCCCCAGCAGTCAGTCACCCTCCCCCCCCAGCAGTCAGTCACCCTCCCCCCCAGCAGTCAGTCACCCTCCCCCCCCCAGCCCTGGCTGTTCGGGAAACGGGTCGTGCTAGGGGGTGGTCAGAATAGGGGAGGCTCTCCGAGCAATGCTTTTTAATGCTAGGTCGATCAGGAACAAGTTTTGCGAGCTACGGGTGCTCTTAGCATCAGAATACCAGGATATTGTTGCTATCACCGAGTCCTGGATTCATACTGATCGTAGGGACTACGTTGGGGAGTTCGAAATTCCCGGGTATAGAATGTTTCGCAAAGACCGCACCCGTGGGGAGGGGGGTGGGGTACTAATATACGTCAGAGACACGTTGAGTCTGGTTGACTGCCAGTTCCGGTCGGAACGGGAGCTGCTTGGCGTCGATCTGAACATGGGAGGGACGAACTATAGGTTAATCTTGGTGTACAGACCTCTGCATCTCCTCGAGGAGGATACAACCCTGTACACCGAACTCAGTAGCCTGCTAGGGGATAGGGTGTGTGTAGTTTTAGGAGACTTCAACTGTCGCGGCATAAAGTGGGAAAACAGGACTGCTGATGCTGAAGGGAGGAGGCTAGTTGACTTTGCTGATGAGAACTTAGAACTTCCTCACTCAGTGGGTCAATGAGCCTACACGAGGCGAAAGCGTTCTGGACTTAGTATTCACGACCGAAGACAACCTCGTCACTGGCCTCACCATTGACGAATCATTGGGCGGGAGTGATCACGGTCTTATTAGGTTCCGCGTGTGCGTCCCTTGGGTGAAGCGTAGTAACTCGAGAGGCAGTAAGCTCGATCTCCAGCGGGCGAACTTTGTTAGCCTCAGGGATAGCGTAGGAGAGATGGGGTTAGAGGTTGGTGGCGATGTTGAGGGAGTGTGGAGTGCATTCCGGGATGAGTTTATGGTGCTGCAGTCTGCTGCCATACCCTCAAAACTGGTCACCCCTGCTTCAATGCAGCCTAAGTGGTTCAATCGTGACATCGCTTCGGCTATCCGAAATAGGAAAGTAGCGTATAGGAGGGCGAAGGCCAATCGTTCCCACGAGAACACTGAAGCGTATGTCCGACTGTGTAGGGAAGTGAAGGCGAAGGTTAGGCTAGCGAAACGTAATGAAGAACTACGGGTGGCAAGCCTCTACAAGGGTAACCCTAAGGAATTCTTCAGTTATGTTAATAGTAGAAAGCCCATTAGAAGCATGATAGGTCTGTTAAAGGATGGAAGTGGCATTCTGCAGACCTCCGACGCAGACATCGCTAATGTGCTTAATGAGTACTTTGCGGGAGTGTTCACCAGGGAGGATACCCGCGTCATCCCCGAGCCAGGCGTGAGGCACGAAGGTGCTGGCCTGGATAGTGTTAGATGTACCGCGACAGTCATTGCCGATAGAATAGACAAACTGAGCGCGTTTAAGGCTCCTGGGCCAGACCAGTTTCTCCCCAGAGTGTTGCGAGAAGTGTGTGACCAGGTGGCTCCCCACCTGGCTACAGTCTTCAACAAATTGTTGGAGATGGGCCAGGTGCCTGGTGACTGGAGGGAAGCCAACGTGACCCCTATCTCTAAGAAAGGGGATCATGAAAGTCCAGGGAACTATCATCCCATTAGTCTCACTTCAGTTGTAGGTAAATTATTAGAAGGGATAATAGCTGATAGGATTGTTGACCATTTGGATTCCTACAAGCTGCTTGGGGACTCCCAACATGGGTTTAGATGGCATAGGTCGTGTCTCACCAACTTGCTCGAGTTTTTCCACGTCATGTTGAGTGAGTACGATAAGAGTAGGGTGATTGATATACTTTATCTCGACTTTCAGAAAGCCTTTGATAAGGTACCTCACCACTGGCTAATGGCGAAAGTGCGCGCGCTGGGTATCGGTGGGGAAATAGGTAGGTGGATTGAAAACTTGCTGAGGAATAGGTGGCAGAGCGTGGTAATTAAAGGGGCTAGTTCGGGTTGGGCCTCGGTCACTAGTGGGGTTCCGTTTTGGGGCCGCTGTTGTTTATCATTTACATAAATGATATCGACGGTGGCATCGTCAGTTGGATCGCCAAATTCGCTGATGACACCAAGCTTGGGGCCAATGTTGGGACGCCTGAAGCGATCGAGGAACTGCGTGCGGACCTAGGACCTAGTAGGATAGGAGAGTGGTCCGAAAAATGGCAAATGCCGTTTAACTTGGGTAAATGCAAAGTGATGCACATTGGCTACGCCAATCCCAAGTCGGACTACTCGATGTTGGGTAGTAATATTGAGGTGACTGATTTAGAAAAGGACTTGGGTGTGCTAATTAGCAGCGATCTTAAGTTTATGAAACAGTGTGTAGAGGTGGAAAAGAAAGCCCAGAAACTATTGGGTTATATCAGGAGGCAATTTCAGTTTTGGAACAAGGAGATTGTGCTCTCACTGTACAATTCCCTTGTTCGGCCGCACCTGGAGTATGCTGTGCAGTTCTGGTCGCCCACCCTCAGGAAAGATATTGAGAGGCTGGAGCGAGTGCAGGCGAGGGCCACAAAGTTAATCCCTTCCGTTAGGCATATGGGCTACAATCGACGGTTACGCGCCCTGAACTTGTTTTCGCTTGAAACTCGGAGGCTGCGCGGTCAACTGATCGAGGTTTTCAAGCTCTTACGCGGGTTGAACGATGTCGATTTTAGAAGTATGTTTAGTTTAAATGATAACCCAACTTGCAACAATGGTTGGAAGTTCGATTTGAAACTGTTTAGGATTAGTGTGTGTGGGAATTACTTTATGTATAAGATCTGTGACACATGGAACAGGTTACCTTTGGAAGTTGTGAACAGTTCCTCTGTGGATCAGTTCAAGAAAAGGGTAGACGAAATCTTGCACACTATTTGAGTGTGTAAAGACATTTAGGACCTCAGTCTGCGGAAATTTATTTTCTTATAAAATAGTTAATATCTGGAACCAACTTCCCTCAGAGGTTGTTTCCAGTCAAAGTGTAAATATGTTTAAAAATAGGCTAGACAAAGTACTGAATACTCTCATAGTTTAAGACTAAAACATAAGAAAACTCTGCAGGAGATCGCTTGCACGGTGTCTCTGTGAGCAAGCTAAATATAGAGCTATTTATATATTCTCCACTTTCCTGTAAAATTTCCTTGGCTACTTTTCCAGGGTCAATGTATTTTCTTCAACCTTTTTCCATACCTGCCTCTGGCAGGGAGGGAGCGGAGGGTGGGGAGAGAGCCTTCTACTTTTCTATCCAGTTTTCTACTACTGCTAGGATAGTTGAAAGAAAAATAAACTTTTACAAAATTTTCCCTGGCACCCGTTGCTATTGGTACCTCCTCGGTATGGGCCGCAAGGCCTTTTGAGGTACTTCTTTTCCTTGTAACTCCTTGTAACTCTCTCTCTCTCGTGTTGCTCAGTTTGCAGATCATTTATTTTTTCTGAAGTTCTCTAATTAAATTTATTTGTTCATTAAACTGTGGATTACTGGTAACATCCAAAGTCTTGTTCAAAATCTCCACTCTATTTCCAGTCCACACACACACACACACACACACACACACACACACACACACACAGAGCTCCTTGAGGTGCATTTTGAGTTTATCTCGCCATTTCTATCATCAAAGCTTTCTCAGCCATGTTCATATTTTCATCAAGGGTAGTCAGCAAAACTCTCATCAGTTTTTCATTCTCTTCCTCTAATCGCTACACTTGGACTTAGTAACCCATTCACCTCGCTTGACCAGACTCTGTAGAAATGAGTTGCACCTGCAGCTGCTGAACTTCTTGCCTCAGACAAGTTAATTCTGCTGTCTGAGGACCCCTGTTCATGATTGGTTTGTTCTTGATTGTTCTTGCTCTGTCTGCAGACTGGCCATAAACCAGATTTTGAGGCTAGAGTAGGCCTAGAATATCAAGATAAATATTTTTGGATAGTAGCTACTGACATGCTCCAAATAATCTGTGAATATCAAATTTATTTTCATTTTTTTTAAATAGACCTAATTTATTATATACATGGGGTCCTTATTATCCAAGGATAATGGGGACCAAGAAATCACCACTTAAAACAGGAACCTAAAATCCTAAGAAATAATAAGAATAAGGTTTAATTGGGACACTCAAAATTATGGTTAAACATTTGTAAAATATGCTTTTTAAACCCTTTTATGTACCTTACCTTATAAAATATGTTAATAAAGTATGTTAAGTTTCAGCAAATTTTTGTCTTAACACTAGCAGTACACTTTAAAGTCATGGCTGCAACAATAGTGCAAAAAATCAACAAAATCAGAATGAAAACACCAGAAAACCACGGATGGGTTCAGCACTGGCAATGGTTAGCGAGAGACTGAGAGTGTGTGGTGTTGTGGTTCGGGGTGGAGTGTGTTGAAGGTAGGGGAAAGTGAGTGAGACAGCAAGTCCAAGGGAAATTTAAACGGTTTTCCATTGTGCTTCAGTGTTCCATGTACATTACCATAACATGGGGCTATTGCACCCACTTTTTCTTAGTTTTTTAATGGTTAATGAAAAACATGAAGCAAATTTTTTGGATTTTATTTCATGACCAAGTAGGGCATTGTCAAGGCTGTGCCTGGTATAAAAAATATAGAAATATATTAAACTTTTCTATTAAGACAATATCTAAGACTATGGCGCATTTGCCCCATGGAATAGGGCAAATGCACCCAGTCACCTTTTGAAAAAAATCAGATACCACAAAGGCAATAAAGCAAAAAATGATTTATTACTTTAGTACAATAATTACAGATGTATTGGCTGCCTAATGTAGAGAGATGTTGCCAAACACATTGCAACAAAACAACTTTTTTTTATTGAATGTTGGCTTCTGAAGTTTTTGAACAATGTTACCAGCTTTAGTTTCAGAGAGGTGTGAATTGTTGGTTGGTGCAAATATGATAAATTCATTGTTAGATAGTTCATAGTTACGCCTGAAATATTTGATGTTCCAAATCTCAGGAGAAACCTGTTCCAGAAGTTTGCCAACATAGTGGAAAATCGTTTTCTTTGATGTAAATCTAACTAGGACATAGTCTCCTCCTTGAAGCTGGGATTCTGGCTCTTCTGCACCACATTCCAGTTCAACCTCGTGAATTGGTGAAATGCCACTCAGGGCATCATCATCAGACAAGGAAAGGTCATCAGCTTCAGAGGATGAAGATTCTACAGATCTACAGAAGCTAAGGCAAAGACAGACCCTAAGATCCACTCTAAGGTTAGCCCCGAGAGAAAGGAAAGAGTAGGGGGAACACCTATCACTCGTGGGTTAACATTCATTCAGAAAAAGAGAAAAAAGACTCACCATCATCATCCGCTGGCCACTGCCGACAAGTCAGAAAAATAGTTGGAGAAAATAGGAGAGGGGGGAAAGATGAAAAGAAGTAAAATAAGAATGCTTACAAACCATGCAAACATAGTCTTAACTCAGTCATACCATGCAAACTACAAACATGCAAGAAAAGTGTGTTACAGACATGCAAAGTAAGGAGATAAGAAAAGTAGGTAAAGTTAACAAAAGTGGGTTAGTTTACGCTACAAGCTACATCTATGTTCGTGTTAGTCTAATTTTTTTTTTTTTTTGCTGCATCACACACTGGCATGTCACAAACTGGCATTTATCGTCAACAGACTCATCCTCGACCACCACCACCAGAGCTCTTGTTGCTAATTGTTTTTTTTTTTTTTTTAAACTGTTAATATTTTTAAAATGTCTATCAAGATGGTTCTTAAACACATTAACGCTGGTAGAGTTCATGATGGGCATGGGAAGATTATTCCATTTATCAATTACTTTAAACGTAAAGAAGTTTTTAGCGATATTAGTAATGAAACATCTGCCACGCAACTTAAATCCATTATTATCGAAAGTGAACAATTTGTCAAAATTTACGTTATTGATGTTATTAATGATTTTAAAAACTTCAATAAGCTCTCCCCTTAATCTCCTAGTTTCGAATGAATACAGGTCTAACTCTTTAATCCTATCTTCATAAGGCTTGTTACGCAATGATAGAATTAGTTTCATGGCACGATGCTGAACCTTTTCTAACCTATCAATATCCTCATGCAAGTACAGGCACCAAAACTGAATGGCATATTCTAAATGAGGCCTGACTAGGGACTTGTAAAGGGGCAATATAATATCCTTCGATTTAAATTTGAAATTACGTGCTATGAAGCCTAACATCCTATTAGCTTTTGCGCAAGACTCCAGGCACTGGTTCCTAACTTTTAAATCCTTAGATACGCGTATGCCTAAATCTACTTCCTCGTCAATGCTCACCAACTCCCTATCATCCATCGTGCACATGTAGTTATTGTTACGAGAACCTACATGCAAAACGTTACATTTGTCTCTGTTAAATTGCATCTGCCACTTATCCATCCACTCCATAATCCTATTTACATCATCTTGGAGCCTATTTCTATTGTCCTCATTGACAACCTTACCGCCTATTTTAGTATCGTCTGCGAATTTAGACACGTTACTAGTCAATCCTACATTTATGTCATTAATGTAAATTACAAATAGCAATGGGCCTAACACTGAACCCTGTGGGACACCGCTACCTACATCCAACCACCCTGATTCACTACCATTAACCACCACCCTCTGCCTCCTAGCACGAAGCCATTCTTCTAACCAGTTAGCTACCTGACAGTGTATACCGTGTGCTTTGACCTTCGCAATTAATCTCCTATGCGGAACTGTATCAAACGCCTTTTTAAAATCTAAATAAATAACATCAGCTGCTCTATGCCTATCATATTTGCGCACTTTCGTTATAAAATTCTAACAAATTAGTTAAACAAGATCTATGGCGTTGAAACCCATGATGACTACTATTAATCAAATCTCTACTTTCTAAGTGATCGATGATATGATCCCTAATTACGGATTCCAAAAGTTTACCTACAACTGACATTAAGCTAATGGGCCTATAATTATTAGGTAACGTGCAGTCGCCTTTTTTAAAAATGGGCGTGACGTTAGCTAATTTGAAGTCTTCAGGAATAATCCCTGTTTCGAGTGACTGATTAAAAATCTTCGTTAAGGGGCCTACGATAACGTCTTTCAAATGTCTGGGATAAAAAGCGTCGGCCTGGAGCCTTGCTAGCTTTTAGCCTATCAATATAATGCATAATCTCAGCCTCGTAAACAGTTATTTCATCCAAAATAGTATCGCTACTAAATGGAACGATATCATCCACATTGGGGACATTATTTACGTCTTCTATGGTAAAAACTGTCGCAAAAAAGTTATTGAAAATACCCGCCATCGCCTGAGCGGCACAAGCCAAGGCGCCATTAACATCCACTAGAGGGCCTATGTTATCTTTTATTGGCTTACGATTATTGACATTCAAAAAACTTTTTTGGATTATGTTTACTATCCGCAGCTATAAGTATCTCTAAATTACGCTTGGCATTCCTAACATCTTTTAACCTGATGTCTAAGCTTGATACAGTATATCTATTAAAGGTAGCTGCTGTGCCATTGCACTTAAGTTTATATGCTCTATTACACTCGTTTATGAACTTGCCTATTTCCCTAGTCGCGCGCTTGGGCCTACCATGATTTCTAGCATGCTTGAGCCTACGAGGAATAAACTCCCTTTCAATATTCCTAAAACTTTCTTTAAATGCCACCCAATGTAAAGTTGTGTCATTACCCATAAATAAGTTATCCCAGTCCATTACACTCATCCTATCCGCAAAACTATCAAAATTAGCCCTACAAAAATCAGGGACTTCTATTACGTTACTATCCTTAGTGTTTTCTATTGATAACTTAAACTTAAGAATTTGATGATTGCTACATCCTAAACTCTCGCCTACTTCTAAACCTTCGACTATATTCTTGCCATTCATTAGTAAAGAGTTTGAAACCCGGTATATCAAGTTCCCCCAACAAGTCCTGAGTCACGGTATTTAACCAAGTTTCAGTGATAGCAACTATATCGTAGTTGCCAGAATAAATTATCACCTTAAATTCACTTAATTTATTTCTAATACTACGCGCGTTACAATAAAAGACGTTTAAGTTATTTTTTACCACGGGCCTGCGTTTTAAACTATTTTTCATGTCAGGCCTGCGTTCCCCGGACCCACAACGTTTAAAGAAGACTTCGACCTATACAGCTTTCGCACATTTTTGTCTATTAACCTACCTAGCCTAGCATTACCTATTTCATTAAAATGCACCCCCATCTTTTATAAAAAGGCTAGGATTACTGAATTTGGACCACAGCTTTATGAAGGGTACATTTTCCTCAGCACAAATCTCTTCTAATTTATTATTAAAAAAATATTGTTTTTGACGTAATCCTAAGACCCAACCCGTCCCTAGGGCTAATACCTAGAACTAAAGACGTATCTGACCTCGCCTTCAGGGACCTAATTATCCCCCTATACCCCCTATTTCCTCTTTTTGTTATTCCAGATGTTGATGCATGCTGGTTGATATTGTTGAGGGTCACACTTTTTCCAGGTGATACTAGGAGTCTTCTTCCCTGAGAAACAGCACCTGCCTTTGTAGCAGCTGACTTTCTAAGCTCTGTCTCAGTATTTATAGCAGCTCGTTCACGAGATATGTTTTGGCACATGCGCTTTGTGAGTAGTTGTGAATGGCATTTCACAAAACTTCTCCCCCATTCAACACCTGGCAAATTGTCTTTGAATTAGGGTACACATCGGCCAGATTTGTCAAGGAATGACTTTACAAAAATATGGAGCTCTAGGTCATCAAATGCATAGCCATCATCACCTAGAATGGAGGCGTGCTGTGCTATGTTTCGCTCTTCTTCTAGCAAGAGTGCAGTTGGTCTACCAGCCATGGTGTGTTTCCGAGCACCACTGAAATGATCACGTAGAGTTCTCCTTGGTATGTGCATCTGAGTGGATATGCTTCGAATGCTCTGACCTTCTTGGATGAGCTGCAATGCTTCCTGAAGGTCATGGTCACTGTAGGTTTTGGGCTTCTTTGCCCCTCCCACAGGTTTATAGTTCTGGACCATCTCAACAATTACCTAGATATTGACCTGGAAAATAAATATGGACTTTTAGGAAAACAATATAAAGACTTTGTTTGCATAATAACACAAAATGTCACTAAACCAAGAAAGCACACAAACATATAGAAATGCTGTAGAAAGAAATAATATTTATAACTGGGTGCATTTACCCCCAGACAAAATGGGCGCAATTGCCCCCAAGGGTAATAATTCCTGCTTCATATGGTATACAGAACTGAAACTTTAATCAAATCTACCTTAACATATTTATAGTTCATATGAAAAATTGGCCAGTTTTTTATTTTCCTTCATAGTTTGGCAATGTATAATGTTTCTGGTTAAATGCTTAGTTCATTTTGGGAGAAAAATTATTATGCCAATTAAATAATCTTTAAAAATTATCTAGACAGCTGATTTGCCTTTCATATGTAAATTAGACATTAATGATGAAGTGCATACCTCCAAACAAAATTTTAATTAGGAATTCAATTACCCTGTGACTGGCGCGATTACCCTACTTTACGGTATCCGTGGAAACCTCTTAAGTGTGGGGAATTTATCCATATGATTCTACAATTATTTGGCTGCATAAGTGCGGGGACTCAGATAATGAATACTTGGATAATAAGGACCCCCTGTATATGAAATACTAGTCTAGTCCAATGTAGACCTAAAATTGCAATGGTTAAAGGCAGATTCTTTACTTAAGGCTTATAAATGGAAGAATTTAATCTAACATAGCCTTCTAATATCAGTAAAATAGCTACCTTTTCTTTTGTATGTGGGCTTAAATAATACAATGAATTCTTGAAATACCTTTGATTCTGCAGATGACATTGTTTACTCAAAAGTAACTAGTTTTCTCGTCATCTCTAGAACTGGCTTGGCAGAACTAAGTCCAGTCTAGTTTGTTTTGTCAAAAGAAAATGGCTTAAGTTTCATGGAGACCAGTGTTTTTGATGTAGTCAACTGAAAATGCTCTTAAGAGATCACTGGCTGTCGCAAAACAATCATTAGCTATTTCAGTGCATACCAAAGAAGGTGAAAAGTAAAAAAGACTGCTTTGGAAAGTGGATTGGAACTTCATCTAAGGGTTAAAGCTTTTAGCCTAGGTAGGCCTGTTCATGTCAATAAAATGTTAAGTCCTTTGGATGTTGTAATCCTGGTTTATACCATAAATACAAGCCCTGAAATTAAAAAAAAATTAGTTAATTATCAAAGAGTATTTGATTTTTGTACCTATGTTACTGAGATAGGCCTATATGAATGAATTTCAATAGGACATTCAGGGATAAAATACTTTGGAATAATATCAAAGTAGACAAAAATGTTGAAATGCCAGAAAACATTATTACTGGTATATTTAGAATTTTAATATACAGGGTGTACATAAAGTCAGGATCTATTTTTGTGAAGCACTTGGAAATTATGTGGAATTCAATCATAAAATGATAAAGTGGTAACATTTATTAAATAATTAAGAGTAGGATTCGACGTGACGCCCATCAGTATCCCTGCACAGCTCAAATCATTCCGCAGCATTTCTAAACACAATCTGGAGCATTTGCGGGGTTATGTTATCTGCAGCAGTTCGTATATGTGTGTGTACATTTTCAAGACTCGTAATCTTCATCTGATAGATGTATGACTTGATAAAGCCCCATGCAAAGAAATCTAAAGGGGTTAAATCTGATGATCTCGCTGGCCAAGGTCTGTTGCTTCCGCATCCGATCCAGCAATTTGGAAAACGTCCATTTAGATAATCCTGAACAATTTTGGCATAGTGACAAGGAGCACCATCATGTTGATAGATGACGGGGATAGGATTGTTAGTACCGTCATCTATCAACATGATGGTGCTCCTTGTCACTATGCCAAAATTGTTCAGGATTATCTAAATGGACGTTTTCCAAATTGCTGGATCGGACGCGGAAGCAACAGACCTTGGCCAGCGAGATCACCAGATTTAACCCTTTTAGGTTTCTTTGCATGGGGCTTTATCAAATCGCACATCTATCAGATGAAGATTACGAGTCTTGAAAACTTACATGTATACGAACTGCTGCAGATAACATAACCCCACAAATGCTCCAGAATGTGTTTAGAAATGCTGCGGAATGATTTGAGCTGTGCAGGGATACTGATGGGTGTCACGTCGAATCCTACTCTTAATTATTTAATAAATGTTACCACTTTATCATTTTATGATTGAATTCCATATAATTTCCAAGTGCTTCACAAAAATAGATCCTGACTATATGTACACCCTGTATTATGATTTTTATTATTATTTCAATTGTAATTAGCAAACAAGTATTCATATGTATTAAAAATAGTTTAAAAATAAACATTATCATTGTTATAGTAGAAATTGGTAATTATTTTATTCAAATTATGGCCTAACTAGCAAATGCAAACAAAATTATGAGAGTGAATATTGATAGTTGGACTCATCAAAAAATTACAATGCTTGAACCTTTGTAAGAACATGACTTTTGTTGGTTTCCTGAGAAGTAGCTAGCTAAATTGTGTACCTACTGAAAATTTTCTTAAAGAAAGACATGCAGTCCTAAGAGCAAAATTGTTAATGAAGATTAAATCTACTGTAAGAAAAGTATTAAAACTGATTTTACAAAAATTTGTATTGTTGTGAAAGATGTAATTACACCGCTTTGCATGGGTTTTGATGTTTTTTAACCCATTTTTTATGCTGATTTTGAAAAAGAAAACTGCTTTTAGCTATCACATATGGTTTTGTTGCAAATAGCCAATGTCTGTTTTTAAAATTTTACACAAGAAATATGTAGGATTGTAGGAATATATAGCACCGAATGTGTATTCGTATGTGGTTTTGTTGCAAATAGCCAATGTCTCTCTTTAAAATTTTACATAAGAAATTTGTAGGAATATATAGCACCGAATGTGTATTCATATGTAATTCATCAAATCTGATCATTTAACTAATGGCTAGAGGTTGGCGTGTCTAGTTGGCAATCCTGCTTGGAGCTAACCACATGTCACCATCTATCACTGCTGGTGACCATTTTTGTCTGTTAGTTGCATTGTCAGTGCAGTAGTGTTAACAAGTTGTTGTTTGATGTGATACTTATTGTACATCTGCAAACATGACATCACGCAGGTGTGAATAATCCTGACATATTTTATGTCTGTGGTAGTTAAGTTGTACAAAAGCAAAGACAGAACATCACAACATTTGTGAAAAAGGCGTATTTTGGGATTAAATTAGGAGATCAAGAGAAGTTATGGGAATCCCATAAAGTATGTTGTACGTGTGTTGAAGGTTTAAGATTGTGGAAGAATGGTAAGAAAAAAGCTATGCCATTTAGAATTTGTATGGTATGGAGGGAACCTTGAAATCACAGGGATGTCTGCTATTTTTGCTTGATAACAGTAGAGGGTTATAGTGCAAAAAACAAAGGCAGTATTGTTTATCATAATATTCCAGCTGGGTCATTCCATATGAAGTCACCTAGAGGTACCCAGGTCACCCTCTCAGAAAATTCTGAAAAAATTATCACTTGTAATTCTATCAAACTTATACACAGATCCCAAATTTTAGGTCAATATTACTTATAGTTTTTGAGATACAACAATTTGAATTGCGCTATTTTTCCTTATTTTTTTGGTATCATTGGCAAAATCACATGAATGTCCAACTTTAGGCAACCATACCTTTTTTGTTTATCCCTTCACAAGGCTGATATGTGGTATATATCGTAAACAGTAGTCATAGAATCCATATTTGATGTCAAATCAAACCTATCTCTTGTAGTTTGTCACATACAAGGCTTCAAGAAACAAAGAAAGCTTAAAAATCCATTAATGGTTACCTTCTTTTCACTGATACTGATAAAAAACTATTTATACTTAAGAGCTGAAATTAATTTTACAGCTTGTTATAGTGTATTTGTAGTTAGAAATGCTTTCAAAAGCTCTCTATTATCTATAGAATTGGAAACAATAACTATTAAAAAAAAATGAAAAATTTCATTTTTGCAAAAAGAAGCCTATATTCATGCCATTATTACCCCATCAGGACAGTTAGCCATCACTTTCATATTTTTACCATATGTTTATATACATTTAGGCAAACTACAGTCAAAGTTTGGTTTTGGTGGTCAGCTTCCTTCAATATTTAAGCTGCATCGGCCAGAGGGTGTCATATGACCCTCACTGCAGCGAGCCTCGGGGGTGTCAAATGACTTTTGATCAGATCTGAGCCAGAATTTGAAGCTGATGTCCTGAAAAATGGATGGAACTTCTTGGTCCGGCACTCTGTGAACTGTTGCCATGAGGGTGTCCTCAAATTTCTCATATATATGGCTTGGTGAGAGCCCCATATATATGATAACCCCATATATATGATAACCCCTCCCCCCTCCCTCCCCCCTCCCCCCTCCCCCCTCCCCCCTCCCCCTCCCCCCCTCTATGGTGCACAGTGGGTTAACATGATCATTGTTTAACAAACAGTAAACTTGTTTGAGTTTGTTCAAGAAATATTAGTATTGCGCAATATTACATACAGGGAATATGATGACCTAATCTTGTCTGAACTTGTACATACCTTATGCAATCCCTGCTACTATATATAAGCTGTCCCAATCTCATGAATTCTCATGCTTACAGAAATGGAGTTGGAGGCTACACAAAGCTGTTCTATTGGACAGAAATTACATGATGTATGTCATAAAAGGACTTGCTGAGAAAAACTTGGTATACTCATGTTGGATCAGTTAACCAGTGAGGATAAAGTGCTGCTGTCATGGAGATGTGATATATTGTTGGCAAACAGTGATACTGTGTGTTTTCATCATGAGAAAATGTTTTTGTTTCATTACGAAAACTTTTAATGCTATTGTGCAGACCTAAGGAAAGTTCACAAAGAAAATTGCAAGTAAGTTTCCTGTATATTACATTATTATTGAATATTGTATTTACATTGTTCTAACATCCCTATCTAATACCAGTAAGTTTATATTCATTTATAACATTTGTAGTTTTCTCTCTTATGGTGAGTGAGTTTTGAGAAAAATTTGATTTAGAATTGTATTTTATGATTATCAGAATCCCTACACACTATAGACAGTGACACTGCCAGGATGATGAATATAAAACCAGGACAAAATCTGTGCCCAGAGTGCAGCAAGTGCCCCACACAATATGAAGAACAATGCCTACAGCCTCTACTGGATGATGGAGCAGGTACCAGTAGGTCTTGTGGATCAGTTGAAGATTTTCAGCCAGAAGTAGTTCTTTGTCAGGAACTGAACACAAGTGCTAGTGTCCTGGACTGTTCTCCTCTAAAATTTGAGTGTGACAAGGACAAAGTTCTTACACCACTGTGACCATAGGCACTGGTGGTGATGATGCCAGATCTCGCAGATCAAAATGTTGGCAAATGGCAAACTTACCAGCCTGGCAAATATGTAGCATGTGTTTATGATGGAAACATATGTGGGTAATATAAAAGATCATTCTGATGAACATTCTGATGTTTTAGTCACTTTCATGAAAAAATGACACATGTTTTTTCTTGGCCAGCAATATCAAGAACAGATGAATGCTGGGTGCCATTTCAACATGTTATCTATGTAGTAAGTTCATCAACTGTCCAGGGAAGAGGTGCTCATCATTATACCCTAAACCCAAGCATGACTCCAGATTCCTGGGATCTTGGGAGCATTGCTCCAGTAAATTTGACCATGAGAAAAAGTAAATTTGGGTTTGGGTTTTGTTCATCCGCTAGATGTTATGCAATTTTTTTGCGTATACGTTCTTGTACAAACCAATTTTTTTAAATTACAAATTTAGTTATTTTAAGTTTAGTTGGTAATTCCATATTTAACAATTATTTTTATTTTTTAAGCTTCAATGATTTGATAATTAAAATTTTATTAAAACATTTTTTTTTTTAATATAAAATTATCAGGATTGGACTATGTTCCATTGATCTCGGCCAGGTTTGATAAATTGGCCAGATAATTACTTGTGCAGTTTTAAGTAATCCACCATGACTCTAGAATTGAAAAGTTTAGTTAAGTTTAAACTTACTTTTACTTACTTTAACTTACCTACTTTTACTTACTCTTCCTTACTTTTACTAAGTTTAAAGCACTTACTTTTACTTACTTTCATTGTACTATATTTACTTACTTTTACTCACTTTTACCATACTATATTTACTAACTTTTACTTATTTTGTATTTTTCAGGTAGTCAATAATCAATAATGGATCCTAATATTGATGAAGTTGGAGAGAAAAGTGAGGTTGTTAAAAGGGGTTACTTTTGTGGTCAATGCAAGAACAAATATTCAAAGAAGCAAAACTGGGAGGAACATTTTAATTCCAAAAAAAATATTTGTTACAATACAAGAGGTCCCAGAGTTTGGGCCCACAGCTTAGATATTGCAGTAAAGAAATACCAGGATGAAGTGCAGCAAAGAGATACAGCAAAGCAGTCATTTAGTTTGTTCACAAAATGTGCTAGTGCTAGACCTCAGAAAAATGAACCAACTTCATCAACTGCTAATCTAGAAAATGAAACTTTTTCACGATGTTTCACAGACTGAAGAAAGTGCTTCTCCTCCACCTAAGAAACAAAAGGTAAGTGAGGAATCTGCGCATCAGACTAACAAAACTGCTTTAGAGGAATTTGAAAATTCCCAAATCCAGAAGACATTGAATGCAATTTTGCGCCTAACAAAAGAAACTCACCAAGCTGTTGTGGTTAATAAAGAGGAGAGTCAAAATATGCCTTCAAGTTCAAGTGTTGCATCCAAATCTAATAAAGCAAAAAGCAACAAATTTGACATTTCTATAGCCCATTTAAGCAAGTGTAAATCAATACAAGAAATCCTGAACAATGACTTGATCAAATCTACATTCAAATTGGTGGAAAAGAAGGATCTAGGGCATGCTGATGATTCATTTTCAGTACCAAGTGATATAATGGAAAACATTGCAAATAGTGACACTAATATGCCTGATGTAGATATAGCTGTTGAGGATGAAGATGATGATCAAGATGATGTTGATGATGCTTCTGATAATAAAATGTTTACATTATATTGCATAGCTTGCACAGACCCCAAAGCATGTGCTTCAGACAAACATTCTAACATAAAAGGTTACTTCAATGTTAAAGATTTAACCTATGTATGCAAACAAGGAGAAAATCAAGAGAGATGGTTTAGAAATCTGAAAACCCACCTGAAGAGACATTTAATTAAACTTCAGCATCATCAAAGAGCTGCTGTTTATGAAGTGATGAAAACATCTTCTTGGAACCCTACTAAACGCATAAAGACTTATGTGGCAACATCTTATACTCACATATGAAAACAAACACTGCATGCTCTATATCCAGTACTTCTAGCTGTATTACATAGGTCAGGTTGTGAGGTTGGAAATTTGAATCATAGCACACATGTGTGCGAGACAATTTGTGAGCTATTAGATAATCAACTTAAAGAACAAACTGTAAAGTGGTTCTTAGAACAAACTTCAGTAACAATAACAGCTGACATTGGAACAATTTTGGGATTAAGCATGCTAGTTGTATTAGTTATGAGTGAAGAAGATAAGACTGTAAAAACTTGCTGGGATAAATTTAGTACGCAGCAAATAAGGAGTTTATTTGGCCAATGAATTTTTGATGTGTTGAAGTCTCCTAATCACTCGAAACTATCTGAAGAAGCAATTAAATCCAAGGTATCTGGAATGGTTGGAAATGGGGCTTTTTGTAAGGACAATGAGCCATTTAAAAACGAAATGAAAAAGTTGTTTGGAGAAAATTTCAAATTTTGATGGGACTTAATGCATCTTGTGAACAGAGCCCACGTTGATGCATTGAAGAAAATTTGTAAACTAAGTGAGCTTTTAGACTTTATTCAGAATCACACTTCAAATCTGAGATCAGGCCTTGACTATACCAATATGGTTCTTGACAATATCATTGGTTTTAAGAGACCAAAACTCAAATATGATACTCGCATGGTTAATTATGAATTTGATCAATTTGACATATTTGTGGAAAATTGTTTTTTTTTATCATCCACAAGAGAAAGAAATTAGTGCCAAGTTCTATGTATTGATTTCAGTGGCGACTCGTGGTATAAATGTATGGGGGTGCGATTTCATAAAATTTTTAATTTTTCGAATTGTAGTACATAAACAATCACATGGTGCTTCTGTACGGTACTTATATGTCAAAAGAAGCCATAAATTTGTATTAAAAAAATACTTTAATAAAATATAAAAATAATTGTTGAATAAATTTACTCACGTTATGATTTTCTTGTTGTAAATTATGCTACATAGACGAAATCCATTCTCCTCGTTTTCTGGCTTGCAAACAAGTCTATCACATCATTTTCAAAAGATCCATTATGTGAAATATCTCTCTCAGTTGCTAGCATAATGAGTGCGTTCAATCTACCTTGACCCATGGTATTCCGAATAGCTGTTTTTATTCTTTTTAATCTAGAAAAGCATCGTTCGGCTTCTACAGATGCCATTGGAGTAGTTACTAAAATTCTTAGCAACTTTAGCGTTTCTGTAAATGTTTCTCTTCCATTCCATTTCAATGATGTACTTAAGTGAATTGAGAGCTCCTTTATGGGCACTAAAATCTTCTCTGCAATATACAACTTCTAGTTCTGATTTAAGTCTTGAGTTATTAAAAATGGGATAGACAGTTATAGTTTTTCTAAAAGCATCTGTGGGAAATGAAGTTCTATAAAGTTGATAGTGTTCACGCTCGAAAAGTTGTGCTGCTACTAAATGACCAGTAAAGGAAAACCTGTCCTTGCACTGAGAAATTATTATGTCACACACTTCAAACCAGGGTTGTGGAGTCGGTCCAAATTTCCGACTCCGACTCCGACTCCACACATTGTAAAAATTCGACTCCGACTCCAACTCCACACATTGTAAAAATTTGACTCCGACTCCGACTCCACACATTGTAAAAATTCGACTCCGACTCCGACTCCGACTCCACACATTGTAAAAAATCTAAAAATCCTACTCTGACTCCTCACATTTTAAATATACGACTCCGACTCCTCTAGTGTTTCACTCTATAATTATCATAATAATAAGACATTTCATCACCACCACATGAATCGTCAGGTTACTTTCTAGGATAAGGGAACATTCAAATATTAAGAAGGATATTGACTTGTAGATATTATCATATTAAGGGATTTTTATTTTTTCCAATAATATATATATATATATATATATATATATGAAAAATTATTTCACGAAAGTGACACGTGAAAAGTATTTATGATGAATAAAACCACGAAGGAAAAAGAAACACAAAGGGGTGCTCAAGCGCTTTCGTCTAATGTTCCTGAGGATGTCTAGTGTTCCTGAGGATGTCATTAGACGAAAGCGCTTGAGCACCCCTTTGTGTTTCTTTTTCCTTCGTGGTTTTATTCATCATATATATATATATATATATATATATATGAAAAGAAGAATCAACACAACGGCAAACATTTTCATTATTTGTACATCAGACGTTTCGACAAATCTTTTGTCATCATCAGTGAGTTAAGTCTTAAAACCTTAAAACAAAATTGAAAAGTGAAAGTTACATCAATACAATATTAAAACCATTAAAATTAAAACCTTAAAGCAAAATGAAAATTGCATCAATACAAAATTAAAATCATTTAAATTTTATCACTATAAAAACTAAAATTAAATTAAATTTCATCACTATAAAAACTAAAATTAAATTACCTCAATAGGTAAATACACAATGTTTACATCCACCTCCATACTTGGCAAAGTCTAAGGGAATACTGGATGGTCAGAGGATTAGAAAGGATATGTCTGTGAAAACGGTTGGTTAGTTTAAAAGAGTTGTAATTTGTAGGATGAGCTATTATTATTAAGGGAGGGTTTGTTTCTATAGATGTACAAAGATTCTAAAATTCGGAGTTCTGTACGGTTATTGGATCTAGTTAAAATTTCAAACTGAGTTTTGTGAAGGGGATGGTCGTTTTCATTACTATGGTTTCTAATTGCGGATTGTGGAGGGCTACTGAGGGGACGGTTGGTACGGACTGACAAGCCCAAATGTTGAGAAAGGCGCACCTCCAGTTGGAGTTGAGTGCTGCCAATATACGCAGCCTTACAGCTGTCGCACGTGTATTTGTAAACAACATTGGGGCATACAGTTTTGGGGAATTCATCTTTGAACTTTAAAAAATTTGATAATTTAAGTGGGTTGACGAAGGCGAATCTAAAATTTATTTGGGGATAACTAGACTTGAGTAGTTTGGACAATTCACCTCGAATACGCAATGATAAATAACCATAAAAAGGTAATTTAATATATCTGGTTTCTTTTTGTACTGTAGTTATGGGGAGTTTAGTATCAAAAGTGTTATTTAAAAATTTCTTTAATTGGTTATCGAATAGATGAGAAGGGTAGTAATTGTTAATAAAGTACTGTTTTAAAAATTTAAATTCTTCGTTTACGAAAAGTAATCCGAACAAATACGGTAACTTCTTGTTAATAATGTTACTATAGCACTAATCTTATATTTATAAAACATACAACTTAAATAATTGGTTCCCAAGCCAGTAAAAGTTTGTTTCCGAAATAGTGAAGTATGGAACTTATTATGGGCCCGTTTAACTAAAACATCCAGGAAAGGTAAACTATTATTTGTTTCGTTTTCACACGTGTACTTAATATTACTATGTCGTTTATTAAGATAATCAAGAAAACGTTTTACGTGTGAAGGATGGTTAAATATTAAGAAAGTGTCATCCACGTATCTTCTGTAATATATGGGTTTAAAACTACTAGGACAATTTTCCAACCAAATTTCTTCGTAATGGCAAAGAAATGCATTTGCTAGTGTTGGGCTTAACGGGGAACCCATAGCTACCCCATCAATTTGGCTGTAAAGGTTGGTATTAAATAAGAAAAGATTATCAAAACACACTATTTCGAGAAGGTTTTTAAATTGAGTCTGAGTGAGGCCATTAATAAGAGTATTATCAGTAGTGAATAACTTATTTAGTATGATATTTAATGTTTCTTTTAACGGGACATTAGTAAACAATGACGAGACATCAAAACTGGCCATAGTAAGAGAATCGGTATGATTGATCTCTTTTATCTCTCTAGCAAAATCAAACGAGTTGTTAATAGAATAATCATTAAAGGTGAGTTTTGAAAGCAAGGGAACGAAGAATTTGGCTAAATTATAATTGAATGTACCACATGCCGAAAGAATAGGTCTTAGTGGGAAATTTGGCTTATGGACTTTAGGTAAACCATATAGAATTCCTGGATTGGAACCAGAAGCAAATAAAAAATTGTATGTATTGTCAGCAATAATATTACTATTTTTTAATTTACGCAAACACCTATTAAGTTTATCTTCGAGTTTTAGTAATTTAGACAGAACATTCTCTTTTACCCTTTTAAATTTAGACGTATCTGACAAAATTGTCTCCATTCTATTTATGTAAACTGTTGAATCAATCAGCACTACTCCTTTACCCTTATCCGGTTTTGTAATGATGACAGTGTTATCCTTTTTCAAATTATTAAGAATTTTAAAATCTTGCTTATTAAAGAGGGGAGAAAACACCTTATGGGGTTTAAAATTATAAAAATTCTTAAAAGAGATGCTCTCCACTTGTTTTACCAAGTTATGAAACGAGAAATTTGGTCGGATCTCACAATTCTTAATATTCATGAGAAGATTTTCAAAGCCAGAGAAAAATTTATAAAAATTTAGTTTATAATGAGGTAGATCAAAATTTAAGCCTAACGACAATATTTCTCTCTCTCTAATACTTAAAGCTCTATTAGAGAAATTAAAAATAAAATTATCTGGATTATTAAAAAACGACTGAGTGATTCCCAATTTTTCCAATTTGGCAGCATGTATCCTTTTATGTCTATTGACAATTTTATCACAGCAAGTTTGAAATTTAGTAACTAAACAATGATAATCAATATAAGACACCCTAGATTTTAGACCAAACAGAGAATTCTTATATTTCAGCTTGAGAAAACTCACTGTTTTAGTTTTCGATTGAAGCTCCAAATTTAATAATTTATGTTGCCATGATTTATATAGTTTGGAGTTATGGAGGCCATTACGAAGAAATTTGGTTGGAAAATTGTCCTAGTAGTTTTAAACCCATATATTACAGAAGATACGTGGATGACACTTTCTTAATATTTAACCATCCTTCACACGTAAAACGTTTTCTTGATTATCTTAAAACAACATAGTAATATTAAGTACACGTGTGAAAACGAAACAAATAATAGTTTACCTTTCCTGGATGTTTTAGTTAAACGGGCCCATAATAAGTTCCATACTTCACTATTTCGGAAACAAACTTTTACTGGCTTGGGAACCAATTATTTAAGTTGTATGTTTTATAAATATAAGATTAGTGCTATAGTAACATTATTAACAAGAAGTTACCGTATTTGTTCGGATTACTTTTCGTTAAACGAAGAATTTAAATTTTTAAAACAGTACTTTATTAACAATTACTACCCTTCTCATCTATTCGATAACCAATTAAAGAAATTTTTAAATAACACTTTTGATACTAAACTCCCCGTAACTACAGTACAAAAAGAAACCAGATATATTAAATTACCTTTTTATGGTTATTTATCATTGCGTATTCGAGGTGAATTGTCCAAACTACTCAAGTCTAGTTATCCCCAAATAAATTTTAGATTCGCCTTCGTCAACCCACTTAAATTATCAAATTTTTTAAAGTTCAAAGATGAATTCCCCAAAACTGTATGCCCCAATGTTGTTTACAAATACACGTGCGACAGCTGTAAGGCTGCGTATATTGGCAGCACTCAACTCCAACTGGAGGTGCGCCTTTCTCAACATTTGGGCTTGTCAGTCCGTACCAACCGTCCCCTCAGTAGCCCTCCACAATCCGCAATTAGAAACCACAGTAATGAAAACGACCATCCCCTTCACAAAACTCAGTTTGAAATTTTAACTAGATCCAATAACCTTACAGAACTCCGAATTTTAGAATCTTTGTACATCTATAGAAACAAACCCTCCCTTAATAATAATAGCTCATCCTACAAATTACGACTCTTTTGACAACCAACCGTGTTTCACAGATATACCCTTTCTAATCCTCTGACCACCTAGTTCCTTAGACTTTGCCAAGTATGGAGGTGGATGTAAACATTGTGTATTTACCTATTGAGGTAATTTAATTTTAGTTTTTATAGTGATGAAATTTAATTTAATTTTAGTTTTTATAGTGATGAAATTTAAATGTTTTTAATTTTGTATTGATGCAATTTTCATTTTGCTTTAAGGTTTTAATTTTAATGGTCTTAATATTGTATTGATGTAACTTTCACTTTTCAATTTTGTTTTAAGGTTTTAAGACTTAACTCACTGATGATGACAAAAGATTTGTCGAAACGTCTGATGTACAAATAAATGAAAATGTTTGCCGTTGTGTTGATCCTTCTTTTCATCTGTAAGCTCCGGTTCCCTAAGGAGAAGTCAATAGCTTTGATATTAACCCAGAGATATGGCCGATCGACATTGAACTATTACAGACAATGTGAAAGAGTCTATTTGAAACTGAACAAGGCTATCTGTGATGAGAGTTTCTTGTCTAAGTGCAAAAGTTATAATATTGTGCCTAATTTCCTTAGATTTAAACTTTATAATAAACGCCTCCATAACTCCAAACTATATAAATCATGGCTACATAAATTATTAAATTTGGAGCTTCAATCGAAAACTAAAACAGTGAGTTTTCTCAAGCTGAAATATAAAATTCTCTGTTTGGTCTAAAATCTAGGGTGTCTTATATTGATTATCATTGTTTAGTTACTAAATTTCAAACTTGCTGTGATAAAACTGTCAACAGACATAAAAGGATACATGCTGCCAAATTGGAAAAATTGGGAATCACTCAGTCGTTTTTTAATAATCCAGATAATTTTATTTGTAATTTCTCTAATAAAGTTTTAAGTATTAGAGAGAAAGAAATATTGTCGTTAGGCTTAAATTTTGATCTACCTCATTATAAACTAAATTTTTATAAATTTTTCTCTGGCTTTGAAAATCTTCTCATGAATATTAAGAATTGTGAGATCCGACCAAATTTCTCGTTTCATAACTTGGTAAAACAAGTGGAGAGCATCTCTTTTAAGAATTTTTATAATTTTAAACCCCATAAGGTGTTTTCTCCCCTCTTTAATAAGCAAGATTTTAAAATTCTTAATAATTTGAAAAAGGATAACTCTGTCATCATTACAAAACCGGATAAGGGTAAAGGAGTAGTGCTGATTGATTCAACAGTTTACATAAATAGAATGGAGACAATTTTGTCGGATACGTCTAAATTTAAAAGGGTAAAAGAGAATGTTCTGTCTAAATTACTAAAACTCGAAGATAAACTTAATAGGTGTTTGCGTAAATTAAAAAATAGTAATATTATTGCTGACAATACATACAATTTTTTATTTGCTTCTGGTTCTAATCCAGGAATTCTATATGGTTTACCTAAAGTCCACAAGCCAAATTTCCCACTAAGACCTATTCTTTCGGCATGTGGTACATTCAATTATAACTTAGCCAAATTCTTCGTTCCCTTGCTTTCAAAACTCACCTTTAATGATTATTCTATTAACAACTCGTTTGATTTTGCTAAAGAGATAAAAGAGATCAATCATGCCGATTCTCTTACTATGGCCAGTTTTGATGTCTCATCATTGTTTACTAATGTCCCGTTAAAAGAAACATTAAATATCATACTAAATAAGTTATTCACTACTGATAATACTCTTATTAATGGCCTCACTCAGACTCAATTTAAAAACCTTCTCGAAATAGTGTTGTGTGTTTTGATAATCTTTTCTTATTTAATAGCAACCTTTACAGCCAAATTGATGGGGTAGCTATGGGTTCCCCGTTAAGCCCAACACTAGCAAATGCATTTCTTTGCCATTACGAAGAAATTTGGTTGAAAAATTGTCCTAGTAGTTTTAAACCCATATATTACAGAAGATACGTGGATGACACTTTCTTAATATTTAACCATCCTTCACACGTAAAACTTTTTCTTGATTATCTTAATAAACAACATAGTAATATTAAGTACACGTGTGAAAACGAAACAAATAATAGTTTACCTTTCCTGGATGTTTTAGTTAAACGGGCCCATAATAAGTTCCATACTTCACTATTTCGGAAACAAACTTTTACTGGCTTGGGAACCAATTATTTAAGTTGTATGTTTTATAAATATAAGATTAGTGCTATAGTAACATTATTAACAAGAAGTTACCGTATTTGTTCGGATTACTTTTCGTTAAACGAAGAATTTAAATTTTTAAAACAGTACTTTATTAACAATTACTACCCTTCTCATCTATTCGATAACCAATTAAAGAAATTTTTAAATAACACTTTTGATACTAAACTCCCCGTAACTACAGTACAAAAAGAAACCAGATATATTAAATTACCTTTTTATGGTTATTTATCATTGCGTATTCGAGGTGAATTGTCCAAACTACTCAAGTCTAGTTATCCCCAAATAAATTTTAGATTCGCCTTCGTCAACCCACTTAAATTATCAAATTTTTTAAAGTTCAAAGATGAATTCCCCAAAACTGTATGCCCCAATGTTGTTTACAAATACACGTGCGACAGCTGTAAGGCTGCGTATATTGGCAGCACTCAACTCCAACTGGAGGTGCGCCTTTCTCAACATTTGGGCTTGTCAGTCCGTACCAACCGTCCCCTCAGTAGCCCTCCACAATCCGCAATTAGAAACCACAGTAATGAAAACGACCATCCCCTTCACAAAACTCAGTTTGAAATTTTAACTAGATCCAATAACCTTACAGAACTCCGAATTTTAGAATCTTTGTACATCTATAGAAACAAACCCTCCCTTAATAATAATAGCTCATCCTACAAATTACGACTCTTTTGACAACCAACCGTTTTCACAGATATACCCTTTCTAATCCTCTGACCACCTAGTTCCTTAGACTTTGCCAAGTATGGAGGTGGATGTAAACATTGTGTATTTACCTATTGAGGTAATTTAATTTTAGTTTTTATAGTGATGAAATTTAATTTAATTTTAGTTTTTATAGTGATGAAATTTAAATGTTTTAATTTTGTATTGATGCAATTTTCATTTTGCTTTAAGGTTTTAATTTTAATGGTCTTAATATTGTATTGATGTAACTTTCACTTTTCAATTTTGTTTTAAGGTTTTAAGACTTAACTCACTGATGATGACAAAAGATTTGTCGAAACGTCTGATGTACAAATAAATGAAAATGTTTGCCGTTGTGTTGATTCTTCTTTTCATCTGTAAGCTCCGTTTCCCTAAGGAGAAGTCAATAGTTTTGATATATATATATACATATATAAAGGAAAAAGATTCTCTTAAACATAATTAAGGTCTAACCAGTAGTAGTCCTACTTAAAATTGAATAACCCTTAACCTAGTGGCTATAACCAGGGTTGTGGAGTCGGTCCAAAATTCTCCGACTCCGACTCCACACATTGTAAAAATTCGACTCCGACTCCGCCCTGAAACGTGCGACTCCACGACTCCGACTCCACGACTCCGACTCCACGACTCCGACTCCACGACTCCGACTCCACGACTCCGACTCCACGACTCCGACTCCACGACTCCGACTCCACGACTCCGACTCCACGACTCCGACTCCACGACTCCGACTCCACGACTCCGACTCCACGACTCCGACTCCACGACTCCGACTCCACGACTCCGACTCCACGACTCCGACTCCACGACTCCGACTCCACAACCCTGCTTCAAACGCAGAAGCTTTATTACTCACGTAATAATGGGAATCATTTAATGATCTTGTTCTCTTTAACTCGCACACATCAGACGTTTCGGCAATTTCTTCAATTATCGTGCTCATTTTATTTCTAATCTTCTCTATTTCTAATTGTAGTTCACTCACAGCTTGTTTTATGAGAATTACATCAGTGTTTCTTGTTTGGATTTTATTATAAAAACAGTCCACATGAGGCATTATGTGGCGAAATACAGTGAGTCAAAATACAAATATAGGATCAGTCATTAGTCGTTGCAAATTTCCTGCTTGATCTCGTGTTGCAGGTTGTTGAGTTTCATTTCGAATTTTTTCTAGGCATTCAAGCAGTGAATCTCTGTGTTCAAAAACCTTGTTTACTGTTCTGATGTTAAAATTCCATCTTGTTTTAACAGTTTTTGGCAATCGTTTTCCGATAATTTCATCTAATACTGAGCATCTCTGAGGAGAATGTGAAAAAAAGGTTGGAAATAATGATATATTTCTAAAGAACTCTCCTACTTGTGAAATTCGAGATACTGACTGCGTCATTATTAAATTTATTTGATGAGCATAACAGTGTACATAATGTGCGTTTGGGTACAGATTTTTTATAACAACATTTACACCACCAATGTGTCCGCTCATAACTGCAGCACCATCATAACTTTGAGCAATCAATTTTTCTGAACAATGCGGTAAAATGGATTTTAATTGCTCAGAAATAACACTAGCTATGGATTCTGCACTGTGAGAATCTGGATTAAAAAGTCCCCAAAATCTTTCTTTCACATTGCCATCACATTCGTAGTGTAAAACGATAGCTAATTGAAACTCATTGGCTATATCAGAGGTTTCGTCTGCAATAATGCCTACAAAACTGGTTTGCGAAATCTCTCTTAATATCTGCATCCTGCATATTTCCAATGAACTAGAAAGCAATTCATTCTGTATAGTCATTGAAGTTCCCTTAAATACCGTAGTCTTTTCCAAGTGATCTCTTAAAGTTGGATCCAATTCAGCAGAATATTCTATTAATCCTTTAAAAACTCCAGGGTTGATAGAATCAGAGTTTTCATCATGACCCCTTAAGGGGAGTTCAAAATTAGCACAAAATTTAATAGCTTTGATAATTCTTTTTAAAATGTATCTATTTTTATTAACTTGTTCATTGTGACGTTCAATCGTTTTCTTATAAGCAGAATCAAGATTTTCTTTTATATTTACTTTACCTAGAACCGCTAAATTCGCGTCATTGTTTATGTGACTAGCTGATGCTTCATGTTTCCCTATTTTGACCGATAGATGAGCTAAATCAGTCACTCCAATATTGGTCCAAGAATTATCACCTCCAAATAGTAAACACGGGAAACAAAATAATGCACTTTTTTCTGGGCATCCACACAGCCATTTGTATCTTTTATATAAGTCACTGAAACTTTCGATTGTATGGCTTATTATTCTTAATGGCTGACTGAATTATGTTTAAATTTGGAATAGGCCTTCCGAGTTGTTTTATTTTTAATTTGTCTTCAAGTGTATATCTGGAAAACTTTTCATTTAACAGGCTTGACACACTATTCATTTTGAGGGTTAATTAATAATTCGTAAATTATAACACTCCAAATAACTTAGATATTTAAACACATTTAATACACACAAGTTCAATTATCAGTCACAATAAACTCACAATAGGCTAGCGCGAATCCAACTGCCGCTCACAAGAGTACTTGTATTAACATATGCGGCTGTGCCAGACATACAATTCTAGTTAATTACAAATAAGTAATAATTTCAATAAAATACATATAAATGGCTTATATCATTATTACTGAAGTAACTATTAGTAAAAATAAAGTTGTTATAAAAAAAATTCACGATTGTACTTATATCTTCATTACAGCAATAAAATATAATTTATATTTACTTGAGCGAAAAATCTATCGCTCCATTCGGCTGCAATATTATTTTGTATTCAAACAGCGGTACGCTGTTTAAAGCTATGCTATAAGTTTAGAATATTATGTACTGTATGAAGGCTTACTCAAAATGCCTCATGAATCATGTCACATGAATTTTTAAAATATATTTTAAGAATATTTATTTTAATATCTTAAAATTAATATATTTTTTATCTGTTAAATTAATATTTATCGTTTCAAGCAAGGGGGAGCGACCGCTCCATCGCTCCTATACGCCAGTCGCCACTGATTGATTTCCTATGTAACAAAGATTATGTTGCAAGTAGCTCAAAAAACCACAGTTAGTGCAGAATTTGTAGAAAATATATTTTATAAAGGAGGGAAAACTGTTATGTTAAGAGTGATGGAAACAATTTCCAAATTAGCTAATAGAGGAAATGCAAATGATGTAGTTTCTGAATTTAAGCATGATACCACAGGGCAGCAAAAGGAACTAACAGCTGAGGATTACATCCTAAATGAAGTTTACAAATACATCAAGAAACGTTCTGATTACTACCAGGTTGCTGAAGTTGCTAGACACAGAATATATAGAACAGCTGTGGAAAGGAATCACAGAGAGATTAAAGCATTTTGATAAAGATGGATCAACTGCCTGGAGTGAAGCACCAGCTGAAGGGACATTCTCCATGCTTGGTTACATTGTTGAACACAAAGGATCCATTAAGCCATCTCATTTGACTAAGCTATGCAGAATTGTGAAGGAGGGTCCAGCTCCAGGCACTAGATCTGCTGTAATGATCACACAGAAAGCCATTGATCAGTGGCCAAGCATACATGGTGGTAAATTCACAACAAATGCCTACATGCAAGGTCTAACATCGTCCACTGTTGCTGCTGCAATGAATAAATAAACTTAAGGTGAGTTATAAACTGTACATTATTGTATTATTATGTTTAGCTAAAACAATTTGTAATTGGTATGTCGTCAATTCAAGAGTTTACTATCATTAACCTATCTAGTGGTGTAAGGGGAAAAAAAGTAAATTCAGAGCTGTGCTCCAGTAAATTTTTTCAAATCTGGAGTCATGATTACCCAAGTGACCTTAACAAAATTCAAACACTATTTCCTACATTTCTTTAGAGTCCTTTAAGTATGAGATGAATGTTGAGTAATCCATTTGTAGGAACTTCACTTATAACACATGTTTAAGCAGTACATATTTACTAAATTGAGGGCATGGTGAATTTAACAAATTGAATATTTAAGTTGGAATCTTGATTTCAGAAATATTTTTGTTTCAGGTCCCTTATTAAATGACAGAAGGATATGAAGTTGTATTTGTAATTCTCAAATGTTTCAGATGATCATTTTTCATGATATATGTATGTGTAATGCTGAAATATATTCATGTTACTATGATATTTTTACTTTGCATTTTTGTGTAAATTATGGTAATTTTGAAAAAAAAAATTAAATTGAAGGAAGCTGACCACCAAAACCAAACTGTGACTGTAGTTTGCCTAAATGTATATGAACATATGGAAAAAATATGAAAGTGATGGCTAACTGTCCTGACAGGGTAATAATGGCATGAATATAGGCTTTTTTGCAAAAATAAAATTTTCCAATTTTTTTATTATTTATTGTTTCCAATTCTATAGATAATAGAGCTTTTGAAAGCATTTCTAACTACAAATACATTATGACAAACTGTAAAATTAATTTCAGCTCTCAAGTATGGATAGTTTTTTGTCAGTACCAGTGAAAAGAAGGTAACCATTAGTGAATTTTTAAGCTTTCTTTGATTTTTGAAGCCTTGTAGATGGCAAACTATAAGAGAGAGGTTTGATTTGACATCAAATATGGATTCTATGACTACTGTTTACCATATATACCACATATCAGTCTTGTGAAGGGATAAACAAAAAAGATATGGTTGCCTAAAGTTGGACATTTGTGTGATTTTGCCAATGATGCCAAAAAATAAGGAAAAAAAGTATAATTTCAAATTGCTGTATCTCAAAAATTGTAAGTAATATTGACCTAAAATTTGGGATTTGTGCATAAGTTGGATAGAATTACAAATGATAATTTTTTCAGAATTTTCTGAGAGGGTGACCTGGGAAGTTGTTCAAAATTTGGGTGATTTCATATGGAATTGACCATCTGCAAATAGACCAGTGTCACATGGACTCAAAATGCTGGTACCCTCCCAACCAGATGTTTTGGAGAATGTGCCATCAGAACCTGAACCTGATGTAGTGATTCCCATTCCTTTCTTCCCTTTTAAAATTCATTATTTTCTTTTCTTTCTATTATCACCTGTTTTCTCTGTTTTTATACAGATGTGGCTGATGGTTGAGCTGTTTCACTTTTGAATAATGCGAGAGAGACTGGGGGATCAATTATACACTTAATTTCACTTTACTGACTTTATTTATACTGAAACACTTAGACAAATGGGGGAATTAGTGTTAACATTTTAGCCAGAGAGAGATGAAAGAATATTCTAAATTTACAAAAACATCTTAATACCAAAAAAAACCTTATTAGGACAAAGGCCATTTGATAACTTTGGGGGGGGGGGGGGATTCTGCTTTTCTCTGCCTCTAGACCATTTTGGGGTGTTGCCTACTTGGATTTAATAACCAAATATTTATTTAACGTAATTACATTTCTTATTAAACATTATCTTTTTTTTATTATTAAACAAACATTATTAAACTTTTATAACAAAACATTTTAATTCTTAATTATACTGTACATTACTACACTGAAGTACCTGGTCCACAGGAAGACTCCTTTATCAAGGGAATTTGTGATTGTACACCACAATTGTTCACACAACTTTAGTGAACTTAATGATCTGGTGAGGGATTTAAACCTACCAAAAAATTTGGCAGAGCTTCTGGGATCTAGACTAAAAACCAAGAATTTACTTTCTACAAGTGCAGTTTTTTCATGGTACAGGCCATTGTGAACAAGAATTAGTTCCCTATTTCTCTGAAGAGGGCTCAATGATATATTGTAATAACATTTGTGCATTAATGAACTACTATGGAATTGTCCACCGAGCAATCGAATGGAGGTTGTTTATCAACTTCAAAGAGAAGCCTCAAAGGAGTTCTGTTTCATAATGGAGATGTGTATGCATTGATTCCTGTGGCCCATTCAGTGTACAGGTGCTCCTCGACTATTGTAAGGGTTACGTCCCTGGACCCATTATGTAAGTCAAATTTTATGCAAGTTGGAAATTAAGGTAAACTGTGTATATAGCCTTACCTACTCAATGTGAGATGCGTAATAACTGTCATAAAATGATGTATGTGTACAATACTACAGATAAACAGAACAGAATGTATAAAATAGTAAATTATAAAGATGAATTTCAACTTCACGTATACTCCATTAAAACATTTTGAAATTTAAATTGAAAAATATTTTTTGCGTAACCAAATTTACACAAGTCAATGATACATAAGTTGAGGAGTGCCTGTACTTAAAAGAAATGTATGAAACCTTCTCTTGGAGAAAGTTTGGTATGAAGATCATGGTTGGTTTGTGAGTGGAGATTTAAAAGTTCTTGGTTTATTGCTTGGTCAATAGTCTGGCTACACAAAAATGCCATGTTTTTTTGTGTGAGTGGGTCAGTCAAGCGAGAAGTCAACACTGAAAAAAGAGTGTGTGGCTGCCTAGAAATACTCTGACCACCTGGTTAAAAAAATATGATACATGAGCCATTGATTGATCGATCACAATGTAGTGGGAGTCTGTTTGCCACCACAAACTCAGGTTCAGGACCCACCCAGGCCTGCCTGATGACTTGGGTTTTAGCTGGGTTGATTTCTACCCCAAACCAACTAGATCACCTTAGTCTGCCCTCTCCTCATACCTGTCAATGGTCCAGAAGCCTAACAATTAGCAAACCTCAGCCTGGCAGATAGGCTGGGCTGAAACTATAATTTTTGTTTGATTTTAATTTATCAGAGTGACTAACAGTTGGCTTTTGATATAAAAATAAGATTCCTGAAAAAAATAATTGGTGGCTACCAACGTGTGTCTGGCCACCCCCATTTTTGTAAAAACATCTAATGCCGCACTAGCAAAATCAGGAAAATGGCAATATCTCTTCTTCTGAACATGCTAGAGAGATGGTTTGCATACCAAAAGATGCAGAATTTGATTTAGAACAAATTATTAAGAGTGGTATCTTTTCATAAAACCTTTAGTTTTTGAGTTATTTTAGAAAAACTAATTTTTGGGGCCCATAGACCCCCTTTCAACTGAATGTAAAGACAATAAAACATTCTCAAGCTGCAAATTGATATGTATTAGTGGTTTTCAATCAGCAATCAAAATCAATCATTTTAAATTCATTCAAAATGCTTTTTGACATTCCAAAACGCCAAACATTAAATTATACAATTTACAAATTGTCATTTGTCATATTTTAGCATGATAAATAATAATCTAGAACTTAAAATATTTTTTAGACGCAAAATCTTTCATTAATTTACGTGATCTAATTTTGTTTCTAATAAGACCATCTCTACGCTCATGACCTACAACAGCCAAGGATGCTTCAGTGACAAGCTTGATGTGCCTTTCAACATTCTGACTGTGGCACTCGTGATCCAGTTTCAATGCGGTATTAATGATATCACGCAGTTCATCATTACTGAATTCTTTTAATACAGGTGGAACAGTTTCCCATTGGGACATAGCAGACAGCTTGTGGTATGCACAAGCTTTGAAATTGATGATTGGCTTTCTAAAGACCCTAACATTCTCGTCTATAGCAGGATATTCATCAGTACCACCTTCATGATCCTCTTCATTCTCATCATCACTTTCAATTATTCCACCTGCAAAATCATTGCTACTACCAGATTCATCAAAATCCTCTATAACTCCCCTCAGACACAGAACTTTATTGACAGCACACCACCTCACCTCTTCATCTTCATCAGCCAGCATTCCAACTAAAATATTTTCACCATGAGCAAAATAGCTGTTATTGTTTAATACATCATAACAAATTTCTCTAATTTTCCTGTCAGGGAATTTATTTACTCTTTGGATCATATTGAATAGGTTTCTTGACCCATCACTTAGCCTCTTATTAGCTTTGATATTGAACCAACTGTGAAAGTATACTGGATAAGTATATTGGATAAACATTATATGTGACCCACAATTTATGCAATTCCTCAGAAGTAGCTCTCAGTACAGCATCTGTTTTATAGTCTCCGAAACACAAACACCTTTCAATAACTTGCTTCAATGTAGGCAATTTCCCTAAAGGAAACTGTTCTGCTGGCATAAAACGTACATCACCAAGTACTTTAGCAACTGTTTTCCTTGTAGAAGTCATACTTTATATTGCAAATGCTGAATTCAATGACAAATTGCAGTTGGAAACTTATAACAAAGGCACCTGAAAAAAAACAACAAGTTTTCAATTTATTTCGTTTAAAAAAAGTTCATGAAGCAGCCCCACCCTCTATTCTTTAATCAAGCATAATGGATGCAAGATAACAAAGAAAAGTCATATCATGTGATCACTATGTCCATGTCAACATCCTTTTAGGGCAATGTTAGTAATCAAAAAGCCAAATCATGCTTATTTTAGAATTTCTTTTGTCACTAAGGTCCGTCAAAAGGGGATCTATGGGCCCCAAAAATTAGTTTTTCTAAAATAACTCAAAAACTAAAGGTTTTATGAAAACATACTACTCTTCATAATTTGTTCTAAATCAAATTCTGCATCGTTTGGTATGCGAACCATCTCTCTAGCATGTTCAGAAGAAGAGATATTGCCATTTTCCTGATTTTGCTAGTGCGGCATTAGATGTTTTAACAAAAATGGGGGTGGCTGGAGACATGTTGGTGGCCACCAATTATTTTTTTCAGGAATCTTTTTATATCAAAAGCCAACTGTTAATGACTGATTAATTCTATCTTGAGTTTCAGCCCGGCCTACGGCAGTCAGCCAACCCAGACACTTTGAATTGAATAACCTTTATTAATAATAAAATAAATACATTCGTTTCAATTTACAATGACCTGAATAATTGTGAAGCTTGACTATTTATTTTATTTAATTTGGCCCATAACCTTTAGGCTTTACTGGGCTACTGGTTCCACCAAAGTCCTGAAATGATTAGTGACAAAGTGCCAAAATGAAACCCAGCCACCTCTGTTACAATTTTTACCGCAATAAGGATACAAAATACAAACAATTAACTTCTGGGTAATTCCAGGACAGATCATGCAAAAAAAAAAGAAATTTTAGACCATACCCCTTCCAATTTTCCTATAATTTGTTGTATAGCATTGCCTCTACCAAAAAAACCCAAAATTTCAAGTTTCAGATTGATTGGACTTAGGGTTCAAAAGTTATGGCCCTTCGAACTTTGTGGGGTTCTAAGGGACCCTCAAATTAGAAATTACTATATGTTAGCCCCTAATTGAGATAGAAGAATGATTCAAATTGCATCTGAAAGGTAATTTGTCAAATATTAAATGAGTAGGCCCCTATAGGCATGGATAGCAGCTTAGTTGAGGAGTAAAAAAGTTGACTTATTAAAGGGGGGTTTTACCCCCACCTCAATGAGTTTTAAAAAAATTTTCATATCAGATTAAGTCCAAACTCTATCTGTATAAGTTGCATTTAAGAAATTGCTGTGTATTTAGGTGTAAACTATATATTTTGAGATTTGAATAGTGATAACTTCATCGAAAAAAATATTTCCATTTTCATAATGATTTGTCACCCGCATTTAATTTAATTTTTTCTGAAAAGTATGCTGCCTTATATGTAACTACCAATACTTATTTAATTGTAAATTTGTTTCAAGAATGAATCAATTGAATTATTAGCAACTGCATTTTATTTTTGTTCTAAAGTGTATATAGAGTACAGCACACAGGTTCATCAAACATAATATAATGTAACGTAACAATAATTAACAAATTTCTCAACTGAAGCCTGCAAACTGTGACTAAGTACTAGAAAGAATATATACACAAACTTGTATGACAGTAACTTAGAAGTACAAGCATCAACTGGGTGAGTATAATATACTGTACTAAAAACTTTTGTGGCTCTACTAATTTGATTTCTTTTGGATGGAAAGAGTAGGTAATTTTAATACCACGCAGGATATTTGGATTGGACATAGGTTGAATCAGTTTGCTTTGTCTTACCCAGCAAATATCTTCCTTCTCTAGAAAATGGTATTTATTAGGGCCTCCTGAACATGTTAAGATATATAATTTGGTAATCAGCAAATTTTTCTGAACTATCTGATTATTCCAAGCTAGATTTTACTATCATACTTACAAGCAACATATTGGTCAATATGATACTTGGTATATTTGTTTACTAGCAGACTGCTCTCACCTTGTTGAGCGCATGCCTTGAATTTGTTCTGCTGTAATTGCTGCTACAGGAGGCTATTTTGATGAATCTAAAATTTAGACTTTGCTTTTGTAAATTGTCCTGATTTGTTATTGAGTTCCCATGTTTGTACTTATGAATTTGTGTCATGATAACTTAGTTAATAAATAAAAAACTTTAAACAATTTGAAATTTATAAATATTTCAGGGTGTACTTAAACTTTTGACTGGTAATGTATATATATATATATATATATATATATATATATATATATATATATATATATATATATATATAAGTTCTGATTTTGTAGACCTTTCTCCTCTCTGTTAGAGGCAGCTGTTAGCTGCTGGGAGGAGCAAACAGTAAATGTGTGGCTTTCCCTATCCTCTCCCCTCTAATAATGGGCTTGAAAAGTAAAGGCTGAGCTTAAAGATTTTGAAGCTTATTTTCCTCATTACGTCCTTTCTTTACATTTGTAAGTTCTTATCTCATTAACTCGTAAGAATTAAGGAACACTGAGCTTAAAGGTTTTGTAGTTTATTTTTCTTTTTACATTCTCTACATTTATAATTTCTTTAACTCGTAGAAAAACTGGCTTGCAACTTTCTCTAAAGAAATGAGTATTCATTCTAGATCAAGTTTAAGAACTTGATCATGGTATGGAGAAAAAAAAACTGGGCCCTGAGAGAAGAGGGAGAAACTTAAAGGGCAAAGATTGGGGCTTGAGCCCTTAAAAAGTCTCTAACTACAGAACATGTTTTTTTATTTGTATTTAAATTACTGTATATGTTTGAATGGGGAAAGAGAAAATAAATTTTAAAGAAATGAAAACATACCTAACAACTTGCATGACATCAAATAAATAAATAAATGCTTAAATAATTAACCAAAACACTAATAATAGTTAAACCATACTTATGTAATAAAAACTACGAAAGGACATGCATTTGGGGAAAATGAAACTAAGGTGAGGGTTGGAGAAGCTTTATGACAAAGAAAACAGGGTAGGTCAGAGACCCCCCACAACAATAAGGTACTGTTACCCCCCTTGCATATTAAACTGGGTTTAATGAAACAGTTTGTAAAAGCACTGAACAAGGAAAGTGATTGTTTCAAATACAGTTGTGGCAAGTTTCCGTCACTCACACGCAACAAAATCAAAGAAGGAATTTTTGTTGGCCCTCAAGTCCAAAAGTTAGTGCTGGACAAGGAATTCAAAGAAACCATGGACCAAAGTGAAAAACAAGCATGGGTTGGCTTCAGAAATGTTGTCAACAACTTCTTGGGAAACAACAAGGATCCAAATTACAAGATGATTGTGAAAGGTATGCTGGAGAACTTTAGAAATGTGGGCTGCAATATGAGTATGAAGTTGCACTTTTTACACTCATTTAGACTGTCTTCCTGAAAACCTAGGAAGCATAAGTGAAGAACAGGGAGAAAGATTTCACTAGGACATCAAAGAAATGGGGAAGATGTACCAAGGAAGATAGAATGTAAATATGATGGTGGACTATTGTTGGATGCTGAAAAGAAATAGTTTCAGTGAAGTGAATGGCACAAAAAAGTCAACAAAATGCAAATTTAATCCTGTGTACACCTAAAAATTCCTATGAATGTGATGAATTGTACTTTTCACTACCTCCTTGTTCTATTACAGCACAACTTGGTAAGTAAAATGACTGTTTACATATACAAGGGTAATTCAATAAGTATCCGCACTTTTTATTTTCACAATTTTATTTTCACAATTTTATTTTCACAATTTTATTTTCACAATTTTATTTTCACAATTTTATTTTCACAATTTTATTTTCACAATTTTATTTTCACAATTTTATTTTCACAATTTTATTTTCACAATTTTATTTTCACAATTTTATTTTCACAATTTTATTTTCACAATTTTATTTTCACATCTGATAGATTATAAACACATCACTTCTCAACAATTTAGGCCGGGCTGAAACTATAATTTTTGTTTGATTTTAATTTATCAGTGACTAACAGTTGGCTTTTGATATAAAAATAAGATTCCTGAAAAAAATAATTGGTGGCCACCAACGTGTGTCTGGCCACCCCCATTTTTGTAAAAACATCTAATGCTGCACTAGCAAAATCAGGAAAATGGCAATATCTCTTCTTCTGAACATGCTAGAGAGATGGTTTGCATACCAAAAGATGCAGACTTTGATTTAGAACAAATTATTAAGAGTGGTATTTTTTCATAAAAACTTTAGTTTTTGAGTTATTTTAGAAAAACTAATTTTTGGGGCCCATAGACCCCCTTTCAACTGAATGTCAACACAATAAAACATTCTCAAGCTGCAAATTGACATGTATTAGTGGTTTTCAATCAGCAATCAAAATCAATCAAAATCAGCCATTTTAAATTCATTGAAAATGCTTTTTGACATTCCAAAATGCGAAACATTAAATTATACAATTAACAAATTGTCATTTTGTCATATTTTAGCATGATAAATAATAATCTAGAACTTAAAATATTTTTTACACAAAATCTTTCATTAATTTACGTGATCTAATTTTGTTTCTAATAAGACCATCTCTACGCTCATGACCTACAACAGCCAAGGATGCTTCAGTGACAAGCTTGATGTGCCTTTCAACATTCTGACTGTGGCACTCATGATCCAGTTTCAATGCGGTATTAATGATATCACGCAGTTCATCATTACTGAATTCTTTTAATACAGGTGGAACAGTTTCCCATTGGGACATAGCAGACACAGACAGCTTGTGGTATGCAGAAGCTTTGAAATTGATGATTGGCTTTCTAAAGACCCTAACATTCTCATCTATAGCAGGATATTCATCAGTACCACCTTCATGTTCCTCTTCATTCTCATGTTCCTCTTCATTCTCATCATCACTTTCAATTATTCCACCTGCAAAATCATTGCTACTACCAGATTCATCATCAAAATCCTCTATAACTCCCCTCATACACAGAACTTTATTGACAGCACACCACCTCACCTCTTCATCTTCATCAGCCAGCATTCCAACTAAAATATTTTCACCATGAGCAAAATAGCTGTTATTGTTTAATACATCATAACAAATTTCTCTAATTTTCCTGTCAGGGAATTTATTTACTCTTTGGATCATATTGAATAGGTTTCTTGACCCATCACTTGGCATCTTATTAGCCTTGATATTGAACCAACTGTGAAAGTATACTTTGATGATGAATTCTACTATGATTTTGAGGTTCTTACTGGGTCTTTTTTGTGAAACATAAAAGCGAAGAATTCTACAGGCTAAGGTGAGCCATCGAGAGTGATTTAGCAGGCCAACTTCTAAGAGTGCAAGGTCTTCATCCACTTCACCAATAATAATTGCCCAGCAGATGCAGTATCCATAGTATTGGTCTGTTGATAAATTATTGACCACCTCATTTGGTAGAAGCACAAATGCAGGATAAGGTATAGATTTGAAGTCCACAACATTCCATTCTGACACATCCCCATTGAGCTGAGAACCAATAGGGCCAGAAAATTTGTCTGGACTTTTTGTTGTCCCATCTAAAGTTATGAAGATGTGTCTAAGTGGCAATTCATTTAGATGCAGAAGACCAATATCCCACTGAAGAGGTTGCCCTAAAAACATTTCCAAATATCTGATTGACCCATGCATATGTCCTGTGTTAGTATTTGTCCCATCTGCTTTAACTAAGTTTAATGTGGCCTCAAGTTCTGTCCCTTTAATGATCTTATAAATGCCATGAGCAATGTCAATGCCTTTGCCACTCTCCGGGGTAAAATGGTCGAGGTAGAAATCATCTGAAAATAAATGTAATTAATTTTACAATTAAATAAAAACGAAAAAGGAAGGAATAAAGTTAACTGGACAGTTGTCACTTAAGAAAATTTTTTAAGTAATTTTTTTTTTTTTTTTTTTTTTTTTTTTGGAAGAACCGATTCGCCTCTATTTAAAGGGCATATCTCAGCGGAAAAACAAAGAAAAAGTGAGAGGAAAGACAGAGGAAAAAGAAAGGGTGGAGGGGACAGTCGAAGTGGAAAAAGACCAAGGACTGCAGGGTCGAGCCCCATCATCCTTGGGTGCTAGAGCCGGGAGGGCGCACGTGAAACCTCCAGGAACAAGCACGTACAAACGAGCACAAAGAGCACTCAAGAGCATGAGCTTAGAACCCCCTTACGGGGTTTTTAAGTAATTGAAATATTACTTTATAGTACAGTAATATAACAGCATAATGCCTATAACTGTATGACAATCATTTCCATTTACCTGGCTCTCCAGTAATGACATAATGTTCCTCTAGGATTGTGGATGTATAATACTTTTCATTTACTTTGTTAACAGCAAGTGTAGCATCCTTTCTACCGTCAAAGTCAATGCCAGTCACTTTTTCAAATATCACTACTTCTTCCTTCTTCCTTTCAGCTCTCAATTTAGCTCTCTCCCTTCTCAACTTGTTTCTGAAAAGTATTTCAAAAATATTGGCCATGCATTACTGCATTAGCATTATACAAATATACAAAATACAAATGTCAGTGCCCTGTTTGAAACTAATTAATATAAATACAAAATAGAAATTTTGACGCTAATTAAAAATAATAGTAAATCTGGTGATTTAGAACTTATAGCAGAAGCTAAGAAATGTAATATCTAGAGTGATTAAAAACATACTTATCAATAACATTTTGTATGTTATCTGGGGTGATTACTCCAAAGTCCACCAATGTAGCTCAGAACCAATAGCCGCTCCTGCTCTATCACTTACTTGATATCTGTTAGGATATTTAAAGTAGATTTACATATCTATTTTCAATGAATAATTTATTGGTAATCTTAATCTCTTAGTCACAATGATTTCACTTTAAGCTGTATTAAAAGATTTATCTTTCAGTACTATACCTGTCACATGCTTCAGCTAATGAGCGTAATCTAGTTCTGTTCTGTAATGTTGAGACTTCTGGAACATAGTCTGCATCAAATGAATCATTACAACTGTCGCTATCTGTCAACTCAGGAATGTCCATAGGTTCAGGAGGAGGAGGAGGAGGATGAGGAGGAGGAACTGATTCTTTTGCTTTTTGAGATTGAATAACCCGTGATTTGAATTTTAAGTCAGTGGCTGTTTCTGGGACTTCTTTCAGGGTACAGTAACCATGCCTAGTTGTTTTCTGGTCCTACAAAGTGATTATATTTCATTACACTATAATGTATCTTTTATCTATGGGTCTCTATATGTAAATTGAAATTCTTACAAAAATGAGAAAACACTAAAATATTACTTATCATTAACATCATTAATAGTGTATTATTGATATTACTAACTTATTAAATGCACTTTAAAAATTGTAGCAAATTATTAAAAATTGATATTAATAATTGATAATTAATTAATATTAATTAATAATTAATTAATATTAATTAATTAATATTAATTAATTAATATTAATTAATAATTTACAACTTGAAATTCAATCAACAGGCCTACCTCATAAAACTGGTAATCAGATTCAGTCATTTTTAGTAAGTGCTTTTTCTCTGTATCTGCCAACAGTTTGTGATCATGTTGATATATGTCAAATAAAACATTAACAGTTTTCAGAAAATCATCCAGATCTTGATGATATTTAGGTCCCCTTTTCTTTTTGTCATACTTCAGAAGGCGGTTGAATTCCTTTATTTGGGTTTTCAGTCAGCTGTGTATGGCATTTACTGATATTGGATGAACATTATATGTGACCCACAATTTATGCAATTCCTCAGAAGTAGCTCTCAGTCCAGCATCTGTTTTATAGTCTCCGAAACACAAACACCTTTCAATAACTTGCTTCAACATCGGCAATTTCCCTAAAGGAAACTGTTCTGCTGGCATAAAACGTACATCACCAAGTACTTTAGCAACTGTTTTCCTTGTAGAAGTCATACTTTATATTGCAAATGTTGAATTCAATGACAAATTGCAGTTGAAAACTTATAACAAAGGCACCTGAAAAAAAAAGTTTTCAATTTATTACGTTTAAAAAAAGTTGATGAAGCAGCCCCACCCTCTATTCTTTAATCAAGCATAATGGATGCAAGATAACAAGGAAAAGTCATATCATGTGATCACTATGTCCATGTCAACATCCTTTTAGGGCAATGTTAGTAATCAAAAAGCCAAATCATGCTTATTTTAGAGTTTCTTTTGTCACTAAGGTCCGTCGAAAGGGGGTCTATGGACCCCAAAAATTAGTTTTTCTAAAATAACTCAAAAACTAAAGGTTTTATGAAAAAATATCACACTTAATAATTTGTTCTAAATCAAATTCCGCATCTTCTGGTATGCAAACCATCTCTCTAACATGTTCAGAAGAAGAGATATTGCCATTTTCCTGATTTTGCTAGTGCGGCATTAGATGTTTTTACAAAAATGGGGGTGGCTGGACACACGGTGGCCACCAATTATTTTTTTCAGGAATCTTATTTTTATATCAAAAGCCAACTGTTAATGACTGATTAATTCTATCTTGAGTTTCAGCCTGGCCTACACGGTCAACATAGTCTCCCTGTTTCTCAATACACTTGGTCCAGCAATCTACAAGCTTCCTAATGCCATCACAAAAGAGTGTTTTTGGCTGTGTACGTAGCCAGTCATGCACCGCCTCCTTCAGGTCATCATTGCCTTGGAATTGCTGACCTCTCAAAGCATCTTTTAGTGGTCCAAACAGGTAAAAATTGGAAGGTGCCAGGTCTGGACTGTAGGCTGGATGGTTGAGAATTTCAAATTTAAGTTCATGAAGACATTTTCTAGTCTGTGCAGCAGTATGAGGGCACGCATTGTTGTGTAGCAGAATAACACCTGAGAATCTCCCTCTCCATTTTGTGCGAATTGCTTGCTTTAACTCATTCTGAAGCATGTCAGAATATGATGCACTTGTTACTGTAGTTCCACGCTCTAGATAATGTTGAAGGATAGGGCCTCATCTATCCCAAAACAGTATTAGCATACCTTTACCTGCTGATGGCTGTGCTTTGAACTTCCTTGCAATGGGAAGGTGTTATTCTGTCACATGACAATGTGTGCACTCATACTGCTGCACTGACTAGAAAATGCCTTCAAGAACTTAAATTTGAAGTTCTTGACTATCCAGCCTACAGTCCAGACCTGGCACCTTTGGATTTTTACCTGTTTGGACCACTAAAAGACGCTTTGAGAGGTCAGTGATTCTGAGGCAATGATGACCTGAAGGAGGCGGTGCATGACTGGCTATGCACACAGCCAAAAATATTCTTTTGTGATAGAATTAGGAAGCTTGTAAATTGCTGGACTAAGTGTACAGTAGACTCTCACATTAACGTACACTTTGGGGGGAGCATGTGGTTGCTAAAGTGAAGTATGGAAAACCCCACTTTAATGTACCAGGGAACGTTAAAGTGAAGTATGGATGACTAGTGATGTTAAAAAACGGTTTTTTTTATGTCCATGTTGTTTTTTTTGTTTTTTATTTTTGTTTTTTTGTTTTTTTAATAATTAATATAGATATTGCCAATTTAATTATAAGGTGTACTTTTGCAATGATATATATTATAAAAATAAATAAATAAATAATAAAATAGGCCATATGGTACCAGTATAGAATGTCCTTTTCAGCCTATTTACAGAAAAAACTGGCCTCCTTCTTGCACTGAAAGTCTCGTATCTTGAGATCCGTTAAACTTGCGAGAACACTAGCTGGGAGCTGACTGCCCATTGTCCAACCTTTCCAGGACTCTCCCATCCATGCCTCGGATTTTGAATCTCCCACTTAACTATCCTTTAGACCCGCGATGACATTTTCCCCCCGAGACCATCCATATATATACATACACATACACCCATATACATATATACCAATATATACATAAATACTTATATACACATATTTATATCTATTATATACCCCATACACACGCATACATCCAGAATTCTAGATACATACGCAAGCATACTCACATATATACCTACACAAGCTCATACACCTCTATTTCGCCCTTTCATTACCTCCGAGATCATTTAGCACATACAGTAATATCCATACAGCCAAAAGAAACTGATTAAGCACAGACAGAGCAGCAAAGCTAGTATTTATATCCCAAAATGCAAAATTCCAAGAAAGTGAAGTAAAACATGGTGCTACATTGGCTTCGTCAACATCCAAATCTGCAATAAGTACCAGTACCTGTGATATTGAAACTATATGTTCTAATCAATCTAGTGATAATGATTCTTCAATGGAAATAGAGTCAGATAATGAAAGTTAAACAGCATTAGGTTAACACAAAGGTTAAAGAAAGAGATGAATATTTTTATTTTTTTTATTTTTCTATTTGGAATATATTATATATATATATATATATATATATATATATATATATATTATTAATTAATATATATATATATACACACATACACACACTGGTATTCTTGCCAATCACAATTATATATATTGTTTTATACCAGAATTATGTATTTTTTATTATGTATATTATACCAGTACCTGTGATATTGAAACTAGCATATATGCTCTACCCCAATCTAGTGATGATTCTTCCATGGAAATGAAGGTTAAACAACATTAGGTTAACAAAAAGGTGAATATTTTTTTCTATCTGGAATATATATACTGGTACTCTTGCCAATCACAATTATATATATTGTTTGAAACGAGGAAGAATGTTTCATGTTCTAGTTAAAAAATATATATATACATAGGAAAAACAAACCCTCACTTTTTATTTCTATTATATACTTTTTGTGTGATTCAGTTTTTCTAAATGATGACTATATATACTAGGTATAACCGTATAAGCATGGTAGTATAGTAAATTATAGCTAATACTAATATACTTATTAGATTAAAGGAAGAAAAATATGGAATAAGTTTAAAACAATAAAAACAATAAAAAACAATAAAAAAAAAAAAAGACTATCTTCGTTTTAAACAAAAAAAACGACAAAAAAAATGACACAATAAAAAACGACTTACATCACTTTGGATGACCCCCACTTTACTGGACTAAAAGATATTAAAGTGGGGTTTTCTGTAACCAAAATACTTCAGTACAGTTACACATGTATGTATAGCCCTCGACTCTCCACATTCAACACATAACATGAAAATGCATACATAGACTTACCTACTTACCTCATCCGAGGGCTGGTTCCAATAATATTCTGGTGGTGTCACCTTCACTTTAATGACTCGGAGTCCGCTAAAGTTGTTTGGTGATGCTAATAGACTTTTTTTAGCAGAAATCTTCACTTTAACAACCTGTATTATGTTAAACTGAATGTTAATGACCAGATAGCAATTTAGTCTATCCAAGTGAAGTTTCCGCTAATGTGAAGGTCGTTAATGCGGGGGATTTCTGTATTGAGAAACAGGGAGACTATGTTGAGAAGTGATATGTTTATAATCTATCAGATGTGAAAATAAAATTATGAAAATAAAAAGTGTGGATACTTATTGAATTATCCTCGTATTTATGTATGCATTCATCCTAAAATGTATTGTAATTTTTGGTGTATAAGATGCACTTTTTTTTTCAAAAAAAGGGGTCTCAAAATCACACTGCATCCTATACACCAAAGGTCATATTATTACCTTTATATGGGCTAGAAGAACTGATGGATTTTTACAAAAATTCATCATCTCTTAGTCCCTCCTGACTGTGTATTGGTTTGGCCAATTTTACACTAAGTTTCTACTCTTCCCAACCCACTGATAACAAGAAAAACAGTACATATTGCATAATGATTTACTTTTGTGTTTCATAACATATAGTATAGTCTCCTGTATACTTAATACTATTTTCTTATAATGAGTATGGGTGAAAGAAAATGTATCACCATACTTTTGATGGAGGGCTTTAACAAAAGTCATCCTTGCTGGTAGAAAATTACGGACATTTTCTGACAACTAGGCAGTTGGTCATAATTTTTTTCCTGAAAGAAGGCCTTGAAAATAGGGGTGTCTTATACAAAGGTGCATCTTATACACCAAAAAATATGGTAAGTTAAAGCACTATATTAGAATTAGAGAATATTTTTTTAATTTGTTAAAAATTCTGATGTGATAGAACAAAACTAAGGTTATTTTCAAAATCAGCATAAGAAAAAGATTCAGAAACAGCTATCACCTTCAAAACATCAAAAAATTTGTTCACAAATTTTTTTATGCAGAGTAGTGGTATTTTTGAAGAAAAGAATATTTAAAAAATTAGTTGTGAGGAGTAAAAGTTAATTATTAATTGCTAGATTAATATAATTCTTATATTAGAAGCATTTTACTATACATTATCTAAGACGGGGGTTCTCAACTGGTGGGTAATTACTTGGGATGTAGTGATATCGCTTTTTAGCTGATAACCAATACCGATAATTAAAAACAATATCGGCCAATAGCTGATACCGATATCCAGCTAGGGTTTATTAGTTTCATATTTTTGTAACATATTCATAATTTATTTTCTGTGTTGAAAATTTGGCAACAAAGCAATAATCCTTTTCATTAAAGATGGCAATACTGCATTAGATGTCATAGTTTTGTTTGTTATACAGTTGGACTGTGGACCTATGTTGGGCTTTAGTAGTAAATGTGTTTTTTGGGGAACTTAGTTCAGAGATATTTGGGAGCACCATCAACAGCAGTTGCAAGTGAATGCATGTTCAGTATTGGAGGAAACATTGCCACTGCTGCTAGAAATCGGGTCTCTCCTGAACATACAGAGCAACTGCTATATTTACATGAGAACTTAACCCTTGTGAAAAAATAATGAGTTATGTGAAGTGATAAAATGATAAAATATTGGAAATTTCATCCTCTAAAGCAGTGATGGCGAACCTTTTTATCCAATGTGTCACTTGCATACATGCATTTTAAATTTAACTACAAAATCATAGATAGCTGACTTATTAATCGAAAGTACTAGGACGTAGACAATTTATTGGTTTTTCATCAGAATACCAAACATTTTCAACATCCATCGCGTGTCACCTGAAACCCTGCTGCGTGTCACTGCTGACACGCGTGTCATAGGTTCGCCATCACTGCTCTAAAGTCTAAATAGTCTTATTCATAATTTTGGAAGAATTGTACTTTTGAAATATTGGCTGATACTGATATTTTTAAAAATCTATCGATATTACCAATACTGATATATCGGTACATCCCTAGTGATTACCCCCATTACCCCCCCTGGATATCCCAAATTACCCCTTTGGGGTAACAGGGTGAGTGCTAATGCTTCAGGTGGGTAATGGAAGTAAGTGGGTTGAGAACCCCTGATCTAAGAGATGCATTCACCAGCAGAAATAAGAGCCAGTAGGAGAAGGCTTGTGAAGCGAGTGAAACTAAATAAAAAATAAATGTATCTCATATAGCCCTACCTATCAAATAAAATGGTAATTTCTGACAATGGCATAACTTGTATAAAAATAAGAAAGCAAATGGGGTCCACCCAATGGGAGAGGGTAGCCTATACAGTCGACCCTCATTTAACGTCATTGATTCATTCTGGGAAAGTGACGTTAACCGAAAGTGACGTTAAACGAAGTACATGTTCAATGGGGTTTTAGGTAATCCGCTCGAGAGATTCAGATTCAGATTCCTTTGCCATCTCTTGGAGGTCTGTTGCATTTAACTCCCTCTCATGCTCTTGAAGTTCCTGCACATCATCAGCATCAACTTCCAGTCCCATTGCCTGCCCAAGGTGGAGAATTTCAGCTTCAGGATTGCTTTGTTCCTCAAAGCCCACAAAATGATAGATCACAGAGGGCCACAGTTTCTTCCACACAGAGTTCATAGTGGTTGTGGTTACCTCTTTCCATGCCTTTACAACAATTCTAACAGCCGGTAAATGGGGTAAGTGACGTAGAATGAATGCATGTACACCAATGGAGGCTTTGACGCTAAACAAAAAGATGTAAACCGAGTGTGACGTTAAACAAGGTTCAACTGTATATATATATATATATATATATATATATATATATATATATATATATATATATATATCTGGAGGGGCAGTTCCACTCGGGTTGAAAGGCTTATCTTAAGGTGGTTTTGGACTGTGATTGTCACTGTACTCCGCGTAACTTTCACCTTAGTGTGCCCTCTTTTTGTCTTTATTCAAAGAACCAGAAAAGGTCGGGGACCACAGGATTAGAGTCAGAAAAATTGTCAAGAGAAGTAACCAAACCAAATGTTAGCGCAAGTTTTATATTAGAATTAAATTCTTTCAAAGTGTAGAAATTACTATGTTCAGGTTTTAATGTTCTTCACCAGTAATTACATAATGGCCTAAGAAAAAATATTTTGGGGAATTATTTATACCAGTAGTTATAATATAGGGATTTTTTGAAGTTTAAATCTCACAAATGCCATTACTATATTCTAATTATAATAGAAGCTTGGTTACTTAATAGCTAAGGTAAATTGTCAAAATGATGGTATGGTAGCTAACTATAACATATTAGTAATACTTTTGATTTTCAGATATTCAGCATTAAAAAAATTAGTCGTAAATAATTATTCATACAGATTTGTACAGTAGGATTTTATTTTTTATATTTCTTACTTAAATTAAAAATGTCAGTGGAAAGCCAAAATGAAATGTGTGGAACAATTAGTGAAGCCCAACAGCAACTTAATAACTTCTGGCCAAAGTCAAAAGAAGAAATAATGAATATGTCACCGGTTAGTAAGTTTTATGGACCTAATATAAAAAGTGAACTAGCTAATTAATCTAGTTTAGATTACGCGTATATTTTTTGTCTTGGCTAGGGTTTATAAACCGCATTATTCAAAATAAACTTTATATAAATTTTTGTTTTTGAGTGTAATGTTCCTAGTAGAAAGTTTATGGGAATAGTTGCGGTATGGACAATAGGCTGTTAGGAGTAGTATATTGGTCATTCTAGGAATATCAACGAGGATATTAAGGTTTCAGTGTCTCAAAATTAAAAAAATCTTGATTTGGTAGGCCTAATTCATAATGCAGCTTAGCCTACATGCAGTGACTACAAGAAATTCTTGCTGTATGCTAGTAATATATATTGATCCTGAACCATCATTCAAACACACACAAAGTATATATATACAGGGTGGTGCAAAAGTCGTGCATCATAGGAATTTTCAATGTTGATTATAATATATTATTTTTTCTTTTAGTAGGGGATGGCTGCGAAATTAACAATAGATGAGAGGGTGAGGTTGGTTTTAATGCCTGGAATAACAGGTACTACAAATTGATGAATCGGTATAGAATTTAAATTCTATACTAATTCATCGATTTGTTGTACCTGGTATTCCATACATTAAAACCAACCTCACCCTCTCATCTATTGTTAATTTCACAGCCATCCCCTACGTACCTAAAAGAAAAAAATATATTATCATTAACACTGAAAATTCCTATGATGCACCACTTTTGCGCCACCCTGTATATATATATAAATATATATATAAAAAAATATACAGTGGACCCCGACTATCCAAGATTAATGGGCTCCAAAAAAACATCTTAGATAGCGGAACCTTGGTTAATGAAACCATACTTTACATGTTATAAAGGCTAACTGATGCTAGAAAACTAAAAACTGACCCTTATCACCACAAAATCTAACTAACTTTTAAGGCCCTACAGTATTTATAATTTAAATTAAATAGTATTTAAGTACAGTATTATTGTGTGTTATTTTCTGAAAATAAAAAATTCAATTCTAATGAATACAGTACTGTATTAATTTAATTAAATTAACATGCACTCAAAAATTAGCAGTTCACCAGAACAACATTTTGACTGGGCTTGCTGGAAAGATTGACTGGAAAGATGGTGGTGGTGTTTTATTGTTTGGAAGGAGAGTCTCCCTCCGTAAAGGCATCTGGTAGTTCAGGCAATTGGTTGTGTTTTTGAGAGCTTGAAGAGGTTCCTGAAATTGATGGTTTTGGTTCATCTTGTTTTACAGAAGTCCTCTTTGGTTTGAAAAACTATCAATCAATGTCTGCTTGGGCTTGGTCATTTCTTGGAGTTGAGTTTGGTATGGGAGGAACACTGAATTGATGGTGCTGTATGTTGTGTAGGCTCTGCCATGAATGGGATATATATCCATAATTTTCTATTGCTTGTGGGCATTCTAGAACAAATGTGTGAAGTTCGTTGGTATCTTGATCAGTGGGGCAGATCTCAGTTAGTGGATGAATGGTTCTTTATAGAAAATCTTGAATGTGTGAAACCTCAGTTATCATGGGGGTCCACTATATATATATATATATATATATATATATATATATATATATATATATATATATATATACACAGTATATGAAGGGATAATGATGTCTGTTTGTTTATACATACTTAAATAGCTAGGGTAATCTGCACTAAATTTAGTATACACATTAAGAGAGAGAACCAAGGAATACAACAATCATACTGTTTCTGAGGCCTATATGTAGAAATTGAAGGAGTATATTCTAGAACAAATGGTGCCAAAGTGTACCTGAGAGCATGCATCACAATGCCTCATAGCAGTGAAATGGGGGCATGATGTCAAAGTATTTTTTGTAAGAATGCATTAGCATTAATCGCCTACCAGATACTCTGTTAGTGGGGTCATGGCAGCTTCTGCTAGTTGCTGAGAAGGGAGACTGAGCTGCCAGTGAGGGCCACACAGAGGGCCTTTAATTGAGTAAAAATAAATCCTTGACTTCAGCACCACCCGCACTACTAAGAATGAGAGAAATCAGGGTGACAAGTTCCCAATTTTTGCTGTGGTTGAGATTGTCAGATAGGTGGCTCCTATTAATTTGAAACTGGGTTCTTGCCTTTATGATCTCTGGGGCATAGCCAGTCTGCCTCTTTTAAAGACTGATTTACTCTGCTTATGGTGGGAGGATTTAAGAAAAGTACAGCCTCCTTTTGCCCAATTTAATCAGAAAAAAAACGAAAATAACACTTGCAATATTAATTGCATCAGCATGCAAGTTTTGACAGGTAACTAAAGAAAATATGAGCAACTTTATTGATCATACACCAATGTGCATCCAGAACCAACTAAGCACTTGGGCAAAAAAATATTACTACAAACCAAAAGAAACAAACATTAGTCCCATACCATACACAAAAATGTCAACTTACAATAAAACCATTAAGTTCTTGGCCATCACCAACACATTACCACACAAAGGAGACAAGACTTACAGAATAAAAGGAACTTGCATAACTAATACAAAAACAAAAAATATTAGTCGCAAGGTCAATGAGTGTGTACCCAAATTGTGTAAACCTGGTAAGTCCCAGATGTCATTTTATACTCCACACACACTATCCTTCATATCACAATCAATTAAAGGTATTCTTGGCTCAATCAGTGCAAACAAAAGCAATGTTTATAACAAAAAAACGTGTGTGAACTCTGGCTTCAGCATTTGTGCAGGTATTGGGAGTGAAAAAGCTTTGTCCAAATTCACTTCAATAAGCAAATGTCCCAGCCAAAAACAAACCCCTGATAAAGAAAGAAACCCAACAAACATTTAGGGATTATCCCCCCAGCACTGGCATCAGTGGACCCACAGGAATTTATGAGTGCAATGATACCAGAAAAGGGGGCAAAATTAATAATAATAATAATAATTTAGGTTCTAAAATTTTGGGATATGGGGCATTCCAGGATAGATCATGCAAAAAAAAAAATGAAATTTTACACCACACCCCTTTCAATTTTCCTATAATTTGTTGTATAGCATTGCCTATACCAAAAAAACCAAAATTTCAAGTTTCAGATTGATTAGACTTACGGTTCAAAAGTTATGGCCCTTCCAACTTTGGGGGTTCTCAGGGACCCCCAAATTACTATATCTTACCCCCTAATTGAGATAGAAGAATGATTCAAATTGCATTTGAAAGGTAATTTGTCAAATATTAAATGAGTTATAGACATGGATAGCATCTTAGTTGAGGAGTAAAAAAGTTGACAATTTGTATTATTAAAGGGAGGTTTTACCCCTACCTCGATGGATTTTTTTAAAAATTTTCATATCAGATTAAGCCCAAACTCTATCTGTATAAGTGGCATTTAAGAAATTGCTGTGTATTTAGGTGTAAACTGTGTTTTGAGGTTTGATAACTAACTTAACTCCCCAGGGACTGGAGCTCTAGGGGGCCTGGAAAGAGGGGGGGATAAAATCTAAAAATATTAATAAAGCAATTGATTAAATAACAGAGGATTAGTATAATTAATGAATATACATTTTATAGAGATTATCATACTGATGTTTTGAATAGTGACTTGGACATATAATCAGTTTGCTTGTTATGTAAGGTAACACAGGGTAACATTGACATATGATTATTACACTTTACTGACACCTTTTATAAGAACATTATTGACAAAAACAAATTAAGGAAAAATGTATATCATTATTATATATTTTAAACCTGCTTTAAAACTATAGTAGTGAAATATTATATTTATTTATTTTCTTTGTTTTTATTGAGAACTATTGTGGCAATTTTTTGAATTTAGAAAACTTTGGTAAGGACATTACTCTTAACTGCATAAATCAGTTATATATATTGGGTAAGACTATTAGTTAAAATGTAAAATTAAAAATTTAATAAAATAAAGCACATGTAGAAAATATTCACTATTTATTTATGGGGTAACATTGACAAAATGTCAAAGTTACCCCATATGCATGAATACTATGTTCGGGCAAAGGTTTGACCACCTAATTCAGAAAAATGTGTTAGACTGAAAAGAACATTTGCAGAATGTTTAACTGAGAATGAAGCAAGAGCCAGGATTCAGGAAAATAAAAAAGATGGGAAGCAAAAAGGAAAACAATGAAACAAAAAGGCTCAAAGTTCTGACTCTGAAAATGACCACAAAAATGAAGATGTGAATTTATCATGTGATGATCAAGAAGAGACATTTGTGAAAGTCAGAGATCTCAAAATTGGTAACTGTGTGAAGGTTGACTATGATGATGAGAGATTCCCTGAAGTCATTGAGAAGATTCACCTCATTCAGAGTTGTGCAACTGTCAGTGTGATGATCCGTAGTGGATGTCACTGGAAATGGCCTACAAAAGTGGACTGACTGGACTACCCTGAATTTGATATCCTGAAGAAACTCAGTGATCCTATTCCAGTCAGCAATAGAGGACTCTTTGATCTCCCAGACTTTGAATAAGTATAACTTATACCTCTATATTATTCAATAGACTATGCTTACTGTTTGTTACTATTTCTTAAAAACATAGTTGGGTGTCAATGTTACCCCTGAAAAGGGGAATTGTGGCATATAATGGGGAAACAATGTACCGTCAATGTTACCCCACCCGTGGGGTAACATTGACATTTTGTCACTTTTTAAAAAATTATGAATGGCTTACTTAAAGATTTTTTATGCAGGGATGACTATGATTAATTAACTAAATTATTATAGATCAAAATAAAATCAAAATATGCTGAGATTATTGCATTTTGATAAAAATAAAGATGAAATTGCAAAGATGTATCACTCTTACCCCACCTTACCTTACACAAAAAACATTCATAATAAAATACTGAGTAAACAGGGGGGTCCATATACCAATCCTTCCCCGGGGCCTGTGGCAGCTCTCTCTCTCTCTGGCCCTGGGTAATACATAGAATGGTAATGAGCTTTGCTGTTTATTTTTCAATAAAACAAGGTTATAGAATTTACTTATAGCACTATTGATTATCGTGACAAATTAAGATGTGTGTTAACCTTTTTTTTAACACATTGCGTGCCAAGCTGTTTTTATAAAAATAACCCCAGGGGCCACTCAAGTTTTTTTTTGTAATTTATTTCATTTTGACCATAAAACACAATTTTAGATCAAATTTATTATTCTTTAAAATTTTGAAGCCGCAAAATTAATATTTTGATGTCATTCACATATAAATGACACGGCCCCCCATGACATTTTTCACATGTGGGGCCACGTCATTCAAATATGTATGACGCTGATTTAAATTTTTTTTTTTTCAAATATGTATTTATTAAAAAATGTCTGTCTGGAACTGACTGGAGAACTTCTCAATCAAGGTAGAACCTTGTACGTAGACAATTTCTACATGAGTTATGAGTTGGCAAAATGTTTCTTAGAAAAACAAACCCAAATTGTTGGCACCCTTAAGGCAAATAAAAAATATATTCCCAAGGATGTTCTCCACACGAAACTCAAGCAAGGGGAAATAATTTCGCGGGAAGATGCAAATGGGATTGTTGTTCTGAAGTGGAAGGACACCCGTGATGTTAAGATTTTGTCAAAACATGTGCCAATAATAGTATCAACAAATCCATCACAGGTCCAACCACAACCTTCTACCAGCCAAAACTAGCTCTCACCTACTACTACTTCTAGTGATAATCAGCCTTCAACCAGCACTAACCCGAATCAGCCTACAACTACAACTAGAGGATGCAAATCTCGAAAGGCTACATCAAAACCCTTACCAGACTTAGCGTACAACAAAGGCAAATTGGGCATTGACTTGTCTGATCAAATGGCTTCCTACGTTACAACCAATGTTCCCTCTAATTTCTTTTAGTCCTTGTGTGTAAGAAATTTTCGTTGTGCATACATTTAGGTTCATGGTGAAAAATTGTGCAAACTTTTCTGAGCGCTATTATCTTCAAAATGAAATATATATAAATATTAAATACTTAATAAATATTATTTCCATAAGGTGATAGCTCGATCATTACGGTACTATTAAATGGATATTAAAAAACTGTTTACAATATTATATATTCTTAAAAAAGAAAACATTTTTTCCATTCTAAAAATGTGAATAAAATAAAAAATAGTAAAATAAAATTCAACAAAATAAAGAAATAAAATAAAAATAGCATTAATTGAAAAGGACTATTTTAGTTATCATTTCTCAAAACAATTTTTAGCATTCACAAAATAGGAATAAAATAAAAAATAATTTTATTTTTTATGAATTATGAGATAATTACTATTCGTTTTTATGCAAAAATAAGAAAAAGAAGGTTTATATTCAATGCGGTAATGTATAAAAGAAAAAAAATGCAAATACATAGAGTAAAAAAAAACCATATTGCGTAATTGCGCGGACGTCGGCGAAGTCGGGCGGAAGGGGTTAATACTTAAAAGAGCGACTATAGAGTATGTTGATGCAAATGGTCAGACCTTGTGTGACGGTATATTTTTGAAATTACTTCATTTACTGTCGTGACTCATGATACGCTTGAGCCTGTGCGCATTTTATTTTGTTGTGTGCGCGGGTTTCACAACGTGTGTGCACGCGCACACGCGCACACCTTAGAGGGAACATTGGTTACAACTCTCCGTAAAGGCATAAAATGGTACCGCAAACTTGGTCTTGAACTCATATTAGGAATAGCAGTGGTCAATGCATGGGTTGTTTACAAACATTTAACCAAAAAGAAAATAAAAATGTTGATTTTGTTTTATTGGCCTAAAATATTTATTTTTACCAATTAAGTCGAACCAAATATATCAAACTTTTCCGCAGAGGCCACACTTGCAAACCCCCATTGGATTTCTACACACCGTCATTCATATTTGAATGCCATGGCTTCAGAGGAAACTGTAGTGTCACACATTTGAATGTCGCGGCACAAACAGAAACATTAGTGTCAGTCATATATGTATGATGTGGCAGGCAATGTGTTAAACATTAATTAAAATCATATAATAGTAACTGGCCTAAAGTGAATAAACATTTGTAGAACATATTTATTATTTCTATAAAGCATCAATAATTTAAATTTTTATTCCACTGATTTGATATAAAACAAATTTCATTTCTAGAAGACATTTAAGGTCATCTGGTCATGATAGTTTAATTTGCTGACCCAAAGCAAAGAATTATGGAGTTAAAACTTAAATAAAAAATATAGGTATATATATTTCTAAATTACAAATAAGTACAGTGTGTGTATATAGCTCTTGAGCCCAAATGCTGATTGAAAGTTTTGAAAAGCAATACTAATTCTACAGCTTTTGCAGCTCAAATTAAATAAATTTATTTTATACAGTGTAGTGTAGCTTATTAAATGTATAGCAAAAACATTTGTTTTTTTTAAGATATTGCCATTTTATCCTAATTAGAAATTGGATCTATATTATAAGAAAAGAAAAACAGAGGTATAACATCTTTATCACTCCATATATATACAGTATATATAAATTATTATCGTAATATAGTAAGAATCCTCTTTTAACTGTTGGCCTAACCCGAGTGTCACCCTTGGTTTACTCATATTCACATGGTGCTCATTGCAATAGCTATTGCTCTCTAGGCCTAGAATAAATCTTAAATATTCACAAACTGGCACCTTCCACATATTACAAAGGTGCAATTTCTTATCCAACCTCGAAGATGACTTAGCTGTTTAAATAGCTACCGTATGGTAATACAATAGTTTGCTTCAATTACTTCGTTATTATTGCTACAGGAACTTATAGGAATGAAAAGGATCTTTTTTGACTTGTTGTTTCAGTGTATCTTAAACATGGAGAAAAAAAATCAAATAAATCTAATTTTTTTTATTTAAAAAAAAAAAAAAAAAAAATCACCAACCCTGGTAACTGAAGGCCTGGCTTTCCAAGAAAGCTCTGTCCCAATGGGGATTACTAAAACCTCCCAGGCCCTACTTAGGGGTTTGGGAGCTCTCAGGAATCCTTCCTAACTGTGGAAGTTCTCACAAAACTTGGGTTTTAACCACACCATCTCAGCAGTTTTTTCTTACATGCTATACTTATACTTTTTTAGTACCCACTGTACATATGTATCATCAGAAGACAATATTGTTGCGAATGAGAATCGGGTTCTTCCACCAAAAGCCAAGGTCGCAAATATAGGAGGAGACATTGATGTCATTCTGAGTTTTTGTTTTAACATTTCTGCGAGCTTTTATATGCTCAACAACATAACCAGGAATTTGGTAGATCTGAAGGGTTTTAGATATAAAACTTGGTTTTCTTGCCTTTTTGTGTTTTGTTTTATTTTAATATTTGAAGTGGCTTTTGTTTTTGACATGCTGTTGAAAGTTTAATTTTTTTTTTTAAATTTGTAGGTACATATATATATATATACACGGTATATATAAGATTTCCGTTAATACTGTCATACAACTCTTTCACTTGAATGGAGATGAAGCCTGTTTTCAAATCCACTGGAATGAAGATACCACAGATTGTTATGATTAATTAGTATCTATCCTTAACGGAGGTAATATGCTGATGTATAGGATCAGGGTTTGTACGCTCCTTGAAACTCCTTTAATTTTGACACTCATTCAAGGACCTTGAAACTCCTTAAAAAATTATTTATATCCTCAAATAATCATTTCTGTCCTTGAATTTTACTACTGGAGTCGGGAAAGTACTTGAATACTTGAATTAATTTTGTCTCCAACAGAAAGTACAGTATATAAGAGTATAAGGAATTTGAATTTTTCAATGAAAATAATTATTGAATTATGTTTATAGCCATACTTTGAAGCCAGATTCTTTTCCTCACAAACCAATTTTTTTGCATTCTTGTACATTGCTGCATTTTAGTAAACAATGTCACTAATTTATTTAGGTGTATAAGATATATTGATTATTTGAACTTGTGATGATATACATTGCGTATAAGAGGTTTGTATATTATGTACAAAAGGTTTGAATTTATTTGGTTATGGTTTGAATTTGTATGGGGATATGTGTAGTGTATAAGAGATATTGATTATTTAAATTTGTCTGGAGATATATTGTAGTATATAAAGAGATATAGGTATATAATTGAAATTTGTGTGGTGATGTATGTTATATATGGGACAATATTTTATATCAAAATACTTGTTTTTCATATACAAATTTCACAAATTTGTTTACAAAACTTTTATATTATAAGAATTACGTTTGAATCTGTGTTTGGAATTTGTGTGTGTGTGTATATATATATATATATATATATATATATATATATATATATTATATATATATATTAGGGGTGGTCGAAGTTGGTACCAGAAAGCGAATAAATATCCAGTAGTTGTTGTTTCATCTATGAAATGTGAAAATCACAAAGAAATGCATTTTGATAAAACATCAGAATGCGAATTTAGCTTTTAAGTTTTTAATTTTTTCTGTTGTCACTTCATGCGTAAAATCTTGTATGCGGCATATGCGCAATGAAAACAAAGCAAACCCAAAATTATTAACTTGTTTCTATAAGCATAAATATCAATATTTTGCTTGTATTTTTATATAATTATTAATTATGCATCTTTATTAAAAAATAATGGTAAAATATTATATTTCCTGTGACTGTTCACGCTTATTTCTTACATAGTGCTATTTGCATTAACACTTTTCATTATGTTTCAGATTTTCTGGTGTAAATAATGCCGAAAGCAAAAACAAGACACCTGACCCGAAAGAAAAGTGAAGAAAAGTATGGAGGTGGTCCTTGTGAATTATTAATGACCGAACCAAGCACTTACAGGCAGCTGATTCAATACTATTATGACCTTAATCATGCTAACCCTGGCGCAGATTTTTGGGCCTTAGTGCAGCAAGTTAGCAAGGATTTAAAATCTACTTGATCTTCAGTGAATCCAAGGCTGCCTTTGATTAATGACAAATCCATTGACAGAAAGGTTAAAGACCTCACTCTTGTGAAAGACATTAATTGCAAGCATGCTAAGGCAAGTGTGAAGCAAAATCTGGATGCTAACTTGGACAAACTTTTTGATATTTCTGCCTGTTCCTGTTCTTTGGATATTTTGCCTTGCAGTGATTCAAGAGTATACTGTAAGAAGGACAAGTGTACACAAGAACACATCATCTGTGTTTGCTCTCAAAATGCAAAAGTGCCACTTGAAGAAAAAGCATACCTTCATGATCAGTGATCCAAAACAGGTCCTAAGGGTGCATACCAGCTGTCTTCAGTGGACACAGCTGCTGCCAAAAGAGACAGGAAGGCCAAACAAGGACAGCAACATGTACTACCTCAGGAGGAAGTTGAGCTAGTAGGATCTTTCATACAGCCTACAGAGTTGCCTGGACTTACAAGCAGTTCATCTGGTGGTGAGGTTAGTTTCCTTTTATTTATTTTAATTATATATAATTATAAATAAATAAATAAAATAAACAGAAAACACATTAATATTTTCCATTTATTTTCAGGAAGGAGAAGGTGAATGGCAGCCTAGGAAGAGGCCTTCAGGAGACTACAGCCTTTTAAAGTTTCCCAGATATGGTATGGAACTTGTCAGAGGTGAATGTTCATCAAATCTGGGTGCTGCTCTTGGGAATGCCTTGCTCCATGACATCAAACACCTACTGAGACCTGAAGCTGACATCAATCACATCATGATTGACAAGTGCAAATTAGACAGGGCCAAAGCCAAAATTAGGGTAGTTAGTGAGGGTGTGGAATTGGAGAAAAAGACACAGCTCATTTGTGTTGGTGTGGATGGGAAGGTTGATGAGAATACCATGACTTACAAAGAAATAGAGACACCTGAAGGGGAAACTGTTCTCAGAAAGTGTGTTGACTAGGGTGTACCATCTTTGGGTCATTTTCAAAAAGTCAAGGTCCAGGAGTCTAATGTTGTGCCAAATGATGTCCTAAACACGAATTTTACAGGCATTTTCTAATCCGACAAATTTTGAATCCCCCCCACCCCCCTTGAAATTTTGCGCATCCCCTTTTCCTAAAAACCCCATATATCTCAAACACTATCAACTTTATCGAAAAATGTTATAGAATAAAAATGATTTAGAATCAAAAGTTCTATTAGAAAAGTTCATCAAAATAGAAATTTACTTAATTTTGAAAATTTTCATTTATTTTTTAAAAATTTAAATAAAAAATTTTTTTTGCTTGCAGTGCCTTCTTCTTAAATAAGGTGTTACCGCCACCTTTGAAGCATCACCCCAATGCAGCTTCGCGGCGATGGGCTTTGTATTTGCTAGTTATAATGCAAATCATAATTAGTTTTTATTATAACTAGCCTATACAAAGTGAGGACAACCTCAAAACTATATATATATAAAATAAAGCTAAAAATTAACACTTTATCTATAGTTGTGAGGTCCCATCATTTTTTTTTTTTCCTTTATTCAACACTTTCCTCAAAAAAATAAAAAGAAACAAGTTTCCTAATTAGAAATCATTGATATAAGAGCTTTGTAAACATAAAAATAAAAGACAATTTATGGTATATTTAATAATAAAAAAAAATCAGCCTCTTCTAAATTAAAACAATCTCTGCAAATAAAAATACCTAATCTATCTGTTAATGAACTATTCTTTACTGAGTTTCATTCTTTTAAGAGTCTCTTTACTAGGATCAGGAATTAGTCTTCTATTCTCTTCCACAATTTGCAAAAGACCTTGAAATTCTTCTTTATTTTGACATTTGTCATGAAAGTCTTGAACCAGCTTGATTCCTCTTTCAGTGGTATCATTGACTACTCTAATAGATGAAAGAATGTTTTTTAGTTTGTTGTAGTCATCGACCTCTTCCCATGTTGATGCTGGTTTCTTTATCCATGAGTCTGGTTTTGACCCACAGCATTGAAATAAATGCCATGAAATTGGACCTACTAGCTGATGAAGCTTTGTGTCTTCCTTTAAAATGGGGAAAACAGGTTGCCCACATACATAATTTTCTGGAACTAGATATTTGTTTAAGGATTTTGCGATCTTATCTTTTTCATCATTACTTAGCGATCCAAAGAAACTCAAAGGGACCACTTCCTCCGTCAAATACCAGTAATGATTGGCAAAAGATTTCAAAGCAGCATTTGCAACTTCCCTATCTTCCTTCTTGTAATTCACCAAATCATGATAAAACTTCAGATCATTAGCTGGACTATCTAGTGAATTAGAACATAAAAGCCAGTATTTTCCATAAATTAATGCATTAAATAGACACATTCTCTCTAATTTCTTAATCAATGATTCATCATATGATGCTTGGTGGGCAAAAGCATACATTTTATTTGTATATAAAATCATTGCCATCCACCTGGCACGGTGCATTGCACCAGGTTTCCGCCAATGACTGTTTTCTCTGGAAACCTCTCCTAAAAGCATTAAAGTTGTTTCAGCAACTTCCTTATAGTCATCACGTGGAAAGCAGTCAGATTTTCTTAAACATTGGGTCATAAATTCTACACATTCTTCCTTTAGGCCTCTTTGATACCTTGATTTAACATCAAGAACATTGTATGTAGATTTCGTATTAATTTTCTTCCATTTAGACTTGCGAAATTCTTTGAATAACTCAAACTCAGGAGATTTACTTGGGCCAAAAATGGTTTCATACACAGCACACAAAACTCTTTCAGCCACATGATGGTGGCATGCTAACCAAATCAATTTCTTTTGCAAAAGTTCTTCAAGTAACTTACAGGAACCTTTCATCCATCCTGAATTGGATGCAGTGGTATCAAATGATACTCCAAAGACATTTTGCTTCAAGTTCCATTTTTCAATACTTTGAAATACAGAAGTGGCTTGAGACAATCCAGTGGAATCATCTATTATAGAAACTGATAAAAGTTTTTCTACATTTGGGTATCCAGTAACAAGCATTGCAAGGCGGTCTTCTTGTTCTGAACATGATTAGTAAGCAGCTTGCTATCCCAATGTACTAGGCAGTGATCAGGAGTAAAATCCTTGATGCAAGTTTCATATTTTCGTTTTCTTGTCTTTCGAGCGGCTCTTGCAGATGTGGTCCTGGAGAGAGAGAGTTTTTCAATATCCTTGCCACACCTAATGGCTACTGCAGCAGCAAAAACAGTCTGTTGTCCAATAGAGAGATTAAGTCTGTCTGCAGTGGAGGAAACCAATGGCGAGGCAAGAATATTTTTGGGGCTGGAAGCATTTGAAGGTCCTGCTGTAGGTTCTGTCGGAAACTCTTCATAGCTGTCTGTCTCAGAACTGGTCGTGCTAGAAAGAAGGGTCTCTGATGTTCTGGCTGTAGCACTCACTTGCTTCACTGATTTATGTTTCTCTTTGCATTTGTTCTCTTTCTCTAATCTAATGTACTTGCGCTGTACTTTTGATGCATAATCTGCATCTAGCAAACCTAAACATGTTTCTCGTTTTGTTCTTTGATCTTCTAAGAATGAAATATCATATGCTTTCTGAGGCTCAGTTCTCATGCGGTCTTTTTGGATTAATTCAACGGCATTTTGAGAAGAGATGTCAAAAAGGGAATCCATAATTTTCATGAAATTAGAGAGTTCATTTTCAAAGCTTGCTCTTTTTTTGTGCTTGATTAAATTATTATGCATTTCTTCTAGATTTAACAGCATCTTCCTGCCTTTAGGGTTTTTACTAATATCTATAGTAGGAATGCATGCTTTTTGCCATATTAGTAGTAGCTTCTGTAGAACTTCATTAACAGTAGAATCTTTTGTAACTTTTTGGACCCTTATACTGCATTCTCCGTAAATAAATAAAATGGCTTAGAACATCTTTATTGGATGGTAAAACAATTTTAGATGAACTCATAATATCAGCCTGCAAGCGACCAAGAATAAAGTCATGCTGTTTTGTAGCTGTTTGACTCATTTTTTATTTATTTTTCAAATAAAGCAGTCTGAAAAGAAACAATAAGAGTAAAAACAATGCTTGTTTATTAAAATTCAATGTAAAAAAGGATTTTTAAATTTGGATTATACTCACAATATACTCATAAATAATGTAACTTAAGCACCTTATTTTATATTAATACAATAAGGTGCTCTTGGACAAAAGAAAATGAAAATTTTCAAAATTACGTAAATTTCTATCTTAATGAACTTTTCTAATAGAACGTTTGATTCTAAATCATTTTTATTCTATAACATTTTTCGATAAAGTTGATAGTTTTTTTAGATATATGGGGTTTTTAGGAAAAGGGGATGGGCAAAATTTCAAGGGGGGTGGGGGGGATTCAAAATTTGTTGGATTAGAAAATGCTTGTTAAATTTGTGTTTAGGACATCATTTGGCACAACATTAGACTCCTGGACCTTGACTTTTTGAAAATGACCCAAAAATGGTACATCCTAGTGTTGACACAGAACATCACCTCACCTTCACCTATGAAGATGGAAAATCTCCTGGTGCCGACTTGATCCACAGAACAATTCCTGTTATAGGCACCACTGGTGAGGTCCTTGCTCAGGAGACATTCAGTGTTCTTGAAGAATATAATAGCCTTGAAAGTATCCAAGCCATTCTTCTTGATAATACTGCAACCAACACTGGCTGGAAGAGTGGTTTGGTGGTAAAACTTGAAGAAACTCTGGGGAGGAAACTGCACACTATTGGTTGCACACTACATCAGAATGAACTCCCACTAAAAGCTCTCTTCAAAAAAAATGGATGGAGTGACAACTGGCCCAAGAAGTTTCAGTGGGCCCCTTGGGCAAAGGTGTGCAGAAGATATCCAGGATGAACCTCGGGTACAGTTTGAAGCTGTGGAAACCAATCATTGAAGGATACATTCCAGAGGAAGTACTGAAAGACTTCAGTCATGATCAAAGGCTTCTGTATGAGTATTGCAGAGGGACCGGATCAGGAAGAGTAGATGACAGATGGGCTGCTTGGAAGATTGGTCCACTTAACCATGCAAGATGGTTAACTCTTGCCATACAACTTCTTTGTTTGTACACAAGAGACAACAGACCAAGCCTGAATTTGAAAAAGTTGGTCCATTACATTGTTCAAGTTTATACTCCTGCATGGTTTGAGATAAAGGCATCCTCTAAGCTGCATGATTCTCCTCGCATCCTCTTCTCTGCTATCAGCCAACTGAGGCTGATTCCATTTGATGATGTGAAACGCATTGTAAAGCAGAACATCCAGGGTAATGTTTTCTGCCTCTGACCTGAGAACATCCTCTATGCCATGGTGAAAGATGAAGACAGAATCAGGAATCTTGGGCTTCAGACTATACTCACTCTCAGACACAGGTAAATTTTGCACTTCTTGTAATGATTTATTTATTTTTTTTTTTGCCAAAGCAGAGTTATTCTTCAAAAAAAATATGGAAAAAAATATTATAATTGTCACTTTAAGTGGGTAATTTGTTTGTATTATTGAAATGGCAATATTTGAGTACTATTTTTATTTATATTTATATTTATTTATATTTATATTTTTATTATATTTATTTTTATTTTTATTTATATTTTTATTTTTATTTATATTTTTATTTATATTTATATTTTTATTTATATTTATATTTTTTTTTTATTTTTTTATTTTTTTTTTATATTTATATTTTTTTTTATATTTATTTTTTTTTATATTTATATTTTTTTTTATATTTATATTTTTTTTATATTTATATTTTTTTTTATATTTATATTTTCATTTTTCATTTACAGAATGGGAGAGCAACCAGGAAGCAGGGAAGAAAATTCCCCAGGTGAATTGGAATGCAAATCACTGGTATGAGCTCATCGACCTCACTGACCCTGATGTCATGGAACCACCTACCATGCAGCACCTATCTGATGAAGAAATCCAGTCATTCATGGACACTAACACTAAGCCAGACATTCCAGACTTGCCTTCTCACTCTGAGTGTTGAGAGGAGTGTGAAATTAGTGAGAGACTTCCCATACTGTGTATGGGTTCGAAACTCATCATAGATGTATCCTTACTAAAGTACTGAGCAGGAAGATGCATCCTGCATTTATGTCAAAAGGACATTATTCTCAATCTTATGATGATTTATATGAATAGTTTTTCTTTTTACATGAGAACATGTGATTTTTTTTGGATTTATCACCTTTAGAAAGTATTTTTTCAAGTTTTGTAGCCAAAATATGTGAATAAATTAGCAAAAATGCATGTTTTTTCAACAAAATTTTATCATTTTACACTTAAAACACATGATATACATTAGGCATTGTCTCCTCTTGGGATAGAAAATGATATAGAGTTGCTACATCTATAATTAGTTAATAATTATGTCTTCAAAAATGACTAGTTTACCTATTGTGTATGATGAAAATTGGGTCAAAAACAATAACAAACTTTAATTGCAAATCCGCAAGCAGGCCCTTATCTGTTTGCTCTAAAAAAATTTTTGGGTTCATTTCTCAATCAAACCTAACTACTGGGCACTTATTCATCTTGCAATTTCAAAACATGTGGAAAATCGACCCGCCCTAATATATATATATATATACACACACACACACACACACACACACACACACACACACACACACACACACACACACACACGCGCACAGTAAATACTTGATAAGTCAGACTACAGTTGTCCTTTGACATTCGCGACTTTGACTATCCACGAGGTCCTCCATTATTGTGTTCATTATCGTGTGTTTGGTGACATAATGGGGCCAAGGCTGACACTGGACAATTTAGCCGAAGGGTTTCGCATGTTCAAACGAACCCTAGACTACTTCTATGACATTGACCCTTTGATGCTTCAGTCAATGAAATTGAAAAATGGAGTGGAGGCAGCACTGACACCTTATAGAAGCATCTTTGATGAAATGAAAAGAAAAAAGAAGCAAATGGAGATCACAATGTATTTCACATCTCGACTCCCACCACTGCCGCCACCTCTCCCACCCTTTCCACCAGTCAGAGCGAAGCAGCAATGCCCACTGAGCCTACAATGCCTTCTCCTCCGTTATCACCGTATGACTTGGATGATGATGTTGATCCACCCCTTCCTGATCTCCAGTAGCTTCATCATGCCATACAGTACCCTCTTCTCGTCAGTATTCATCAACTCATCATACTGTATGGCAAAAACTCATCATCGTCCCTGTCATCGAGGTGGATCATCTCGCATATCATATTGTATAAGCCTTATGGTATTATATAGGGGGGCATCAAGTATTCGCGAAAATTTGACATTCGTGACCGCATTTGGAACATAACCCTCGCGAATGTCAAGGGACAACTGTATATAGAGCTCTAGCCAGTCTGACTCATTGAAAAGTCTGACTCATCATGAATTACCTTAATTACCCCCCCTGTTTACCCCTAAAGAGGTATAAATACTCTCTAACCTTTTAAGTTTGATTAATGAGAGTCTAATACAATGTTCAAAATAAACATTAAAAAACAATAAAACTGTTTCATTTACCATTGCTGGAATTATTTTGAGTGCAAAACACAAAAAATTTGTTTACCTTTTCGTATAATACAGTATTAAAAAAACACTTCACTCAGTAAAAGAAACAAAATAATAATGGCACTTGACAGAGGAAAAAAAGCACTTCACTGTATCGTACACTGAAAAAATTTACTGTGTTAGAGACTCAGACCCAGACGAGTCTGACTCATCAAGTATTTGCTTATATATATATATATATATATATATATATATATATATGGCAATATTTTTTACTTATTAAATTCTGGAATAACTATATATTTGTGTGAAGATATATGTGGTATATAAGAGAAAGTTATGATTGGAATCTATTTGGAGTTATAAAGTGTATAATCACTTGAATTTGTTATGGAGGCAGCGCCTTCTCTGTCAGCTCTTGTGAAGGTTGAAGTTAAACAGACAGAAAATCAGCTTGATCCTTCAAAGATAGATGTAGGATTTGTGGCTAGAAGGGACCTTCTGAAGAGTAATGCATCCAATAAACTTAAATTTGACTTTAGAGTAGCTTGTAGAGTATGTCTTGTGGCTATGGTAAATAAGATTTTAGAAAAATTCCTGTGGCCTATCCACTGGTTCACTACTTGTCCTGGATGGATCCAAGGGAGATATGCAAGAGAAATGCTCAACAAAGAAACTTGAAAAAATTTACCAATACTCTTGACATTATGGTGGAGTCTGGTAGGGTGAAGGAAACTGCATGCAATCAAATTATCAGCCAGTTTGGTCATTTACTGGCTCATGCATGCTCATCAGAAGGATGAGAGAAATTTAAAATGTTTGATCCACCTACTGAAGACAGGCTTAATGTCTTACTATACTCACATTTATCTAAAGAGAAAAAGTATTATGAGCTATGGTTCATTGTGAAGCAATTGCTGCTTCTCTCTCATGGACAGGCTACAGTTGAAAGCGAATTCTCCCTAACTAAGGGAGTGAATGCTGAAAATTTGAAGAAGAAAAGTTTAATTGCCCAGCCCCAGATTGTTGATTACTGCAGAATGGCAGGAGGAATAATGAATGTACAGATTACAAATGAAATGATCTTAGCTGCTGCAAGTGCAAGACAGAAATATCTATAGCATCGAAGATTTTAGAAAAGCGGAAAGCGAGTCAAAATGTTCAGGAAAAAGAAGGGAGATTATGGAGAAAGTCTCAGCTATGAAAACTAAGAAAAAGAGGGTTGAGGGAGATATAGTGCATCTTAGAAAGACTGCAGACAGACTTGCTGAAGAAGCAGAGAGGAAAGGGCAGTTGATTTTAGTGACTGAATCAAATGCTTTACGGAAAAAGGCAAAAGAGAAAGAAGCAAATTTGGCAAAAATAGAGGGGGGCATTAAGCAATAGCAGGAATGTCTTAGAGCCATTGTAAAACATGCGCTAATATACTTAGTGATAATGTATTTTAATTTTTCTATGTTTTCTTTATATATAGAAAAGAATGTTTATTTGGAGCATGTAATACAATGGGATTTCTGTTATACTTATGTTGCATGTGTCTTATTTTTGTATGTTGTTTCTGTATGAAAAGAATGTAATTTGTTTATTTAGTTAGCAGCTTCTTGAAAATGTAGAAAATCATCCTTAAAAAGGCAAAATAAACACCTTGAAACTCCTTGATTTATTTTCTCCATAATCCGTATGAACCCTGTAGGATTGTAATATTTTATATTTAAACTAAATTGATGGTAATATTTTAATATTTCACCATTATAATACAAAGAACATCACAAATTTATATTTTAAAATTTGCATAAAATAGACCTTTGGTACTACAATAGAAAATAGTACTGTATAGTAAAAGAATTAATAGCAAACCTTTAAATCAGGGCTGGTTGCTAATGAACATGAGAAAGAATAATGAGCATTAAGCTTAAAGACAAAAATTAATTAAATATAAGTAAATATCTCTAATCCAATTAATATTTATGTTCTATGTTAAAATCAGAGGCATTTTTATAGGGTAGGCAGTAGGATTTCTTTCCCAGGATCCCAGGATCTTGGCTTTTTTTATTGGATTTGAAAATCCCAGGAATTGGACAAATATCCCTGGAAATCCCAGAATTTTAAAATGACTTAATTTATTTTTTATTGATTTATTTGTTTTTTCTTTTGTTATTAGAAGGCTCTTGGGTAGAATTAAAGAAAACTGCATAATATTTACCACATTTTATTCTACGTTTCTGCTTTCTTAAATGAACACCTACTAGCATTAGCAACTTAGAGCCATCTAAAAGTAGGCCTGTATGCCAAAAACTGGCCGAGGGAATGTCGCTAATACTGCGTATAATACAAGGAACCGAGTCTCAGTATATTATCTAGCGATCGCAGGCAACTCCTCTTGCTCAGAGTTTAGGCAAGCATTTGAAGCAAGAATTGCAGTTATTCGAGACAATAGGGAACAGAACTTCAAACATCATGAATTTATTTGATGCACTGAAAACCATTCCGCCAACCTCTGTTGAATCAGAAAGAGCCTTTTCTGCAGCAGGTTTATTTATCACCAAGTTGAGAACTCATCTTAGTGATAGAAGTATCGATTGTTTATGTTTTTTAAGAAGCTATTTTAAAAGTGTTGGACTCTTTAAATATGTTGAGATAAAATATGTTGGGATAAAAATATGTTGGGATAAAAATATGTTGGGATAAAAATATGTTGGGATAAAAATATGTTGGGATAAAAATATGTTGGGGATAAAAATATGTTGGGGATAAAAATATGTTGGGGATAAAAATATGGTGGGGATAAAAATATGGTGGGGAAAAAAATATGGTGAGATAAAATATGTAAATTATTTTTTTTTGAATGAAGTTTCTTTTTTTCTCTTTTTTGCAAATACACTTAATTATAATTAAAGGAATATAGTAATATTTTAGCCTTTTATTTGTCACCTGCAGTAGGGTGTGACAGTTGCCCCAACTTTGTCCTACAATGCTGTTCAAAATTTTGGTGTTGCATATTGACATAAAAAATACCCACGTGCAATTTTTTGAAGATTCATGCATATTCGAGTGAGCACCAGCAATTTGAAAAATAACAATTTTGCTTATACGGCATACGTGCCTATATATGAGATTACACAACCATCATAAGGGATATTAACACATCATTTGCCTGTCTTAATTAAAAGCTGTTATCACTAACACAAAAAAGTTAATCATTCTTATTCTCTCATGGTACATTAAGGGGTTTTATCATATATTCACAAGGTATTATTTCTCCAGAGCAAGAAACCATGATTTCTGTTCGGAAACAGATGATCGTTTGCGCTGATTAGGAATGCGGAGTCTGTCATTTTCAACTACTTGAAGGACTTCTTGAAACTGCTCCTCATCCCTGGCAACATTAAGAAAGTCATGGCAAAGTTTTAGACCACGCTCTGCAGCCTCATTGACGACCTGAAGCTTGTCCACAACCCGTTTCATGTTCAGGTAGTCGTCATGATCCGCCCATTCACTGGCTGGACTGTGGAGAAACTGATAGGGCATGCCTAAAATGGTGAAGAACTGGCTTGAGTCAGGCCCAATTAGGTCCACCAGGGCAGTGCCACTTTCTGGGACAGGGGGAAGATATGGCTCTCCATAGCCCCGATGATTGAGCCCCACTCTCTTAGTAACTTCAGTGCCTTCATGGCAAAGAAGGGCCTTCCTCATCTCCTCTTTTGTCCTTTCTTGTACTTGGGACGAGAACAAAGCCAGTGGGGCTAACTCCTCAGTTAGGTACCAAGTGTGTGTACCGAGTGCCACACGTGCTTTGTCAACTATTGTGGCATCATATGGGGCAAATTCAGCAAAGGTTTCGACCAAATTCAAGTCATTCAGTGGTGCACTTGCTGGAACGGGGCAAACAATCCACCATGGGACATAAACAGCGACTGTGAACACAGCAAACCGTTCTAACTTGCTGATTTGACTTTGTCACAACCTCGGCTTTGGGAAACTGCTCTTTGATCTGGCCTGACAAAAGAACAATCTTGAGGGTATAGAGCAGTTTAGCCATCCACCTTGCTTTGTGAAGTGCACCGGGGTAGACCATTGTGAAGTTCACTGGCTCGGATCCTTTAGTTACAAGCAGCAGACAAAGCTCTACCAGCTCCTTGTAGTCGCCATGTGTAAATGGTTGGGCTAGAGATTCACGGAAGAAGTCAGCCATCTCCTGCTGGCACTCCTCAAACACTCCAGGCATTGCGGGGTAGTAGTATTTCTTTTTTTCATTGTACGCCAGTTGAGAGAAATGGTTTTGAACCTAGAAATGCAATTATTGGGATTATTGTATTTCATACTAATCTATAATATTGTTTTAGGGGTAATAAGATTGATATGATCGATCATTTGCTTGGTGTTAGTATATCTTATAAGTCTAATAAAAGAAATTCCACTAAATTTGTTCATTAGATAATAATAATCCTTGTTATTTTGTAAAGCTTATGACTCACCTCTGGAAAACCATTATGTTTGGACTTGAAGAGCCCTCCACTTTCAAGCAATCCCAGCAAACACCTAGGATGACTTCGCCCACATGCCTGCGACAGGCGCACCAGAATACAGCACACTCTAATTCCTTTTGGAGGGAGACGCAAGCAGCTGTTTTTTGTCCTGAAAAAAAAATGTAATTGTAGTTTAAGGCCACCATTTCAGGCACGTGCTTTTTGCAGATTTCTGTTAAATCATTCACTGTATTTTGGTATTAATGTTGTGATAAATTCACACTGATGTTTGAAATAGGTTTACCTGTATTGGATGAAGTTGTCGAAAACCATACCAATGACATTCTGTTCACACTCCCAATTGACCAGAAGTTGTTTGGTTGCTGTTGATATCAAGTCTCCTTGAATCAGGCCAGCTTTTTGAGTCAAATGCGGAAGAGGTGGGACTCCAAGAAGCTTTGTGCCGCTGTCCCATGCTGTCAGGGATTTTTGGGATCGCCAACAACTTCTCAAGATTCTTCCCGCTGACCAGCACTGGTATGCAATCCGATTTCCCTCCATCCGAATCAGGGAGGAGTTTGCCATCAAAGTGGATGACAAGCGGCGTATCAGGATTGAACTCGGTCTTGATTCCGGCTGCCAAGTTCTTCCTGGACTTCTGCCGTGAACAGTGAAGACTTGATTTGGACAAGGTGACTGAGGATAACTCAACTCCCGCGGCAGCGAGTGCTGGAGCCACAATGTGCATCGCTTGGCATACTGAGGTTCCAGTTCGATCCAGGGCTGCAGCAAAATTGGGATATTGGATGATCCTCCTTGCTGACACTTGGCCGTCCTTGGGAGCAGATCGAGGAGCCAAAGGACCAGGAGAGGAATATTGGACATCATCATTGGATGCTTCGGCCATGGACTCCGAAGAAGAAGAAGACCCACTTTTCACCGTTCCTTTTGCTTGCAGTGAGTCCATCTCTTCGCGGCTTTTCTTCTTCCTCTTCTCTTCAGCTGCTCGGCGTTTCTCCCGCTCCGCTGCCCTGCGAGCAAACTCCAGGTCCTCTCCTCTGATGTACATCTTCCGCACGGTTCGCTGGTCATTCAGAAAGTCTCGATCTTCGGGGACTTTGAGTTTCATGGCGTTGGCATGAGCTGTTTCGAACAGTGTATTCAGGTTGGCTTGGAATCCCTTTTCCCGCTCCAGTTGCTTCTCTCACCCACGGTTTCGGTTTCTGGCAACCTTCTCGTAGTCCGTGGAGAGGGCCTTAATCCTCTCGACGCACTTGGGCTTGTGGGAGGTCGGAATAGATGCCCGAGCCCACACCGCCATAACCTCATCAGCTACCACATTGGCAGCTTCTGCCGTGGACGTTTTTTTTTCTGAGTGAAGAACAACAGACATCGAAGAATATCTCCCACTGTCGGGAGTTGACACAGCGTTTCCAGGGGTTCATTTCGCAACACCCCCACCAACCACACAGTCTCCTGCTTTCTTGTATCCATAACCTGAAAAGAAATATGCTACAATTAGTATAAGGTAGAGAGTAGCCGTTCAGCAATAGTAACACATGGTTTGAGGAGACCCTTAAAATTAAAGAACACGAATGAAATTCATCTTGCTGGCATGTTTTCACGAGTGAAAGAAATTAGGGGGGTGTGCATGACAAACTTCAGGAACAAAAAAAATTGGGACACTAATATATATATATATACACATATATACATACATTTAAACTGCAAACATGCAGTATAATTAACGTAAAGAACGACGCTTGTATAGGAGAATATTCCGCGCAAGATGAGAAGGAGAGAACAAAACAAATGAAAAAATGAGGTAACCACCCGGGAACTGAACCCGGGATCTTCTGATTGCCGGTCAGATATGATAACCATTACACCATGGGCCTCACTCAATCAAATGCCGTAATTCCTCTACATACGCGCAGAAACCAATGCCCCAAGGGGGCACCTCCTGCATGCCGTACATTATATACATTTAAACTGCAAACATGCAGTATAATTAACGTAAAGAACAACGCTTGTATAGGAGAATATTCCGCGCAAGATGAGGAGAGAACGAAACAAATTTGTCGTTAATTCATTCCGGAATAACATGACAAAATTCAAGGTAGATTATAACATGTTTCAATGAGAAAACATTTTACTGTATTATGTTATTAAACAGATTAATTAATCAAATTCTACTCATTTTTTCAGCAAAATATGTAATATATTGTTGGGGCAGAGTGTACCCTACCGTAGTAGGCAGGGTAGGCTTTGCCTGACCATTAATTTTGTCAAACTTTAGAAGCATAAATATATCAATATAAATTAGCGGACTTAGACAAAATCTGTCAATCACGCCCTCTTAATCCAATATCATATTTCTTTTTTTCATATTAGCTATTACAACCTAAAATGCCCTGCCTACCTTGAATGTATAATATAAATTTAACTAGTGTGGCAGATTTGATATATGCCATTTTTAACACTAAGTAAATGTACATATAGTCAGTGTGCAGACTTTCCTACTAAACGATACATTTTGCATGCTTATGCTCATTATCAAGCCATCCCGTATGAAGAAATATGAGAAACTATGATTTTGGGGGTGGGGGTTAAAGGAAGAAGATTGATTGGTGAATGGTGTATGACATCACAAGGAGATAGTGAGGTGGTGTTTGCGTGAATATACAAATACAATATACAAGGGTAAATACTCGTATATACATATATAGTTATAATTATATACCTTTATTGAAATATATATATATATATATATTATATTATATATATATATATATATTATATATGTTAACCCCCCCCTTTATGGCCCTGAGTCGGTTCGGATTCGACAGGGGGGTTCTGGTTAGGAGGCTGCAATGGATGTTTCTTCTTTATACTTTTCTATAATTCTTTTCGGTCGCCTTAAATGGCGGGTCGCCACTCTGTTAATTCTTTTCTTTCAATGATTCTCTGATCCTCTCTCTTATACTAAAATTATCGACTTTTCTTTTATAACTTGTCGACTTACTGACTGAGTTCCTGAAGAGAGTACGGCTCGAAGGAAAAAGATAAAAATTTCTTTTACTGTGGTTTACTTCTTAAAAATTACAGGTATTGCTCTGAATTTACAAGGGTAGAGGTTCGACCTCTTTCGACCATGGCTCAGACCGGAATCTAAAAATATATTAAGGAGGCAAGGGGCCTCTGGCCCCTCCTAATGAGGTGCTAATCTGAAGTACAACGATGAAGTGCTAATCTGAAGTACAACGATGAAGTGCTAATCTGAAGTACAACGATGAAGTGCTAATCTGAAGTACAACGATGAAGTGCTAATCTGAAGTACAACGATGAAGTGCTAATCTGAAGTACAACGATGAAGTGCTAATCTGAAGTACAACGATGAAGTGCTAATCTGAAGTACAACGATGAAGTGCTAATCTGAAGTACAACGATGAAGTGCTAATCTGAAGTACAACGATGAAGTGCTAATCTGAAGTACAACGATGAAGTGCTAATCTGAAGTACAACGATGAAGTGCTAATCTGAAGTACAACGATGAAGTGCTAATCTGAAGTACAACGATGAAGTGCTAATCTGAAGTACAACGATGAAGTGCTAATCTGAAGTACAACGATGAAGTGCTAATCTGAAGTACAACGATGAAGTGCTAATCTGAAGTACAACGATGAAGTGCTAATCTGAAGTACAACGATGAAGTGCTAATCTGAAGTACAACGATGAAGTGCTAATCTGAAGTACAACGATGAAGTGCTAATCTGAAGTACAACGATGAAGTGCTAATCTGAAGTACAACGATGAAGTGCTAATCTGAAGTACAACGATGAAGTGCTAATCTGAAGTACAACGATGAAGTGCTAATCTGAAGTACAACGATGAAGTGCTAATCTGAAGTACAACGATGAAGTGCTAATCTGAAGTACAACGATGAAGTGCTAATCTGAAGTACAACGATGAAGTGCTAATCTGAAGTACAACGATGAAGTGCTAATCTGAAGTACAACGATGAAGTGCTAATCTGAAGTACAACGATGAAGTGCTAATCTGAAGTACAACGATGAAGTGCTAATCTGAAGTACAACGATGAAGTGCTAATCTGAAGTACAACGATGAAGTGCTAATCTGAAGTACAACGATGAAGTGCTAATCTGAAGTACAACGATGAAGTGCTAATCTGAAGTACAACGATGAAGTGCTAATCTGAAGTACAACGATGAAGTGCTAATCTGAAGTACAACGATGAAGTGCTAATCTGAAGTACAACGATGAAGTGCTAATCTGAAGTACAACGATGAAGTGCTAATCTGAAGTACAACGATGAAGTGCTAATCTGAAGTACAACGATGAAGTGCTAATCTGAAGTACAACGATGAAGTGCTAATCTGAAGTACAACGATGAAGTGCTAATCTGAAGTACAACGATGAAGTGCTAATCTGAAGTACAACGATGAAGTGCTAATCTGAAGTACAACGATGAAGTGCTAATCTGAAGTACAACGATGAAGTGCTAATCTGAAGTACAACGATGAAGTGCTAATCTGAAGTACAACGATGAAGTGCTAATCTGAAGTACAACGATGAAGTGCTAATCTGAAGTACAACGATGAAGTGCTAATCTGAAGTACAACGATGAAGTGCTAATCTGAAGTACAACGATGAAGTGCTAATCTGAAGTACAACGATGAAGTGCTAATCTGAAGTACAACGATGAAGTGCTAATCTGAAGTACAACGATGAAGTGCTAATCTGAAGTACAACGATGAAGTGCTAATCTGAAGTACAACGATGAAGTGCTAATCTGAAGTACAACGATGAAGTGCTAATCTGAAGTACAACGATGAAGTGCTAATCTGAAGTACAACGATGAAGTGCTAATCTGAAGTACAACGATGAAGTGCTAATCTGAAGTACAACGATGAAGTGCTAATCTGAAGTACAACGATGAAGTGCTAATCTGAAGTACAACGATGAAGTGCTAATCTGAAGTACAACGATGAAGTGCTAATCTGAAGTACAACGATGAAGTGCTAATCTGAAGTACAACGATGAAGTGCTAATCTGAAGTACAACGATGAAGTGCTAATCTGAAGTACAACGATGAAGTGCTAATCTGAAGTACAACGATGAAGTGCTAATCTGAAGTACAACGATGAAGTGCTAATCTGAAGTGAAGTAATTTTACAAGTACTGTACAGTATAATATAGTCTAAATGTTTGGGGGAGACAATCGAAGGTTAAGTTTCCCCCCTTTTTAAACACATAATCAGATGTTTTTGAAAGATTTCAACTAAAAAAAATATAAATAAAAAAGAACAGTAGTATCGCCGATTCTACATTTTTGACGGCAATATCATTTCGTAATAGCACATAAGCACAATTTTGAGTACATGACTGAGTATGTATTAATTTTGGTTCATTACAATTATGATTACAATTACCAATTAATTCACATTCACTTGTTGTTTAATTACACTTCCATTTTAAAGTACATTCTTACATGATAAATTAAATCATTACATTTAATTACAGTTTCACTGAAGTACATTACAAGTTATTATTAATTTAAAGTATTACAGTTAATTACAATTAAACAGTTACTATAACTTTTCGTTTTTACAGTGTTTCATATTAATAGACAATTAAGATGTTAGAAATATAATACAAAGTACATGGCACTTACGAGATAATTTATTTACGGAATAATATGTTATAATGTTATGAATTTGAAATCAGAGCGGACGGAGGCATCTGATCTTTGAGGCGCTCGAATCTGCTGTCGTGAGTGGAATTTTTATAACTTCTTAACTCAGCATTTTTGAGTTCAACTCGGGAGGTCATATAATTAAAAATAAAAATGAAAAAAATAATACGAGAACATTTTTTCGCGTTCTCGAACGAACTGCGAAAGTTTTGCATTTCATGATTGACACGAGTAAACATAGACTGATAAGTTGATAGGGCATAAGTAGACAATAGGTAGATGAATGAATAAGTAATAAAATTAATAAAGGATAGCGGTCAAGAAAGAACATGTATGTAAGAATGAGTATGGTTCAATAATAATGTTTATGCTACATAACATATAAATAATGACTTCTATAAAGTGTTTAGTCCTTAGGGAAATAAATGACGGGAAAATGTGACGTCATAGTTATTGAATTTTTACGTATAGTACAAATCATTGTTAGGAAGATTTACAAGAACGAATTAGAGACACAGAGTGGGAAACGTAAAGAGAATAAAGTTATTTTGTGACGTCATAGTGTGTAAGTCATTATTAGAAAGATGAATGAGAAAAATACAGGAATGAATAAAGACATACAAATCGAAATTCTATCCAAAACTCGCTCATGTGATTTTTGGTTTCTTATGTAAAAATGGACAATGAATTCATATAATGATGGTGTAGGAATTGTTCATTGTTCACTTTTTACATATATATATATATATATATATATATATTATATATATATATATTAGGGTGACAATAAAAATCGAAATTTGGAGTTTTTTATTGGCCATTTGTTCAATGCTGCTACTACATGAGAAAACAATGTACTGTAAATATTAGGTCATTCAGATAATATTTAAGGGTGTCTCAAGTGAGGTAAATAATTCTCCTTATAACACAAATTAATTGTTCATTACCTAGTAAAAATAAATTAATATTTTTTTTAATTAATGTAAATAAACGTTAGTTTTAGTTCATAAAGTTTAAGTGCAGGCGTACTCCAATCGTAATAAGTAATTAAAAAAAATATTAATGAATAAGGAGAATTATTTACCTCACTTGAGACACCCTTAAATATTATCTGAATGACCTAATATTTACAGTACATTGTTTTCTCATGTAGCAGCAGCATTGAACAAATGGCCAATAAAAAACTCCAACTTTCGATTTTTATTGTCACCCTAATATATATATATATATATATATATATATATATATATATATATATATATATATATACACACCTGAATACCTCAAAATTTGTTTTGAATTTAGTCATTTTGCAGATTCGTTGTCAATCTTTTACTACCTATAGTTTCGCAATACATTGTCCATATTCGCAGATTCGTCATTTTTTTTAAAAATGTGAAAAAAAATGATCAAAATTGATGAAATTCAACTGTTTACCAGCGCAATATATTACATATTTTGCTGAAAAAATGAGTAGAATTTGATTAATTATTCTGTTTAATAACATAATACAGTAAAATGTTTTCTCATTGAAACATGTTATAATCTACCTTGAATTTTATCATTTTGTATTTTGTCATGTTATTCCGGAATGAATTAATGACGAATTTCAAGGTATTCCTGTATATATATATATATATATATATATATATATATATATATATATATATATTACTGTGCAAAAGTCAGAGACCACTGTTGATCTGATAACTGTTAGATAATCTGTTGTATGAAAATTGGTTTTGATACTAAAATGCATATTAACTAGAACCTCTGGTTCATATTAATGTATAACTAAGTTATTACTTAAGTGTATAAGCTGGATGACCCTTTAGTCTGTATAAATTGGACGAGGGTTGATTCATTATATTACTTATAAGTTATAATGCATGTGTTTAAAGATCTAGCAAACTATTACTGATGGATCTGCAGTAAATGCTCCTAAGCTATTGTTATCAATATTTACAATTAAAAGTATTGACATATTCATACCCCAGGTATTCTTGACATAAGGTCAGCCATACAATTCCTTTTCCCTGACACATACTCAATCTTATAATCAAACTCACTCATCTCGAGCAAAGTTCTAGCAATTCTTCCATCCACAACTTTCATTCTCTCCATATATACCAAGGGCTGATGATCAGTCTTTAAAATAAATTTCATTCCATACAAAAGTGACTTGAAAGCTTTCACACAAAACCTCATTGCCGCAAGTTCTCTCTCAATTGTACTGTACTTTCGCTCTGCCTTACTGAATGCTTTAGATACATACCCAATTACTCTCTTTCCTTCCTGTCTTTCCTCTCCCTGCAACTGGCACAAGCATCCTCCCATACAAAATCCACTCTCATCTGTATACAATTCTAGCAAACTTGCTCCTTCACTCATGTCTGGATAAGCCAACTCCACATCTTTCGCTGCTTCCACTCTCAATTGCTCAAATGCTTCATTCATCTTCTCCGTCCACACCAACTGAGTACTACCTTTCATTCCAGTCACTTCGGTCAGGGGTTTCGAAATCCCAGAGCAGCCCGCTATAAATTTCCTCTGAAACTCTACAAGTCCCAGAAAAGATTAAGTTCACGACTGTCCGAGGTTTCGGGAACTCCCTGACTTTTTCCATATACTCCCCACTCTTTCGTATACCACTCGAACTCACCTTGTGCCCCAGAAATGCCACACTTTCCCTGAACCACTCACACTTACTTGGTTTCACTCGTAGTCCAACTTCATCCAACACTTGCAGTACCTCTCTCATTATCTTCAGGTGCTCCTCAAATGTCTCTGTCATAATCAAAATGTCATCTATAAAACAGATGACATTTTCCCTTGCAAACTTACCAAGAACACGATTCATTGCTCTCTGAAATGCAGCAGGTGCAGCTGTAAGTCCGAACGAGAGAGCACGGAACATATAATGATTCCTGGCTGTGGAGAAAGCAGTTATGGGACGAGACTCTGGCTCAACCGGCATCTGGTAATATCCCCTCAATAGGTCCAATTTACTAAACACCCTCTTTCCATGCAAAGAGTATACACTTTCATTTATCAAGCACATCGGAAACCTGTCTTTCACTGTCCTTTCATTCACCATTCGATAGTCCACACACAAGCGAATCCTTCCATCAGGTTTCCGCACAGGCACTATTCTACTATTCCACGGACTCTTGCTCTGTTCAGTCACTCCCATTCTCTCTAATTCCTCACACTGCTCTTCTATCTCATTCATTACTGGTTGGGAGAACCGCCTTGGCCTTTGGTAGATTGGAGTCTCATCCGTTAACTGGATCCTGAAGGGAGAGAGTTTTGTTAGATGGAGATCATCATCTCCTCAGGCCAATATGCTCCTTTTCTCCCTTGCCAGTTGCCACACCTGCATTTGTTCACTCTCACTCAACTGTTCACCAACAATCACCTCCTTTCTGATTTGTTCATTTGTTCATTCCTCCCTACATTCTTGCCCATGCTCATCCATTTGTATTCCATTTTCTCCCTCCTCACATACTTCCTCAATCACTGTATGTGCTTTCCCTATCACATCCCCCTCATTTATTCTCTTTTGCCATGCACCCCCCAATCTTCCCTAGCTTGCACACAAATCCATGGGTTACTCTCATCAATTATACCATCATACACATGCCCAACTCTTTTTACTCTATATGATGCATCCATACCATTCACAAAAATCATGCCTCCCTGCCTTTTTTTCTATCATCACTCACTGGCCACTCAACATGCACCAATGCTGGGGTTCCCTTTTCCAGATTTATGCTCTCAGATGCTCTCACCTCATACCCTTTTATTACCCTCATCCAATCCGATTCACTTTTTCCCACATAGAATTCGCACTTACCCAACTCATTCTTCCACTCAATCATACGTCTAGCAGGATGGATCACCAATCGATTCTCTTTCAAAAACTCATACCCCAGAATCATGTCATACTTTTCACTCTCCTTATCAACCACATAAAGCACACTTTTTTTCATTTCACACCCCCATCAATTTCATTTTAATCTGCACCTCTCCCAACACTCATACTGGGATGTTCCCAACCCCTTTAATTTCTCCCGTTACTCCCCAATTCACTCGTCCTAATTCACTCTCTTTACACACACATTCAACCCCCTTGCTTACTTATTAAATTAGGTGAACATCCCGTGTCCACTAATGCCCTCCATACACTCCCTCCCCATTCAACAGGAATAACTGTACACACTTGCCTTTTTCTCACTTGCTCTCACTTCCTTATTCATTTGACACCATCCTGCTAATGCTTCAAATACACATTCATCACTCACAGAAGCAGGGACCCCAACCCCAATGCGAAGCCCCTGCCCTATGCATTTCCTGTACTGGGACCAGCTTCGCCATTTCCAGTGGCAGCACCCCCTTGAGGGCCCTGCCTCTGAGGTTGAGGATCTGGCATGGCTGACACTGGACTCACTCCCACTGGTGCCAGAGCACCTTGCTGTTGGACTTGACAGAACTGAGCAATATGCCCAAAGTTCCCACATGCCTTACATTCATAGTTCATACCCAGGCATTCTGCATTCATACGCCATGTGTCCCATCTGCCCACATGCAAAACACGCACCCACTCTTCTACATGTCTCTATACCATGTCCCCCTCTACCACAATACGAACACCCTCTTACATTCCCCATATTCCCTCCATTCATTGGCCCTCTTTGCTCATTCATTCTTGACTGGACTTGAAGCCTTTGCCTTCTATACATTCGCCCCAGCACTGGCTCATTTATTCTGGGACCCGATGTGGGAGGAGGCCCTGGTTGTTACATGGCCGACCCTCCACACATTTTCGTGAACTCATTCACAAAGTTAGCCAGCATTTCCATTGGGTTTTGGGCCCTGGATGCTTGGCTAACTGGAGGTTGACCTGGCCTAGTATTTCTTAATGCTTCCACATAACTAGGGAACACAGGTACTTGTTCCTCCCTCATCGATGTCCCCATTTGCACATCTGCTCTATTATGCCCAATCCCACTCCCATATACTCGGTCCTCTAACATTTCCAAGATTTCATGCCACTTCAAACGTGTCCCCCTCACTCTTACACACTCTTTCCTCTTAACATTCAAAAACTCCCTCACACTCTCAGGCAGTCTCAATCAACTTCCTTACCAACCTTTTATTCTCATCTATCCCATCATCTCCAAATTTCTTTCTCACCGAAGTTTCAAGTCTATATACATACAAATCAATACTCTCTCCCTTCTGCATCCTTGCTCTCTCAAAATCATCCTCCTTTTGATATTTCACACCCCCTCTTACTCTTAACACTTGCTCCACCAATCTCTCCCTTAACACCTCATACTTCACAGGCACTCCCGAATTTACAACAACATTGTAAAATTGTAGCAACCTACCTTCCAAACAGTCACCCATCTCTTTCACCCAATACTTAGGTGCGTCTGGATACTTGCTCTTACAATAACATTCATACTCTTTCAAAAACTCTTGTACATCTCTCCCACTATAAACATTAAATTTTGCAACCTTTAGAATATCCCTAATTAGGATTCCCTTATGCACTCTTACACCCTCGCTCATATATCACTCGGTTCCAGTCCACTCTCACTCTCACTCTCATACATGCTATCCTCAATGCTGGAATAGAGGGAGTCATCTGCGCTAATGCAGCATTGAACCTTCTGAGAAGCCCTCTTACCAGATGCCCTCCGAGCCCCCTTTGTTCCCGCCTTGCCCCTCTTAGCCTGCCCTTCCATCCTCTTACCTTTCTCCCTCTGATCCCCACCCTCAAGCTTCTTTTTACCCTCCTTAGGGGTAGAATGCACCATCACCTTGTAAGGTCTTTCTTCTTTCCTCTCACTCACACTTTCACTCCCTTCTCCTTCCAGGACCCCTACTGCTACATCTTTTGGACATGCCCCTTTCATGTTACCAACACCCTTACTATTTTCCCCATCAAAACCCCCCTTCCCTTCCTTTTTCTCAATATCACTCTTTCGCTTACCATCTTTCCCATCAAGTTTGCCATCCAACTTGCTCATTCTCTTAACCCATTGCCTTTAACCCATCATCTATCTCTTTCCTATTCTGTCATCTTTTCTTCCATCTCTCTACTCTGCTCATCTAATCTACTTTGTAATTTACCCAAAACATTCTCTAATTCTGCCTTCTCTAACTCTAATTGATGATTCCTAGCCCTTTCTACCTCCAACACCTCCATCTCCCTCAACCTCTTCTCTAACTCCTCCTTGGTAGGCATCTCTAAAGATGCTACCCTACCTTACTTCTCTATTAACTACTACACCTTCACCATACACTACTATACCCAACCTACTACTACCCTTTCACTCTCCTTCTATACAACCCAACCAGGAAACAACCTACTTTTCTGAGTGGAAGTCCCTGTTCAGGCACCACTTATTTTATGTGGTGGGATTTGGTTAACCTAACAGCCAGACAAAACATAAGAAATTTTTATTTTTAAGGCCTCCACTCAGCCAGGCTGCCTACCTTGAAGGGTTGTTGCATCCAGGCTTGCTGCCCAGACCTCCGATTCTCCAACTGCTGGCTCGTACTGCCAACAGTTTCTCACTTGGTTTTACAGTTCTTGCAAGAGTAGCTTCCTTTTGTTAGTGTTTCAATATTTTTGGCATCCTTTTCTTGATAAATTTATAGTTCTTTTGGTTTAATAATGGTCTTCAGTTTCTCAGACAGATCTAGCTTGAATTTAGTTCCTTTCTTATTAATCTTTAATTCCTTCTTGTTAAATATTTTAATTATGTATTTTATTTTCTATTTTAACACCTCCACAAACACCAGATTGTTTTCCCCACTTCTCACATCACTTCTGAAAACTTGAGTTTTGAGACACATGCCGATCTTTTGTTAAGATATTAACAATTTAGTACTAATGCCATTTGCTAACAGGTTTTAACAAGTGAGTGTCATTTTTAGAGATCTTTCATACTAATAATAATAATAAATAATTGCCCTCCTATACAGTTATTAAATTATCTTAATTCTTATTATTTTAATTTTTTTTTTTTTATTAAATTTATCAAACAAATGTTTTATTCCTCATTCCTTGATCACAGGTTTTACAAACAATTACGTTAAGTTATCTTTATGCTATCTTTATTACTTAATCTTTACTAACAACTTTATATTTTTATCCTTACTCACAACTTTATATTTAATCTTTATTAATCTTTAAAATATTAATCTTTACTCTTTACTAATCTTTATTCCTCTGGAAAGAGAGAGAGAGAACCATTAAATTCCTATCTATAACAATATTTAAATCAAAAAAATAAAATAAATAAAATAAATTTAGTATATAAATAATAATAATCAAGGCCAGGGGGAAAGGGTTCACCCTCCACATCATTATACAACTCTATCTGGTGTGGTACACAATTCACAAAACCTACATTGTCATCCCCATGACTCAACACTTTCTCCCAGTGAGCCAACATTTGTAAAACCTTCTCCCTCTCTTCTAACTTCAACTCTGGTGACATGGTTATTTCAGTCCATAGGCATTCTTCTGTCCAGCCTGGTTGTTCAGCTTGGGCTCCAGTCATGAACACCTCAATTCTCTCACTTTCAGCCACTGGAAAGTCCAGTTCTTCTTCATAGACTATTGATCTTATAGTCCCTATCCATTAACCTGCCTTGATTCTCTGTGCTTCTGGGGTCAGCTTCATTACCAACACTTCTGTCATACCAGCCAATCTATCCACTAAAAATATTAATATTGTTTAAAAAAAAAAAAAAAAAAAAAAAAAAACAATTAGCAACAGGAGCTCTCGGGGTGGTGGTTGAGGATGAGTCTATTGTTGATAAATGCCAGCTTGTGACATGGCAGCGTGTGATGCCAGCAATAAAATTATTAAAAAAAAAAAAAAATATTAGACTAACACGAACGTAGATGTAGCTCGTAGCATAAACTAACCCACTTTTTGTTTAACTTTACCTACTCTTTTTTTTTTTTTCTTATCCTCCTTACTTTGCATGTTTGTAGTTTGCATGGTATGACAGTGAGTTAAGACTGTTTGCATGGTTTGTAACATTCTTATTTTACTTCTTTTCATCTTTCACCCCTCTCCTATTTTCTCCAACTATTTTTCTGACTTGTTGGCAGTGGCCGGCGGATGATGATGGTGAGTCTTTTTTCTCTTTTTCTGAATGAATGTTAACCCATGAGTGATAGGTGTTCCTCCTTACTTAACTCCTTATTCTCTTCTCTTCTCTTAACCCCCTACTCTTTCCTTTCTCTCAAGCTAACCTTAGAGTGGGTCTTAGGGTCTTTGTTAGCCTTAGCTTCTGTAGATCTGTAGAACCCAGGGTGACCATACACTTTCCCCTGGAGTCTGGGGGTCTCCATCTTCATCCTCAAAACAGTACTCCAGTCTTCCTTCACCTTCGATTACATTCAAGCAAGCAAACTGTACAGGAACTTGGTGATATTTGCAGGTACTTAATTTCACATCTGTTGATGCATAACAGGGAACATTCCGGATCACCCTTCTACATGGTGCATTCTCACTCAAGTAAATTTCCTCCATATGCCCATCTTTATAAGCTTGCGTTATCCTCTTCCTGTTCACATTAACTCGGAGACTGTTTTGAACAAGAAAATTAATTCCCAATACAACTGGGAACTTCAACCTTTTGACCATTGCAAATAGAACAGGTGCCATCTCCACTCCATGAATTGATAACCCCAGTGGTTTAATATGGTTGTTCACTCCAATCCCTCAAATCCTCAGGTTACAGCTCTGCATCTCTGGAGTTAACTCCAGTTCCTTTACCACTGAGTGATCCAGGATTCCAACTGTAGCTCCAGAATCAAGTACCGCCAAGTAGTTCTCCGAATGTTCAATTCATATATCCACCTTCAGTAAAGATTGAGGTGGTAACTGTCCAGACATCTCCTCATCCAATCCATCAGTGTCAAAGACATTACTATTTACCAAATACATTTGGGGAGCATCAGCTTCGGGTTCATTGTTCTGGTCAGGGGGTTGCTCCCTATCAGGCTCTTCAGGAATATTTACACTCCCATCCTGACCAAATGGACCTGGACACCCTAGGTTATTACTAGCAGGTTCGCAACTGGGGACCTATCAGGGCAATCAGTGCCTGGATTCACCATCACTGATTCATTCCTCCTACCAGAAACTGGGACTAGCTCTGTTGCCTCATATCCCTGGGGGACAAAAGGAACTGCACTCGCATTCATTCTCACAGGCAAAACTAGGTTAACACACACTGGATCTCCCCCCAATCTGTATTTCCCCCCATCTGTATTTCCCCCATAAATTCTTGTTCTGGTATTGGGCCACTAGTTAGGGGTAATATTTGTCCTGCTAGGAGCTCTGGGGGTTCCCCTCTGGCCTCAGAGCTCACTGGTTTAAAGGCCTAAGTCCTTGATTTGGCTTATTCCCTCATGGGCTGGTCTGGTTAGGCCCAGGAAATAGTTCCCTTGAGATGGTAGGACTTGGTACTCTTGAACTGGGCCTTCTCTGCTGGTGTGATTGCTGGTTATGACCATACCCATTAGGTGGGTAAGGGCATTGTGACACCCAATGATCCCACTCACCACACCACAAACACACTCCTAAATGCCAATGGCAATCCGGTTCCACGTGACCTCTCCTTCCACAGTAATTACAGCTCACCCAGGGACAACCAGATGGTGGTGGTGGTGGAGGGATGGTTAGATGGCTGGCTGGCCCTGAACCCTGCTGCAGGGCCAACAACTGAGGGTGAGACTGGTGATTTTGTTGGTTCAGGTTCCGTCGGGGCTGATCTTGATCACTAGATGACCTTGTATTCTGGACACCTGGTGGTGGTTGGGGTACCAAGGGAGACATTCCTATGTTCCAGGCCTCCTGCAGGCTGGGTAGAGGTCTAAATAAGGTTAAAGATTTCACTGAAGGTTCCATCTCACTAGCTGCCAATTCTCTCACTGCTGGCCAGTTCAACTGGGTCCCAGCTCCACGTGCCAGTCGTGCCGTGGCCAGGGCAACTCTAACCTTCTTGGAAAATGCATCAGGAATGGTGTTAAGAAATTTTGAAATCAGTTCTTGGCAATTATCCACCTCTACTCCTGGCATTGCAGTCATCCACACAGTTTCTAACCTGGTTGCATACTGGTATAAGGTCTCACTGGGTCATAATTGAGTGTTAGTAAATGCCTCTTGCTTGTCTCATCATGATAGAATGGAGTTCTCTGTAGTAAATCTGCAGTCTTTTCCTGACAACTTCATATGGCATCCCTGGTTGCTTAATTAAATCAAAGCCCCTTCTCATCTGTCTCATAACTCCCTCTCGCAATGCTGCTTTCCAGTAGTTGTGTCCTCCTGCCACTGTATTCTCAGCATAATCCTCAAACTCCTTCATAAATTCTGCAAATGTTCTCCCATCTGATATATCAAATGGCAATGGTTGAGGAAAGTGGTGCCCATCTAGTTCCTCTAGGATGTTAGCAAGGTGTTCCAGGAGATTCTCTGTTGGCAGTGGTTATGGCCCCTTTCTTGCGGTAAACATCACTGGTTCATCCTCCCCATTTGACTCCCCAAGCTCTTGTTGAAACTTCATAGGAGGTCTCTGGTTGACTGTTGGTCTGGGCTTCCTTTCTGAGGCCTGAGAGGTAGGGGTTGATTTGGCCCATATTTGGGCTCCTGGTAGTCTGTTCCAGTCTTCGGCTTCTGTCCCAGATGAATCACACTCCTGTGAGGGACCCATCATTCTCTGTTCTCCAGTTCATAGCAGGGCAATCAGTTCCACTTTCTGTTCGAAACTTGAACTGTTCAGGGCTGCTCTCTTGTTCTAACCAGGTGGCTACTGTCAATGCCAATCTTCTGAGAGCATATACATCCTGGTCAGAGGTTGTACCAGCAGTGGTAGACTGGTAATTTAAAAGTTGATCCTCAATATCTCTCAGTAGGGATTGGGTGGCTGATGCCACTGTTCCCTCACCAAGCTGTCCACTAGCTTCTTCAGCAATATCCATACTCTGGGTCATCTCTGGATTAGACATTCTCCAACCAATCTCTCAACTTATCCCGCTGGGGATGCCAAAAAGTATGCTGCAATGGCTGAGTAGGCCGTAGTCCCCAAGTATCTGTATTGTCAAACCACCCAGCCAGGGGTGGAGCTAGCTAGGGGCAGGTGGGGCAGTGCCCCAGGGCCTGGGCCTTTGGGGGGGGGGGGGCCTGGGTTGTTTCAACAAGTGATGAGAAGTTATTTGAGAGAGCAACAAAGCTAGTAAAATAAATATAAAAATGATATTTCCTCTGGATTTCCAAGTCAATTTTACTCTCTTCGAATGTGCTTAAAAACAGACATTGAAAAAATGATGACAATCCATGAGCTATATTCATTTTTAATTAAAGACACAACAGTACTTTGTGCTCAAGTTTTCCCAAAGTTGTGACTGCCATAACATTGTTCCTCACAATTCCTGTGACAGTTTCAAGTGTAGAGAGATCATTTTCAAAACTTAAACTAATAAAGAACTATCTTCGAAATTCTATGAATGAAAAAAGATTAAGTGGACTCTCAATTATATCAATTGAAAACAAGAAAGCTAGAAATATTAACTTGGAGGATTTAATTAATGAATTTGCTGAAAGAAAGGCAAGGAAAGTCAAGTTCTGATGTCGTAAGTAAACTTTTATTTCAGTATCCTTTTTAAGCTCAATATTTTGCATAATGTTTTGCCTTCTATGCCTCATGCGTACAAGTAGTATCATAATTCTTAAATATATGCTAAATAAATAATGCAAAGAAAAGCAATATAAATGTATAAAAATTTTGTTAGGGGACCCGTAAATAAGTTTTGCCCCGGGGCCTGTGACACACTTGCTCCGTTCCTGCACCCAGCACCTTTTCACGTTTTTGGGTTTGGGATAGTCAAGAGACTGGGCAAAGATGTAATCATCTCTGGTATTTAGGAATGCCTCTCTTGTCAGTGGTTTATTTCCAGATTATTATTCAGGTCCGACTCACACATTAACTATAAAGGACTTCCCCCAGTTCAGGTATCTAAATTTGACTCTCCAATGAGTAGGAGAACCAACCACTTAGAGTCCAAGAAAGGGCTGGAATTCAAAGGTAGACCTAATAGAAGTAAACTACTCTGTTTTTCTCTTTATTATATCTGAAATAAACAATTATTCAGCATGACAGTATAAACACAACAAAAAGACTGGCAATGAATCACAATTAACAAAACCTCTGGAAAACCAATAACACTTAGTGAGATTTGGCAGAAAGGATAGAAAGCAAGTGGGAGACAAGTACCAGAAAAGACTTGCACAGAATGTTAACCCCTGTCCCAGCCTAGCTACCCTCCAAACTTGACCCCCCCACCCCCCACCCCCTTATGACCTGAGTTTCAATTTCTTTATACACTGGCTAGTTAGTAGGGTTAGCATCACCAGCCTGATTCCGGGGCAGATCCCAGTGGCCAACAGTGGTTGACACAACCTCAATGGACTGTGTAGCTTCCACTGGATTGGATCCACAATCCAAGCCTGATGAAGCTGAACCACATGAGTTAAATCCCAACTGGTTGCCTAGACAACACAAGATTATTAGTTACATGCACCAGGCACCATTAATCACAATAACATAACATAACAGGTGATTAATCAACAAACATTAACTAGAATCATGACTTCATAATTGATCACTGGAAAACATAATTTACTCATGAAATCAAAGCACATAAATAATAACCAACATAAAAAATAACTACAAACATTGACAATTATGGCAAACCTATCTCACATGAGTTAATCAACCTATAATCAGTGCCAAACAAGCATGGGCAAAAACCTAACACTGGAATAATGCGACTGGTGACCTATAATAATAATTGGTTCTCTAGCTAGTTACATGACAGGGTGGCAAACCTATCTATACTCAGTCACAGTTTCAACAACCTATATATATGTCTACTTTTAATAATGATGATAATGATGGTGAAATACAAATGACAACACCACAATAACTAGGAATAAGGATTATGAACAAGTCTTTATTCCTATTGTACACTGGCTAAGGATTACAAGCTAGAGCACTTAACATCATACCTTTAAAGGCTTTCCAAACTCACTTGGCTTCCAACAGGACACATTCATATTAATCTCAGTATGTCTATTGGGCCTTCTGGTCAGGTTTCATAACCTTTTAATAGGCTTCCAAGCTCAAATAGTCTGGATGTTATGCTAGGGGTTTTTTAAAGTTAACAGGCTTACTGACTAGACCCCTGTGGGGAGAGAAAAACTTGAGAATAACCAGATAGGACTTGAAAATTAGGGTGAGGTTTTTTGTGAAAAACTCCACAACCCCAAAAGGGGGATTTGAAAATCAGGGGGAGGTTGTGAGAAACTTCATAACCCCCACACCATTATTAAGCCAAAAGAACTATAAATTTTATTGAGAAAAGGATGCCAAAAATATTGAAGCACTAAGAGAAGAAGCTATTAATGTTAAGTCTGTTGCTTCATATGGAATAACAAGTTTTGTCACTCTTACGCTAATGCTGTGAGTTCTCTTGTGGCACAGAAGGAAGCTACTCTCGCAAGAACTGTAAAACAAGTGAGAAGCTGTTGGTGGTATGAGCCAGCAGTTGTGGAATTGGAGGTCTGGGCAGTGAGCCTGGATCCAACAACCCTTCAAGGTAGGCAGCCTGGTTGTGTGGAGGCCTTGAAATAAAAAAAAATTTCTATATTTTGTCTGGTGTGGCCATTAGGTTAACAGAATCCCACCACATAAAATAAATGGCGCCTGAACAGGGACTTCCACTCAGAAAAGTAGGTTGTTTTTCCTGGTTGGGTTGTATAGAAGGAGAGTGAAAGGGTAGTAGTAAGTTGGGTGTTGTAGTAGTTAATAGAGTAGAAGTAAAGTAGGGTAGCATCTTTAGAGATGCCTGCCAAGGAGGAGTTAGAGAAGAGGTTGAGGGAGATGGAGGTGGTGGTGGAGGTAGAAAGGGCTAGGAATCATCAATTAGAGTTAGAGAAGGCAGAATTAGAGAATGTTTTGGGTAAATTGCAAAGTAGATTAGATGAGCAGAGTAAAGAATTGGTAGTTTGCCATCAAGAGATGGAAGAAAAGATGATTGAGAATAGGAAAGAGATGGATGATGGGTTAAAGGCAATGGTTAAGAGAATGAGTGAGTTGGAGGGCAAGCTTGATGGGAAAGATGTCAAGCGAAAGAGTGATATTGAGAAAGAGGAAGGGAAGGGGGGTTTTGAAGGGGAAAATAGTAAGAGTGTTGGTAACATGAAAGGGGCATGTCCAAAAGATGTAGCAGTAGGGGGCCTGGAAGGAAAAGGGAGTGAAAGTGTGAGTGAGGGGAAAGAAGAAAGACCTTACAACAGGGCTGGCCAACCCCATGCCTGCGGACCAAAAGTTGCCCATTTGACTTTTGGAGGTTGCCTGCCTCAGAAATAATAAATAAAAAAATATATTAATTCTAAAAAAAAATTAAAATAAATAAAAAATAATTATTATAATGCACAATCAGTGATATATACTGTTTGTTTTAGACGCCAATATTTCCCTACCCTTCAGAATCTTAGTGACTTTGCTACCACCTTGATGTTGTTTCTTGTCAATCGCATTGCTGCATGGAACATTGTATTCAGAAGTAAGTTTTATTTGTAATTTTTAAGATTTTGTATTTGGCAAAAGTTTAGTATAAATTTACTTTGATAAATGGTTATTTGCAGTTATTAATTGTGATATTTTAATGATACTGATAAAATATTAAGGTTGCCTGCTTGACTTGATTTTTTATAAAGTTGCCTGCTGACAAAACAACTTGGCTGGCCCTGCCTTACAAGGTGATGGTGCATTCCACTCCTAAGGAGGGTAAAAAGAAGCTTGAGGGTGGGGATCAGAGGGAGAAAAGTAAGAGGATGGAAGGGCAGGTTAAGAGGGGCAAGGTGGGAATAAAGAGGACTTGGCTGGTAAGAGGGCTTCTCAGAAGGTTCAATGCTGCATTAGCGCAGATGAAGTCTCTCTATTCCAGTACTGAGGATAGCATGTATGAGAGAGAGAGTGTGAGACTGAAACAGAGAGTGATATGAGCGAAGGTGTAAGAGTGCATAAGGGAATCCTAATTAGGGAGATTCCGAAGGTTGCAAAATTTAATGTTTATAGTGGGAGAGATGTACAAGAGTTTTTGAAAGAATATGAACGTTATTGTAAGAGCAAGTATCCAGATGCGCCTGAGTATTGGGTGAAAGAGATGGGTGACTGTTTGGAAGGTAGGTTGCTAGAGTTTTACAATGTTGTTGTAAATTCGGGAATGCCTGTGAAGTATGAGGTGTTAAGGGAGAGATTGATGGAGGAAGTGTTGAGGATAAGAGGTGGTGTGAAATATCGAAAGGATGATTTTGAGAGAGCAAGGATGCAGAAGGGAGAGAGTATTGATTTGTATGTATATAGACTTGAAACTTCGGTGAGAAAGAAATTTGGAGATGATGGGATAGATGAGAATAAAAGGTTGGTAAGGAAGTTGATTGAGACTGCCTGAGAGTGAGGGAGTTTTTGAATGTTAAGAGGAAAGTGTGTCTAAGAGTGAGAGGGACACGTTTGAAGTGGCATGAAATCTTGGAATTGTTCGAGGACTGAGTATATGAGAGTGGGATTGGGCGTAATAGGGAAGCAGATGTGCAAATGGGGACATCAATGAGGGAGGAACAAGTACCTGTGTTTCCTAGTTATGTGGAAGCATTAAGAAATACTAGGCCAGGTCAACCTCCAGTTAGCCAAGCATCCAGGGCCCAAAACCCAATGGAAATGCTGGCTAACTTTGTGAATGAGTTCACAAGGATGTATGGAGGGTCAGCCATGCAACAACCAGGGCCTCCTCCCACATTGGGTCCTGGAGTGAATGGTCCAATGCTGGGGCAAATGTATAGAAGGCAAGGGCCTCAAGGCCAGTCAAGAATGAATGAACAAAGAGGGCCAATGAATGGAGGGAATATGGGGAATGTAAGGGTGTTCGTATTGTGGTAGAGGGGGACATGGTATAGGGACATGTAGAAGAGGAGTGGGTGCGTGTTTTGCATGTGGGCAGATGGGTCACATGGCATATGAATGCAGAATGTCTGGGCATGAATGTTAGGGCATGTGGGAACTTTGGGTATATTGCCTGGTTCTGTCAAGCCCGACAACAAGGTGCTCCGGCACCAGTGGGAGGGAGTCCTCTGTCTCATGCAGAAAATTGGCCAGTGTCAGCCATGCTGGCTCCTCAACCTCAGAGGCAGGGCCCTCAAGGGGGTGTTGCCACTGGAAATGGCAAAGCTGGTCCCAGTACGGGAAACACACAGGGCAGGGGCCTCGCATTGGGGTTGGGGTCCCTGCTTCTGTGAGCAATGAATGTGTATTTGAGGCATTAGCAGGATGGTGTCAAGTGAATAAGGAAGTGAGAGCAGGTGAGAAAAAGGCAAGACTGTATGGTTATTCCTGTTGAATGGGGAGGGAGTGTATGGAGGGCATTAGTGGATATGGGATGTTCACCTAATTTAATAAGTAAGCAAGGCGGTTGAATGTTTGGGTAAAGAGAGTGAATTGGGGAGTAACGGGGGAATTTAAATGGGTTGGGAACATCCCAGTACAACTGTTGGGAGAGGTGCAGATTAAAGTGAAATTGATGGGGTGTAAAATGAAAGAATTTGTGCTTCATGTGGTTGATAAGGAGAGTGAAAAGTATGACATGATTCTGGGGTATGAGGTTTTGAAAAAGAATTGATTGGTGATCCATCCTGCTAACTGTATGATTAAGTGGAAGAATGAGTTGGGTAAGTGTGAATTCTATGTGGGGAAAAGTGAATTGGATTGGATGAGGGTAATAAAAGGGTATGAGGTGAGAGCATCTGAGAGTGATTTTTGTGAATGGTATGGATGCATCGTATAGAGTGAAAAGAGTTGGGCATGTGTATGATGGTATAATTGATGAGAGTAACCCATGGATTTGTGTGCAAGCTAGGGAAGATGGGGGTGCATGGCAAAAGAGAATGAATGAGGGGGATGTGATAGGGAAAGCGTATACAGTGATTGAGGAAGTATGTGAGGAGGGAGAAAATGGAATACAAATGGATGAGCAATAATTGAGCATGGGTAAGAATGTGGGGAGGAATGGACAAATGAACAAATCAGAAAGGAGGTGATTGTTGGTGAACAGTTGAGTGAGAGTGAACGAATGCAGGTGTGGCAACTGGCAAGGGAGAAAAGGAGCATATTGGCCTGAGGAGATTATGATCTCCATCTAACAAAACTCCCTCCCTTCAGGATCCAGTTAATGGATGAGACTCCAATCTACCAAAGGCCAAGATGGTTCTCCCACCAGTAATGAATGAGATAGAAGAGCAGTGTGAGGAATTAGAAAGAATGGGAGTGATTGAGCAGGGCACCGCCTTGGAGTAGTAGAATAGTGCCTGTGCGGAAACCTGATGGAAGAATTCGCTTGTGTGTGGACTACCAAATGGTGAATGAAAGGACAGTGAAAGACAGGTTTCTGATGTGCTTGATAAATGAAAGTGTATACTCTGCATGGAAAGAGGGTGTTTAGTAAATTAGACCTATTGAGGGGCTATTACCAGATACCGGTTGAGCCAGAGAGTTGTCCTATAACTGCTTTCTCCACAGCCAGGAACCATTATATGTTCTGGGCTCTCTTGTTCGGACTTATAGCTGCACCTGCTGCATTTCAGAGAGCAATGAATCGTGTTTTTGGTAAGTTTGCAAGGGAAAATGTCACCTGTTTCATAGATGACATTTTGATTATGACAGACATTTGAGGAGCACCTGAAGATAATGAGAGAGGTACTGCAAATGTTGGATGAAGTTGGATTACGAGTGAAACCAAGTAAGTGTGAGTGGTTCAGGGAAAGTGTGGCATTTCTGGGGCACAAGGTGAGTTCAAGTGGTATACGGAAGAGTGGGGAGTACTGTATATGGAAAAAGTCAGGAAGTTCCCGAAACCTCAGATGGTCTGTGAACTTAGATCTTTTCTGGGACTTGTAGAGTTTCAGAGGAAATTTATAGTGGGCTGCTCTGGGATTTCAAAACCTCTGACTGAAGTGACTGGAATGAAAGGTAGTACTCAATTGGTGTGGACTGAGCAGATGAATGAAGCCTTTGAGCAAGTGAGAGTGGAAGCAGTGAAAGATGTGGAGTTGGTTTATCCAGACATGAGTGAAGGAGGGAGTTTGCTAGAATTGTATACAGATTAGGCTGACCATACGTACCATTTTGAACGGGACAGTACCGTTTTTTTAATATTTCCTGGCTCCCGTCGTTTTAATAAAAATGTCAATTTTGTCCCGGTTTATGTACTTACTTTTTCATGAATACAGAATATTACATAACCCCCATCCCTTTTTTGCCATCCCAATGTCCCATTTTTGTCTCAAGGAAATATGGTCAGCCTAATACAGATGCGAGTGGATTTTGTATGGACAGATGCTTGTGCCAGTTGCAGGGAGAGGAAGGACAGGAAGGAAGGAGAGTAATTGGCAGTGCTGGGCACTTGCGCAAACACTTGCGCAAAACGCAAATTGCGCAAGTGCGATTTCGGTTGCGCATTTGCGTTTGCGCAAGTACTTACGCAAACTTGTGCGCAAACGTGAAAAAAAAACAAATATTAAAAATAGTGGATTTAGCTCATAAACACGTGACTGCCAGACAGGTGGCACCGCCAGACAGCAGTGAGCACTCAGTATACCAACAACGCTAGTGAAACACATTTGTTTGATTAGTTGATTTTAATTTTATTTCAGAGTTCAAACTACTAACTACTCTAGTAACTTCTAGAAACTTCATGAGTCATAACTACTGTCTATAACTAGTGAACCATGGACAGCCTCAGACACCAGTCTCTGTCCAGCCCCACCTCTGCCCCCAGCCCGGCTGGCAGCGTGACCAGCCATGGCTCAGAGCCTCACCAGGAGGAAGAGGACCTCAACAACCCCTGGCCCCACCTGGACACCTTCTTTGGACCTTTGACCAGCAAGAAGAGGGTGGTTGAGAGGGGCAGGGTGGTCTACAGGGGCAGCATCATCTGTAAAAGGTGCAAGGCCAAGGTCAGCTTCAACACCAGCATGTACACCCTCAAGAGCCACTACCAGCATGTGAGTTTAAGTTTATTTATAAATTTAAAATTTAAAAAAAACTTGATAAGTAGTTAACTTTAGAAATTATTATTTATTAAAATATAATTAAATATTAAATAATAAATTATACTTTGTCTCAATTCAAACACTTCTGTTGTATATCACTGTCATTACAATATAATTTATAATTTTTTTTTCAAGGTTCACCCCAACCAGAGCAAAGACCTCCTCGCTGCCATCACTAGTGGGTTTTGTGTTTGCGTAAGCGCAAGTTTCAAGAAGTTTGCGCATTTGCGCTTGCGCAAGGTATGGGTTTGGGTTTTCGCTTGCGCAAGTGAATTTTCGTTTGCGCTGCCCAGCACTGGTAATTGGGTATGTATCTAAAGCATTCAGCAAGATAGAGCGAAAGTACAGTATAATTCAGAGAAAACTTGTGGCAATGAGGTTTTGTGTGAAAGCTTTCAAGTCATTTTTGTATGGAATGAAATTTATTTTAAAGACTGATCATCAGCCCTTGGTATATATGGAGAGAATGAAAGTTGTAGATGGAAGAATTGCTAGAACTTTGCTTGAGATGAGTGAGTTTGATTATAAGATTGAGTATGTGTCAGGGGAAAGGAATTGTATGGCTGACCTTATGTCAAGAATACCTAGGGTGAATGAAAGGTGTGAGAAAGAGTTGGTCGACCCTGAGTATTTGCCAGTGGAAAGAGTAAAGTTGCGTGAAAGTAGGGGGGGGTGGCAACAGTTTGTTTGAAAGTGTATGGTATGGGTTGAAAGATTTGGAATTGGATGGATTAAAAATGAGAATACCAGGAAGTATGAATGAATTGCAGACCGTGGTTATGAATGAAGTGATTCAGAAACCTGAAAGGATGGGTGTTTGTAAGGTCCGCAATTATGTACGTGAGCTGAAAGCCATGAAGAGCCTGGGTGTTTTTCCTTTCGAAGAGGTCCTCATGGTGGTCAGCTCATTGTTTAGTATTGGTGTATGTGCATTAATAAATTTAGGCTGGGCTGAAACTCAAGATGGAATTAATCAGAGTCATTAACAGTTGGCTTTTGATATAAAAATAAGATTCCTGAAAAAAATAATTGGCCACCACCAACGTGTGTCCAGCCACCCCCGTTTTTGTAAAAACATCTAATGCCGTACTAGCAAAATCAGGAAAATGGCAATATCTCTTCTTCTGAACATGCTAGAGAGAGGGTTTGCATACCAAAAGATGCAGAATTTGATTTAGAACAAATTATTAAGAGTGGTATTTTTTCATAAAACCTTTAGTTTTTGAGTTATTTTAGAAAAACTAATTTTTGGGGCCCATAGACCCCCTTTCAACGGACCTTAGTGACAAAAGAAATTCTAAAATAAGCATGATTTGGCTTTTTGATTACTAACATTGCCCTAAAAGGATGTTGACATGGACATAGTGATCACATGATATGACTTTTCCTTGTTATCTTGCATCCATTATGCTTGATTAAAGAATAGAGGGTGGGGCTGCTTCATGAACTTGTTTTAAACGTAATAAATTGAAAACTTTTTTTTTCAGGTGCCTTTGTTATAAGTTTCCAACTGCAATTTGTCATTGAATTCAACATTTGCAATATAAAGTATGACTTCTACAAGGAAAACAGTTGCTAAAGTACTTGGTGATGTACGTTTTATGCCAGCAGAACAGTTTCCTTTAGGGAAATTGCCTACGTTGAAGCAAGTTATTGAAAGGTGTTTGTGTTTTGGAGACTATAAAACAGATGCTGTACTGAGAGCTACTTCTGAGGAATTGCATAAATTGTGGGTCACATATAATGTTTATCCAATATCAGTAAATGCCATACAGAGCCGACTGAAAACCCAAATAAAGAAATTCAACCACCGCCTGAAGTATGACAAAAAGAAAAGGGGACCTAAATATCATCAAGATCTGGATGATTTTCTGAAAACTGTAAACGTTTTATTTGACATATATCAACATGATCACAAACTGTTGGCAGATACAGAGAAAAAGCACTTACTAAAAATGACTGAATCTGTTTACCAGTTTTATAAGGTAGGTCTGTTGATTGAATTTCAAGTTGTAAATTATTAATTAATATTAATTAATTATCAATTATTAATATTATTAATAATTTGCTACAATTTTTAAAGTGCATTTAATAAGTTAGTATCAATAATACACTATTAATGATGTTAATGATAAGTAATATTTTAGTATTTTCTCATTTTTGTAAGAATTTCAATTTACATATAGAGACCCCCATAGATAAAAGATACATTATAGTGTAATGAAATATAATCACTTTGTAGGACCAGAAAATAACTAGGCATGGTTACTGTACCCTGAAAGAAGTCCCAGAAACAGCCACTGACTTAAAATTCAAATCACGGGTTATTCAATCTCAAAAAGCAAAAGAATCAGTTCCTCCTCCTCCTCCTCCTCCTGAACCTATGGACACTCCTGAGTTGACAGATAGCGACAGTTGTAATGATTCATTTGATGCAGACTATGTTCCAGAAGTCTCAACATTACAGAACAGAACTAGATTATGCTCATTAGCTGAAGCATGTGACAGGTATAGTACTGAAAGATAAATCTTTTAATACAGCTTAAAGTGAAATCATTGTGACTAAGAGATTAAGATTACCAATAAATTATTCATTGACAATAGATATGTAAATCTACTTTAAATATCCTAACAGATATCAAGTAAGTGATAGAGCAGGAGTGGCTATTGGTTCTGCTACATTGGTGGACTTTGGAGTAATCACCCCAGATAACATACAAAATGTTATTGATAAGTATGTTTTTAATCACTAGATATTACATTTCTTAGCTTCTGCTATAAGTTCTAAATCACCAGATTTACTATTATTTTTAATTAGCGTCAAAATTTCTATTGTGTTTGACTTGACTTGACTTGACTTGATGTTTTATTGCTGACTTAGGGTCCTTTTAAATAGTCCCATGATCAGCAAGACTATAAATTAAAGCAATTTCGGTAATTGTTAAATTATTGCAAGATGAAAAATAGAAAACAGGAGTTAGCACAATGCAGCATATAGTATACGAGATAATAACCATATAATTATATGTATATAACGTGTGGTACAAGTAATTTGATAAATTAGGTAATATGGTACAGTATGTGTTGTAGCAACGTTAAATGCGTTTGATATAACCAGAGTCTTTTAGAAATATTAATAGAGTCTTTTGGATTTGATATTGTAGAGGGGGACTGAAGCCACCACCTCCAAGGAGAATTTGTAGTGTCATGTTCTTGACACCTATTTTAGATAGTTTGTGCTGCATTTTCGTTCTTAGCGAGTGGTATTTCCAACAAGTGAAGAGAATATGAGGAACAGTTTCTGGAACATGGCAAGAAACACAAAATGGGGAGTTTGCTATACCTAGCCTATAAAAATGGTCATTTAGGCCTGTGTGTTGCACCCTCAGGCGTGTCAACACTACTTCAGATCGTCGGCCAGGTCTCCAAATCTTTTTTTATAAGACCAAGAGGTGTTAGGGTCCTGTTCCTTTGCCAGGTTTCTCTCCTTTCCTGTTCCAAGACATTTTTGGCATGAAGAAGAAGATCAGATAGAGGAACTGGTCTGACTGTTATGCGGGGAAGTGAATGCCCAAGTTTAGCTAACCGATCCACTTTCTCGTTCGATATGACACCACAATGGGCAGGGGTCCACTGAAAAGACACATGAATACCCCTGCCACACAGTGACCTCACAGCTGACACAATATCTGAAGTTATTTCCGTGTAATTACCATGAGGTAATGAATGAAGGGCTGATAATGAGTCGACACAGAAAACAAATGCACCAGGAAGATGCGCATTTTCAATGAGCCACCTAAGGCCCATCTGGATTGCTACCAATTCTGCCGATAACACTGAGAGTATATCAGATAGGTGCCAAAAGCACTCAACCTGTAAAGATGGAATATAGAATGCGGCAGCAACAGATACTGTACCAGTATTTGTAAGCACTGTTCGAGACCCATCTGTAAAGATCTGGATTGATTGTTCATGTCTAATTTCCAAAGTACTATAAAATGCAGCACGAAGAAGATGGGGTGCGTCCTTCTTAGTAACAGGTAGGACAAGGTCTGTAGAGATTGGTAAATTGCAATTGGTTTCCCAAGGTGGGAAGGGAGGGAGACAGGGGACATAGTTTGGAGAAGGAAGATCAATACCACGCAAAATCAGTGCTGACATAGCTCTGATTATATAGGAGCCCCTAGAAACTATATGCCATGGCAGCATGCGATGTTTTGGGAAGTCATCTATGACTTCCAGTAAAACAGGATGTTGGGAGTCTGCCCCATAGAATCGATAAAGTGTGGTCAGTAGTAAGAGGGTACGTCTTTCTTCCAGGGTCCAAACATTGAGTTCACAATGCAGAGATATTATTGGTGTAGAGCGTAGAGCTCCAGTAATTATCCTTAAAGCTGAATTCTGCAATACATCAAGTTTCTTTAAATGAACTGTAGCAGCAGAACCATACAAAATTGCTCCATATTCTATCTTACTACGAATAAAGGCAGAATAAAATGATAGCAGGATTTGTCGTTGACAACCCCAAGATGATCCAGTGAGTGTTTTTAAAATGTTTAATCTAGAAGAACAGTTTGTAACAAGATGTTCAATATGAGGCTTCCAAGTAAGGTAGGGAGCATCAAAATAAAGACCTAGAAATTTCTGAATTCTGACAAAAGGAATGGGGGCAAGGTTGAAAATTAAGTTAGGAAGAGTTCTGATCTTTTTTCTGGTATAAATTTGGAAAGAGGATTTCAGGGGGCTAACGCTAAATCCCCATTCAGCAGTCCAACGCTAAATCCCCATTCAGCAGTCCAAGCATTAATTCTATCCAAAGCAGCTTGAATCCCAGAAATAGCTTCGTCGAGGGTACCAGCACTATGAAAAATTGCCAAATCATCTGCAAAAGCAGAGAGTTTAACAGGTTCCAAGGAGGGAAGGTCAGATAACATGATTGAAAATAGCAAGGGACTCAGAATAGATCCCTGTGGTACACCCACTGAGGAGGCCACAGAGGGAGAGAAGCAACCCTGCAGACAGACCTGATATGTTCTATTCTCCAGAAATGCCCGAAGCCACTGCAACAACTTTCCAGTGATACCCAAATTTGCCAACTTGAAAAGCAATTCTTTGTGAGAGACCGAATCAAAGGCACTCTTGAGATCAATGAAGACAACTACACATACTGATTTTGTAACTAATACTTCTTTGATGACATGTTCTAGCCTAAGTAGTTGATCAATGACACTTCTGCCTTTACGGAATCCACTTTGAAAGGGTGAGAGGAGGTGGTGTGATTCCACATAGTAATACAGTCTATTGTAGACCATTTTTTCCATAATTTTACAATGTGTGTTTAAGAGAGAAATGGGCCTATATGATTGTAAGAAGGTTAAATCTTTATTTGCCTTTGGTATTGGCATAATAAGTGCATGCCCCCAGGGAGGTGGGATTATACTGAATTCCCATGAGTGATTAAAAAGTGTTAGCAATTGTAAATGAAACTGAGGGGGAGCATATTTGTAAAATTCATACGGTATATCATCGGAACCAGCAGCCTTATTGTCTGGGAGAGTTATTAAAACAGAAGCAAGTTCATGAAGATGGAAAGGAACATCCAGATCATCCATAGGGGTATTCATACTTGATGAGATAAACTCAGTTTGAGAGGCTGTATTTAAATGTTGAAAGGAACCATGAAACATGGTAGAAAAATAGTTACTAAAAGCGAGGGCCTTGTCCTCGGGGGCTAATGGTTTGTTGTCAATTTGAACGGGGAATTGATGGTATATTCTGACTCCCCTAACAGAGTTAAATCTCCTCCACACTTGTGAGATTGGAGCGTGGCAATTTAGAGAGGAGCAGAAAACTTTCCAGGAGTCACGTTTTGCTTTTTTAATAATTCTTTTAGCCTGTGCAGTTCTTTTCTTACAGTCTATTAAATTGGGGATTGTACAATTCCTGTGGTAGCGTCTCTTTGCTAGGCGGCGTAAAGCTACTGCCCGTGAGCAGGCTTCGTTCCACCAAGGCTTATTTGCTGTCAGTTTGGGTTTCCCTGATGATTTGGTGAACAGAGTAGAGGCAAGATGATTTAAATCATCTGCAATGGATTGGGGAGTAACTGGATTGTCAGATGTTGCATGGGTATCACAAAAGGAGAAGAGCACTTTTGACCAATTTCTCCAATCAAAGTTACGGGGAATCTTCCACTTTGTTCGGAGGGTAATACTGTCAGAAGCAGCTGCAAGGGGGAGAGAAGCTATTACTGGAAGATGGTCACTGCCAATATCGGCCAAGGTCTTGATTTCGATCACACTGAGGAAAGATACAGACCCAATGCACAGGTCCAAGGACGAGGGGGAACCGGAGAATGAATCATAAAAAGTAACTAAATGAGGAGGGCTAAGTAAACATAAAGTGGGAGAATTCAAGATATAGTTAAAGAGGTCCTTCCCAGCCTGATTGGGTGTGCCACAAGACCAAGAAGGATGCTTGCCGTTAAGATCTCCACAGATTATGATCTTTGAGGCTGGGGGGCTTTGGGAGATGTAAAAGTCTAACTCTGAGGGAGACAAAACCTGATAACCATGAGGGTTGTAAATACCAAATACTGTGAGCCAGCTATTGTCAAGATAAGCTTTACAGGCTAGGATCCCAAACTGACCATTTGGATATTCTTGCAATGGGAATGGTAAAAGTGTACAATCATTGCGTAGTAGTAGTAGTACCCCACCACCATGACCATGGGTCCTATCTTTCCTAATAATACAGTATCCTGGAAACCTGGGATTAATGTGAGATTTCAACCAAGATTCACATACAAAACAAAGTGCGGGACGCTGCTTATACAACATTAACTTAAACTCACTAAGGTTACTAAGTAGACTACGAGCATTCCAAAATATTAAAGAAAACCTATTATCCATGTTTGTTTTGGGATGGTGAAGCTGGTTTCAGAGATGAACGAGTATTTTTGATAGAGGTACTAGAAAATGCTTTCATGAAAAGTTTTCGCACTCTTGATGCAGGATGGGGACCTGCAATAGAAGTAGTTTTACAGGTGGCAACAATATCATTTATAAGAGTAGTTAGTGTATCAAGGGGAATAAAGTCCAATATACTGGTTTTTTGTGGAGTAACTTTAGTCTTACTTTCTATTTCCTTGGAAGCCATAGTTTGTGTGGACATGCCATGCTTAATTGGTGCAGGGAGAGTTTCCGTAGGAGCTGAAGTTTGTGTGGACATGTCACACATAATTGGTTTAGGGGGGGGTGGAGGTAAACTCTTGTAGTTAATAATTGGTGGGGAGACATTTGCATGAACCTCAACATGATGAGAAGGCCCAGCACCAGAGGTAAGCTCCAACCTAGCCGGTTTGGGACCCCTACTGCCATGGGACAATCCATCATTGGAGGGCACTGATACAGCACTGGGGATAGGGTGAACCTTGGTGTTTCGAGTAACTTTATGGACTAACTTGACAGCTGTACTATAGCTCATCTCATGTTTTTTAACCATTTTTGAAACTAAATTTGCTTCTGTGAATGCTGGGCATTCAGTTGAAGAAGCCATATGAGGGCCATCACAATTGAAGCAACGATGTACAGACTGTACCTGACAAGTATCTGTTCTGTGGGGACCTGCGCATACTGCACAATGATCAGTGGTAGCTCGACAAGATTGAGCTATATGTCCAAAAAGTTGACATTTAAAACATCGAATAGGCCTAGGTACAAATTCTTTAACTCTATATCTTTCATAATAAAGGTACAGATGAGGAGGAATAGGCCCCTCAAACTCCACTTTAACTGGCGGGGACAATGATAAATTTGAGCCCAAAGAATTCCTGTTTTTTGGAGGCTGGAAGCGGGAAACAGATTTTATTTTTATAGTAGGATTACTATATTCAAGCTCAGATAATATCTCTGAGTCCATTAAGGAATTATCTATATTGTATACTATTCCATAATTGCCCTGTTTGCTTGCGGGCAATCGGCAAGACACTTGGAATGTACCAAATGTGGTGATCTTCTGCAGAGAAAGGGTATCATAAGACTGTTGGTCAAGATCAATTGCCAAACAATGGCGAAGAGGATTCGGGCGGAACCCAGTGATCCTAAGTGAACTCAATATAGAATCCCTAAGCTGCCCAACCACCTTAATTTTGCTTTGCAAAAATTCCTCCACTGCCTGATGATGACAAGCATCATCAAACCATAGCACAATAGTCCTAACAACAGTCTCTGAAGAGATCTGGGGAGCAAAATCACTCAGTGAAAGTTTATTGATTTCAGCTAGGCCCATTCGTTGTGGAACTATATTCTTATACGGCCTTCGGAAGGCATCAGCCAATTTACCATTCTGACAAGCTGAAATGGAGCCAACTGGATCTGGTGATAGACCCAGATTCTGATTAACCTTTCCCATTCCTTCCTCAGAAACAGTGTCGAAACCAGAAGTACCAGGAGCAGCTTCTTGGGATGGGCCTATTGTAGTAGACCTGATCTCAGTTTCAGTAAAAAGAGGCGTATATTGCCTTGTTGAACTTGGGCTTGCCTTAGCCCGCTTTTTAGAACTTCTGGTCTTCTGGCTCTGCCAGCCCAAAAATTCAGCTGTGGCATCTGCAACAGCAGTTTCCAATTCACAAGAATCTAAGGGGTCAAAAATACTAATGTCATTACCAACACTAGATCTAGATGAATTTGGACTTCCAGGAGGAGACTTTTTACGTTTGGTTTGCTTAAGCCTATTGTCTCGTTTAGCATTTCTAGAAGCCTTAGGCTGCTGAGAAACAGCTAAAGGAATATCCATTTCAGAGTTTGAGTCGCTTAACTGATCGGGGTCAAGGTTCTCAAGGTTATGGGATGGGCCAGACCTAGGCTGAGCCTGAGTCTCAACTCCAACTCCAAGCCCTGATGCATCTCGTGATGAACGATCGTGTTCAGCCATACGACCCTCCTCAAGACCGAGGTACAGGCGCAGGCTTACCTACGATTAACAAACCAGGTGGCCTAGGGCCCAAGTTAGGTCCCTAGGCCTAATAGTATGTTACCCTACACCAAAATAACCACAAAAAGGTATAATAAGGCCTGGCTAAAAGCCTAGACCTAGCTAGTTAAAAATAAAATTCTTTGAAAGATTCAGAAACGCCAATAATTCCAATTCAAGTATATATATTGTAATCACTTAAACTTTTAAGCTCCGTTTTTTTCTGCAGACGACAAACACCGCCGTCTAAAGTACTTGCTGATCCAACTGACTGAGTCTATCAAACCCGAACCTGTGATCCAATTGTGTTTATATTAATTAGTTTCAAACAGGACACTGACATTTGTATTTTGTATATTTGTATAATGCTAATGCAGTAATGCATGGCCAGTATTTTTGAAATACTTTTCAGAAACAAGTTGAGAAGGGAGAGAGCTAAATTGAGAGCTGAAAGGAAGAAGAAGTGATATTTGAAAAAGTGACTGGCATTGGCTTTGACGGTAGAAAGGATGCTACACTTGCTGTTAACAAAGTAAATGAAAAGTATTATACATCCACGATCCTAGAGGAACATTGTCATTACTGGAGAGCCAGGTAAATGGAAATGATTGTCATACAGTTATAGGCGTTATGCTGTTATATTACTGTACTATAAAGTAATATTTCAATTACTTAAAATTTTTTCTTTAAGTGACAACTGTCCAGTTAACTTTATTCCTTCCTTTTTCATTTTTATTTAATTGTAAAATTAATTACATTTATTTTCAGATGATTTCTACCTCGACCATTTTACCCCGGAGAGTGGCAAAGGCACTGACATTGCTCATGGCATTTATAAGATCATTAAAGGGACAGAACTTGAGGCCAAATTAAATTTAGTTAAAGCAGATGGGACAAATACTAACACAGGACATATGCATGGGTCAATCAGATATTTGGAAATGTTTTTAGGGCAACCTCTTCAGTGGGATATTTGTCTTCTGCATCTAAATGAATTGCCACTTAGACACATCTTCATAACTTTAGATGGGACAAAAAGGCCAGACAAATTTTCTGGCCCTATTGGTTCTCAGCTCAATGGGGATGTCGGAATGGAATGTTGTGGACTTCAAATCTATACCTTATCCTGCATTTGTGCTTCTACCAAATGAGGTGGTCAATAATTTATCAACAGACCAATACTATGGATACTGCATCTGCTGGGCAATTATTACTGGTGAAGTGGATGAACTAAGTTTGAGTATAGAGAATCCAGTTGTGATATTTGTTTTTTAATTCAAGATATACGTCAGGTCGTGTATATCCACATTTGATATTATTTTATAAGAAATGTACATTTTATGTCAATTGAATCATGATACATAATTATTGCACTTAGATTTGTGGTTGTAACAGCTATATCAGAGATATGGTTGGTCTTGCTGAAAGCCATCCACAGGTGTACGCAGAGTACCTCAAAGGGAACTTTACAGTCCAAAAGTTTGCTCGTACATTCAGCCTCATCGCGAAAGATCAATCTCATGAACAAAGTACTGCAGGGCTGTGGTGGAGCATCTGACCTCTATGACAAAACAGAAGCATTAGCATTGTACATGTTGGCAGGTCCTGAATGTGTCAGAATGATAGAAGAGTTTGAGAATGCTCAGAAACTTACAGAAGGACCAACTGGCCACCACGAAACAGCACCTGGGCTACAGTCTAGGTTTTTGAAGGATGTCAAGTCATTCACAAAGGTGGTGTCTGAACTCGGCAACCCCTTCCTGGCCACAAATCAGGAGCTTGTAGCCCTTGACACACACGATGTTATGGAGAATGAAGTAGCAGCATCACTGTCACAGATACAGGAAGTTGGCCAAGCCCTTCATGAGGAGTATGTAAAGACTAGGCTGGACAAAGGGACAGTTCCTATATCAAACACTATAAAGAAAAACAATGTGTACACATTCAGCAATTGGCCAGACCCACGCAAGAAGAGTAGCAAAGTGGGGGTACAGAAGCAAAAACACAGTGCTCATTACTCAGCTATTCCTGTCTCTACAATCACGTCCAGATGCGGATATGACAGAATTTTTCACATACGAGAATCAGCGAGAGCCCCCTTCACTCTCAGACCGAGGTTCACTCAGAGCTGGAAATAAATCAGACATTCTTGCATGTGTCAATGCACCAACTGGATCTGCCAATCCTGCTAAACAAGTGACAGTTCAGTTGTATGACATGGCCGCCATCGTCCACATTGTGCGTCGAAGTAGAGCATCAACATTTGCTGAATATGTATCTCTACACATCATACCTTTCATTAAAGCACAGATGACTGACACAGTTGAGTGCGTCGATGCCGTGTGGGATACCTATCCTGAAGACAGTCTGAAATCACTTGCACAGCAGCGGCGTGGTTCAGGAGCACGTACTCGACTTGATCCAGATAGTGATGGTACCACACCCATTCCCAAATGAGACTGGCAGTCATATTTGAAAAATGTGGAAAACAAGAAGGAACTGTTCGTCTTTGTCAGTAAACAGCTGATCAAGATTGACATGGGTGGAAAACTCTCTCCTCAGCACTGAATTAGAAACTGTGCTCTCCAATAAAGCATTTGATATATCAGGGCTCCAACCATGCAACCACACAGAGGCAGATACGCGGATCATTCTGCATCTTGCTCACGCATCATCTCAGGGTCACAAGAAAGCATTCATCCGCACTGTTGACAGTGACATAGTCGTTCTTGCCATTGCTTTCTTTCAACAGCTTGACCTAACAGAACTCTGGATTGGTTTTGGTAGTGGCAAATATTACCGAGACATCCCAGTGCACAGCATTCAATCACAGCTTGGTCCATCAAAGTCGCTGGCTCTACCTCTGTTCCATGCACTAACAGGCTGCGACACTACGTCTCAGTTTCTTGGATGTGGGAAGAAGACAGCATGGACTGCATGGAATAATACACCAAACTTAACTGAAACCATGATCAAATTGACTGAAGACCCCGAGTCCTTCAGTCTAGTATCTCCTGAAATGACACACATTGAGAGGTTTGTTGTGCTCATGTACAGTAAAACATGTGGACAAGCATCTGTAAACGTAGCCAGGCACCATCTGTTTTCTAGTGGCAGTTGATCATTGGACAGCATACCACCTACCCAAGCTGCCCTCTTCCAGCATATCAAGAGGTCATTGTTGCAGGCAAGTTTTGTGTGGAAGCAGTCAACCACATGCCATCAGACACTCCCTGCTTTTGATAAATGGGGATGGGAATATGACAAGCGCAGCAACCAATGGCTCACTTTCTGGACAACTCTCGCTGATGCCAGTAAGGCATGTGCTCTTCTCCTTCATTGCGGATGCACTAAAGCCTGCAGAGGGAATTGCAAATGCAGTAGTACTGGAATTCGATGTACGACACTCTGCAAGTTTGAGGGTGGCTGCCTGAACAATGACCACTATTAATCAGTGAACAGCCATCTATTGGATAGACATTATCATGAGATGCAGTACTGTGAGTAAAAAGAATAAAGAAGATTGTACTTGCGTATATACTAAAGTTTAATAGCAAAAGATGAAGATGCTGACTCTTATTTTTTATCAAGTTAACTATGTAACCTGTACTAGTATTGGTACTCAAGTGGATGTCATTTTGGACAGTGGCCATTTTGATTTGGCCAATATGGCTGCCACAGTGGGAGCCCAGCTTGGCTCCCGCAAACATTCAAATTAGTATGGTCATAGCTACCTGTGGTCCAAAAATGGCACTTTTGGAATGATTTGAACAATTATATGATTAAGCCCCCTGACTTATCAGATTCAGTCATTTTTAGTAAGTGCTTTTTCTCTGTATCTGCCAACAGTTTGTGATCATGTTGATATATGTCAAATAAAACGTTTACAGTTTTCAGAAAATCATCCAGATCTTGATGATATTTAGGTCCCCTTTTCTTTCTGTCATACTTCAGGCGGTGGTTGAATTTCTTTATTTGGGTTTTCAGTCGGCTCTGTATGGCACTTACTGATATTGGATAAATATTATATGTGACCCACAATTTATGCAATTCCTCAGAAGTAGCTCTCAGTACAGCATCTGTTTTATAGTCTCCGAAACACAAACACCTTTCAATAACTTGCTTCAACGTAGGCAATTTCCCTAAAGGAAACTTCTGCTGGCATAAAATGTACATCACCAAGTACTTTAGCAACTGTTTTCCTGTAGAAGTCATACTTTATATTGCAAATGTTGAATTCAATGACAAATTGCAGTTGGAAACTTATAACAAAGGCACCTGAAAAAAAACAACAAGTTTTCAATTTATTACGTTTAAAAAAAGTTCATGAAGCAGCCCCACCCTCTATTCTTTAATCAAGCATAATGGATGCAAGATAACAAGGAAAAGTCATATCATGTGATCACACTGTCCATGTCAACATCCTTTTAGGGCAATGTTAGTAATCAAAAAGCCAAATCATGCTTATTTTAGAATTTCTTTTGTCACTAAGGTCCGTCGAAAGGGGGTCTATGGGCCCCAAAAATTCGTTTTTCTAAAATAACTCAAAAAAAACTAAAGGTTTTATGAAAAAATACCACACTTAATAATTTGTTCTAAATCAAATTCTGCATCTTTTGGTATGCAAACCATCTCTCTAGCATGTTCAGAAGAAGATATATTGCCATTTTCCTGATTTTGCTAGTGCGGCATTAGATGTTTTTACAAAAATGGGGGTGGCTGGACACACGTTGGTGGCCACCAATTATTTTTTTCAGGAATCTTATTTTTATATCAAAAGCCAACTGTTAATGACTGATTAATTCTATCTTGAGTTTCAGCCCGGCCTAGTACTATAAATGATGTGTTAGTGGGAGCAATTGAGTTAGAGGTGGAAAACCAGTGTGGTGTTGAGAGATGAAGATATTTTAGATATGCAAGAGGGAGATGAGGTGATGTGATGTGCAAGTTGAGAGAATATGTGTATAATGGTACAGATGTGAGAGAGTGGTCAAGAGAGGTGGAAGAATATAAAAGGTATGTGTAAAAGTTGGCTGTATGGATGAGACTGTGTGTGCCAGTGATGATGTTTGAGGGTATGGTAGGATTGGTTATTATTACACAGGATGTATGGGCATGTGGGGAAAAACAAGTTATGGGAGGATGAAAGGAATGGTTTTCCACCCTAGGCTGGGACTGGTGGTTGCTGAAGTGGCAACTACCTGTGAGAGTTGCAAAAAGTGAAAATACCAGTCCCAGTATAGTTGCACCCCAGTGCGAAAGATTGAAGTGAAAGAACCCTGGGAGCTTGTGGTATTTGATATTGTGAATATGCCGAGAACGAGTAGAGGGAAAGTTGGAATATTAGTAGGGGTTGATCACAAGAGTAAGTTTGTGTATGTTGCTGTGTTAGAGAATAAAACAAGTGAGCATGTTGCGAGAGTGATGAGAGATAGTATGTTGCCAGTGATGCTTGGAAGGACGTGTAAGCGTTTAACAGATAATGGGCCTGAGTTTAGCGGTGCTAGTTTTGAGAGAATGTTGAATGAGAATAGGATAAAGCATGTTACAATAACTCTGCATATGTCTGCATCAAATGGTTTGGCTGAGTGAATGGTGAAAACAATAAGCGAAATGCTGCGTGTATGTACTGAGGAAGGGGCTGAGTGGGATGTTGAATTGGCAAGAATTGCTTGGTGCTACAATTTGACATACCACTTGGCAATTCAAACTTCCCCAAGAAAGTATGTGTCTACATTTGGAAGGTCTCTGTAAAAGGATATACGATTAAATGAGAATGCATGTGATAGATGGAGAGAGGCCGGTGTACATTTTTGGTCATTTGGTGTTGGTGAGCTTGTTTTGAAAGAGGTGCATGAGACTGGGAGAAGGAATGAGTGTAAGTTGGCACAAAAGTTTGAGGGTCCATTTGTGGTGAAAAAGGTATCGGGGAATGGGGTAATGTATGTGATAGAGAGGGAGCAAGAGAGTGGACAGTGTGAAGAAGTAAGAGCACATCATCGGCAGTTACACAAATGGCGAATACCTCTGGAGTATATCATATGTCATCCAATGTATGATATGTGTGAGAAGATGGAACAAAAGAAAGCACTAGAAACCAAGAACATGATGGGAATCCAGGGTGAATGGATGGATGCAGATCTGGAGTTCTTGATTGTGTCAAAGCGGGTGAAAAGGAAGAAAAAGGTGAGAAGAAAGGGAATGAAAGGTGAGAAAGCCAGGCAGATAGGTGAAGTACTTGAGTTGAAGGATTCCCAGTTTGACTCTGGAACAGCCGCCAGTGAGGCAGAGTTAGAATGGGATGTTCGGGACTTTGGTGGTTCTTGGTGCCAGCCTGGACCATCCAGAGAATTCTCTCTTGAGGGTTTTGGGGTTCCAGACCTTGAGGACCTTTCTTTTCTGGGATTTTCTGAGGGTAGAGGGGAAAAGCAAAACCAGAGAAATCTTCACTTGGAAGTAGAAAGATTGTGTCAGGGAGGGGGCATTAAGAGTGTGGGGTTTGCATTTCTTGAGAGTGAAAGGGAAAATGTATGAGAGAGAGAAAGGAGTGTAACTGAGCAAAGTATTGTAACCTTAATGGAAAGTGTGAGGGATGAATGGGGAGTAGATAGAGGTGAAGGAAGTATAAATGAAAGAATGAGGAAGAGAATGAATGCGATTGATTTTTGTGAGGAAGTGAGAATGTTATTGCTTGAGATAGAAGAAAACGTGCTGAATAAAAGCTTAGATGTAGAACTAACATAGTATTAGAGAAGATATTAGAAGTAGATGGGTTAGAACCATAGAGAAAGTTCAACACTGTTTAGGGAGTGGTAATGGTAATGTAGTATAAAGTATTGTTGTAGTGCCCTGTAGAAAAAAAAAGTAGTATAGTATGATAGGTGAGAGAGTGAGTGGTTGGAAACCTAACAAGTTGGCAGCCTACATTTTGGGGCCAGAAGCCGGGCTGTGCATGAAGGAGGAAGGTGTCTGGGTGAGTTCCCCAGACCTGCTGATCTCCGGCTCTGGTTGTTTGCCACCCTGCAGGTTTCAACCTCATTCCTTGTAATGTAAATAATTCTAAATAACTATTGTTCTCCAAGAATATCTTAAAAATGAAATTGTAGACATATTTTTGATTAATGTAGTAATTGTTAGTCAGCTGTTAGTCCTAAATATTGAATGCTTACTGTATTCATTAATGTATGTACTCTCACAGAAGGTGACTAGGTTTACATGTATAACTTAAATATCTTCCACCGTACATAATATAAAGATTATTAAATAACTGAATTATAATTTTAAAAAATGAATGAATGAATTATAAAGGTAAATCTGTAAATATCTGGTTTTTTATGATAGCCATTCAACTAATTAATGATTTAGATGACCAAAAAAAAAAATTGTATATAAAAAAAATGTAAAAAAAATATATTAAAAAAGAAATTTGTATAAAAAAAAAATGTTTCTATGTAAATTAAGTTAATGAGTATTTTGCATAAAAGTTATAGAGGATGGGGACTTGAGAGTAGGTGTGGAAGGAGGGCAAAGGAAAGGAAGAGAGAACAATATTTAGGATAGTGTAGTAGGTGTGTAGGCTGTATGGCAAGACAGGGGGGGGAGATGTGGAGGGTGAACCCTCTTTCCCCTTTTAGTTGTCAGCCCTTTCCCCCTGGCCTTGATTATTATTATTTATATACTAAATTTATTTAATTTGTGATTGAAATACTTGTTATAGATAGGATTTTCATGGTTCTCTTTCTTTCCAGAGGAATAAAGATAATTGTTAAAACCTGTTAGCAAGGAATAAAAATTAAGTGTTTGTTTGTTAATATTGTAAGAAAAGGAATAAGAATTAAGTAATTGCTTGTTAAAACCTGTTAGCGAAAGGCATTAAGTACATATTTGTTACATTTTAGCAAAGCCTTGGTTTATTTGCTTATAAGACCTATTCATGAATATTGTCTATAAAAATTAACATTTAAGGAAAAATAACATGAAACGTGACCCTTGTCAAAGAGAAGCTTGTGATGTTCAAAAGTGTTTACCAGCTAATAAATTCCAAGAATTGGCGTGTGTCTCAAAACTTGAGTTTTGAGAATGTGCTGTGAGAAGTGGGGAAAACAACCTGGTGGTTGTGGAGGTGTCAAAACTGAATCAAATGTTAAACAGAAAATAAATAGTAAAATATTTAACAAAAGGAATAAAGTACTTGTTTGTTAAAGGAAGGAACTAAATTCAAGCCAGATCTGTCTGAGAAACTGAAGACCATTATTAAACCAAAAGAACTATAAATTTTATCAAGAAAAGGATGCCAAAAATATTGAAGCACTAAGAGAGGAAGCTATTAATGTAAGTCCGTTGCTTCATATGGGATAACAGGTTTTGTCAATCTTACGCTAATGCTGTGAGTTCTCTTGTGGCACAGAAGGAAGCTACTCTCGCAAGAACTGTAAAACAAGTAGAAGCTGTTGGTGGTATGAGCCAGCAGTTATGGAATTGGAGGTTTGGGCAGTGAGCCTGGATCGAACAACCCTTCAAGGTAGGCAGCCTGGTTGTGTGGAGGCCTTAAAATAAAATAAAACATTTCTATATTTTGTCTGGTGTGGCCGTTAGGTTAACCAAATCCCACCACAACAGTGAAGGGCACATGGGGTTTTCACAGAATTGTGCCACTGTCTCAGAGTCACATTAAAGCTTATTTAGTTTCAGACTCCAATGACTACGATGTTGCTAGGGTTTATGACCTCTGAACAAGGTGACTCAGACATGAGTCCAGATTTATCAAATGAGCAAATATTTCCTGTGGGAAAGTATGTTGTATGTATTAATGATGATAGAAAATATCTGGGAATCATTTTAACTTATTCAGAAGAATTCCAAAATTATAAAATCAAGTTTCTATCTATTATTATTCCCAACAAAAATAATAGATACTATTTCCCAACTAATAATAATGATGATTGTTGGGTAGAAGCCAAAAACATCCTTCATGAAATGTCAACTACTAATATTCAATCTGGCACCAGAGTTGTGTATATCTTTGAAATACATGATACTGAGAATTAGGCTAGGTAACAAAAATGTTTCAGATTTAATGTATTGTATAGCAATTATTTTTTTTCAAGTAATGTCTTAATTTGTTCAATAAAACATAACTATACTAGCAGTATTTTTTTTGCCTATGAAGATTGACAAAGTTGAGAGACAGTTTATTATTATTATTGAGTTTTAGGAAAACACTAATAAGTTTATCTTATAGCTATACTTAATCCACTTGTAAGTCAAGGAAAACATCTTATAAGAGAGCTTGATAAGTAAAATGGGCATAATGGTGTAAGTTCAAAGTCCAGCAAGTAGAATGTGTTTTTAACCTCCACTACCATCTAATGAATGGGAAAAAATACACACAGTCATTGACTAAGTCATATAGAAGAGTAATTGAGGTACAAAATGCCGAAAAAAAATCTTGAATATCTGTATCATAGGGGGTGCCCCCCCCCCCCCCCCCAATATTCAAACTGATATAACTCTCTAACTATTTGATTAAATGCATTTTATTACTTAGTCAATTATTCTTTAGGATTTGAGCTCAATTAGGGACCAAGTTATAGACTTTTAAAAATTAAGGGCCCAGCCCCCACCACCAAAATTGGGGGCCCATAACTTTTGAACTGTTTCTCTGATTGCTCTGAAACTTGAAATTTCGTGTTTTTTAGCATAAACAACCCTGTATAGCAATTTTAAGCAAAATCTAAGTGGGTGTGGTTTCAGGCAATGCCTGATTTGTCCTGGAATGACCCATTATATTATATTTACTAACTGTATTTATAGCTTAATACTTGTTAATAAGGTTAAATCAGGCTATATATAGGCCCATGTAACTTGTAAACAGATGTATTGGAGTAAATTGAATGTAAATATATAGTCTCGTATACATGATTTTTGTTATATACAGTCACACAAGCACAGAACCCCTGTATAAAAAAAGGGTGTATTGAGTAAAATTTAGTTAGTTGGTGCTTGGTGTAAGTGGAAGGGAGAGTGGATAGACATGGAATAAAAGTTAAAAGGCTGAATTCTAATGAGATAGCAACATAGTATACAAGAGTAGAGCAAGTCCTTGGTGAGATGATGAATGAGTGGATGTACAGATTATATGGAATGTTTAGTGAAGACAATGTCTAAAGTATGTGGGTATGTATGAAGTGAAGTGAAGTGAAGTGAAGTGAAAAGAAAAGTATCTAACACCATTGGGGAGTGATTGGGTGCAGAATGCAGCAAAAGAAAAGAGTATGGGAAAGAATGTTACAAACTCAATTCACATTGATGAAAGGAGTTGAAGTAATGTTGTGCAAAGAAAGCAAAGAAAATGTTAAACAAGTATTAAAAGTATAAATAAGTAGGTGAAGATGTGGAAAGGAAAATGAGTAAGCAGTATGTGAAGCACAAAGTTATTCTGGGAAGAAGTGAGACAAATGAGAGATGTTTTCCTTAATTCCTTTTCTGATTCATTCAGAAGCACCACATCATGATGCATCAGATGCAATAGCTACCACTGTGATGTGATGTAAAGATCTATTTCTTCACAGGTTGCCATTTAAAAGTTAAAAACATTGTATGATTTGGCTACTTTTAAATTTTTGCTTCTACACATTCATATTGCGCATAATATGTACCATCAGTTACCAAACTCAGGATACACTGAGTTGCAAGGTAGGTGTGACCCAATTTATCCAAACTTTGGTAGCTGCCTGTACATATATAAAATAGGTAAAACAGAGTACTGCATATGTATAAAGAGAACTGCCTTAAATATATGTGGATCTTCTTTCAGAATGATGTTCGACAACAAGAACTTCCCTTAGCCAGAATTAAGCGCATAATGAAGCTTGATGATGATGTAAAAATGATTAGTGCTGAAGCCCCTGCACTTTTCAGTAAAGCTGCTGAAATTTTCATCACAGAACTCACTTTGAGAGCATGGGTTCATACAGAAGATAACAAAAGAAGAACATTACAGGCAGGCATCTTAAGATTTTTTCAGATATATACAAGAGGTCTACTCGCATTAGATTTGTTAGTTTAGTTACTGTTTAGGTGTGTACAAATTATAGATGTGCCACTTATTAGATAGTAGGTAAGTGGCTTAAATAGCCAAATGTAACAATTAATTGTGTCACCCTTTCTGGACTGATTAGCTTAACTGGCCTTCCAGCCCACCAGATTTAAACAAGTTTTAGTTACTTTCTAATGGTAAGTACAATTCTTTTCAATGTGCAGGGTATCCATAAATTAGTTTTACAAATTCAATTGAATATGTAAAAATAATTCATGGACACCCTGTATGGCTTGGTGATAATCGCTGATATCATGATAATCGATCACCGCGGAAAAAATTACTGATAATCACCACCATTTTTTGGAAAATGATAATTGTCATAGAAAAGTTTTTAACAAGTTTTTGATGTAAAGTTTTATAATTTCTGACAAATAAAGCTGTGAAACTGCGTGATAACATTTTTCTGTTAATATCAAAGCGAAAACAACTGACTGTTGTATGCTACTATATTCTATGATTGAATGATGTGATTAGGGCTGCAAGTATATTAAATTTTTTGCATTGATTGACAAACGAATTAGAGAAAAGAATGACACCAGCACTTTCAAAGGTAAGGAAAGGATTGTATCAAATGTTAAACATGCAATGCAACTATGTCTCACAATGTTCCAGCTCTCTACTGTTGTGGCCTTGAGGCGATCAGCCATATGGATGGATTCATTCAATCATCAAATATCGTCAATATCGCGATTATTGTTAGCGATTTCTCAGCTATTTCCAAGCCCTAACACCCTGTATATTCTTCAAAGTAAAATATTGGTCAGGAAGGGCAGTAGGCAGGCTATATTGAAGTTTATTTTAGTAAAGTATATATATGAGGAGTGATCAAAAAGTATCGATAATTTTATTGCTACAGACAAATGAATGCAAATAAGAAATAACTGTTTACATATGTGAGTCTTCCTGCCCTCTGGCATCTGCAGTCTGAAGCACAATCAGCTACCATGAGTCAGTAGTTGGTTGGAGTGCTTAAAAGGAGGGTGTGTTTTTGCAGTATGTATAAATCTCTGAAATGGAGCAACACATGTTCAGAGATGAATAAAATGATTAAAACAGCTCTCAGTGTAGCTAACATTTACAAATGGCACAAGAAGTTTAAAATGAGAAACATCGCTTGAAGACAAGGAATGCAGTGACTGCCCTTCCACTTCTTGTACGGATGAAAATGTCCAACAAATTTGGTTTCTGGTACAAGCAAATGTTTCTTCATTTTTAAACATTTTGTGCCATTTGTAAATGTTAGCTACACTGAGAGCATCATTTCCAAAAGCTGTTTTAATCATTTCATCCATCTCTGAATGTGCATTGCTCCATTTCAGAGATTTATACATACTGCAAAAACACACCCTCCTTTTAAGCACTCCAACCAACTTACTGACTCATGGTAGCTGATTTTGCTTCAGACTGCAGATGCCAGAGGGCAGGAAGACTCACATATGTAAATGGTTATTTGTTACTTGCATTCATTTGTCAATAGCAATAAAATTATTGATACTTTTCGATCACTCTGTGTATATAATATACAGGGTGTCCCATAAGTCTGGCATCATAGGAAAAATAATAAAAAAAGGCAAAACAAAAGCTTTTATTATTCCGTAGCCCATTCACAAAATTCCATCCACCAGTCGGGATCATCTTTGCTTAATTTCTGTAGGATCTGAAGTTTATATGGATGCCATTTGTGAGCCTGAAGAATGCGATGGATGCTACTTTTTGACACTCCTGTCTCGGCGGACAATCGCCAAAGAGACTTATTGGGACTTCTGTTAAAATGAGCCAGGATAGCAGTTGCTGTATCATCATCAGTGGACCTCCTTGAAGGTCCACTGTGTGGTTTATCTTCTATGGATCCTGTTTCCTTAAACTTTGCAACAAGTCTGCTAACACAACTCTGTGTTATTGGCTCGTGGTCTGGATGCAGTATGTTAAATTCAGCAGTGGCCTCTCTCTGACTCTGATTTTCTATGAGTAGAATTATCTGGATTCGTTCTTCCTTGCTTTCAGACATTATGGCCTGTAGAAAGAGAGAAATATGAATTATGGTTTGTAGAAATAGAAAAATACAAATTTCTCCTATGATGCCGGACTTATGGGACACCCTATATATATATATATATATATATATATATATATATATATTTTTTTTTAAGTTCAGGAAGAACCGATTTGCCTCTATTTAAAAGGGCATATCTCAGCGGAAAAACAAAGAAAAAGGGAGAGGAAAGACAGAGGAAAAAGAAAGGGTGGAGGGGACAGTCGAAGTGGAAAAAGACAAAGGATGACAAGGACTGCAGGGTCGAGCCCCATCATCCTTGGGTGCTAGGGCCAGGAGGGCGCACGTGAAACCTCAAGGAACAAGCACGTACAAACAAGCACAAAGAGCACTCAAGAGCACGAGCTTAGAACCCCCTTGCGGGGACATATATATATATATATATATATATATATATATATATATATATATATATATATATATATATATGTGTGTGTGTGTGTGTGCGCGGGAACAAGGAACTTATTCGGACTATAGTGGACTTAATTTTCCCAGAAGAGTTCCTTGTTCCATGCATGGTCTGTGTGTATTATAAAAAACCTCAGGGAACCATTCTGAGTTCACTCCCATCATGAAATGGACATGTTATGTGTCTTGAAAAGTGGACGCTCAGTTCTGCTAGTTGAGGTTTAAGTTTTGGTTTTTGGATAAAAATATAATAGTTACCCCTTTTTCTTTGATGTATTCGATCTGACGTGAATGCAACGAGCCTTTTGCTTATATTGAAGTTCTAAATATAGCGGGGCTAGGCTGCTTTAAACCCTAGATCCTGTCCCAAAGCTGGATCCTATCTGCTTTGCAGGTAGCTGGTGAGGGAAGCTATATTTTTAGGACCTCTTTGTGAGTGACCCATTGCCCACATCAGGCTAACATCATGAAAAAGAAAAACTATAGTGTTTGTCATTTACCATTACTTATTCGGATTATAGTGGATTTAATTTTCCCAGAGGAGTTCCTTGTTCCATGCACAGTAGGGTGCATCAGTAGGCCTGTTCAAAAATCAACTTTTTCTTATTTTCATAGGTTTCTGTACATTTTCCCATGCTTTTTGACCTGAAAAAGCAGAAAATCACAACTATTTTGACCTAGGATGTTGGGAAGCATTGCCGCATGGAGCTTTAAATTTTCTGCCTTGAAATCGGCCAAAGCGCCAATTCCGGGGTCCCTTGAATTATGTTTTGCACTTTAACTTTTGATCTAAACAAGATAGAGCAACAAATTAGGTATCAAATGAAAGAGCATAAAATTAATATAATAATAATAATAAATAAATAATAATTAATAATAATAATAATAATAATAATAATTATCTATCATTTTTCAGGAAACAACAGAAACTCAATCAGAATCTAGAAAACCATCTAGAAGTTACAACTTCACAATGGCATTAAGCAAGGAGCTGAGGGAGCTCCGTGGGCGCACAGTTGATATCTCAGAACCTCCACGTACTGTCCACAGGCAGGTGTCAACTGGGCCATCTACCAGATCTCTCACTGAAACTTTGCTGGTTGGATACCCTTCAGCTTTTATCAGTGGTTCCCAGCTTCCCACCAACAGACAGGCGTTCCAGTATTTCCTTAATCTTCAGAATTTACTGGAAAATGCAGGGAGGCCCATGGTTCAAGACCTTGCATATGAAACAGTTGAATCTATCATCCCATTCTGGCAGATGGCTAGGATCAAGACAATGACCAAGTACAACGCAATGAAGCTCTTCATGAAACTACATGAGAAACATCGTGCTCTGGTGAAAAGCAAAGGAAGAGCAAGTAACCCTGGAGGAAAAAGAGGAGCATTTGTGCTGGAATTAGACAGCCTGTTCGATATAGGAGCTCCAGATGCAATCCAGGAAATACAGAACAACAGACTGTTATCCAGAGAGAAGAAAGATGAGGATATCAGGTTCTACGAAGACCAAAAGACTGAGAGGAAAGGTCATATGTCTGGTCATGACAAGATTTTTGAGACAAGATCCCTGCAGCAAGCAGCGAGGAATGAAAGACTGCAGCATAGACAAGAACAAGGTAAAACTAATTACTTTGAACGTTACAAAAAGTTTTAAGTTTTACTCCATTGCAATATTTAGCATGTACTTAACAATTACTGTCTTAACATGTACTATTTTACAGCTGCAGCAGAACAAGAGGCAGTTGTTCATGTGGATGACATTACCTGGGGTGACTCAACTGACAACGACGCTAACACAGAGGACATGGATTACCATCAGCCTCGTCCTGGATGTTCTCACCATCAAGACACTGTGACTAGTGTGACTGATGTTTCGAAGGAAGGTCATGGAATGTGATGTCATCTGCAATACAGCTGATCGTCTTGGTTTATCAGACAATCAAGTTACTGCCATGGTTTCTGCCACCTTGAAAGCTGGAGGGGCTGATCTGGATAACTTCGTCATCTCAACCTCAACAACACACCGCAACAGAATGCTGTCCAGGTATAATATCAGCCAGAGTCACATGTCCAAGTTTTGTGAAAACCCCCCACAGTACGCTGCCTTACACTGGGATGGAAAGTTGCTGAAAGATGTCTTGGGCAGTGAACCTGGAAGTACCTCAGAGACTTTAGCTGTGCTAGTGTCTGGTCCACCTTCATACACTGAAGGAAAGTTATTGGGAGTACCTGTCATCAACAATTCTTCTGGCACAGCTCAGGCTGAGGCTTCAATGGATTTACTGGAGACATGGGAACTTACGGATAATGTTACTGCCCTTGTTTTTGACACTACATCCAGTAACAGTGGAGTTCACAGAGGAGCTGCCAAACTGCTAGAGAAAATGCTGAACAAAAAGGTGTTTTATCTGGCCTGTCGACATCACATCCTGGAAATCCTAGTAGGAGCAGTTTGGGAGAAGCTGTTTGGGAAGGTGAAGGGGCCAGATAATCCTGGTTTGAGCATCTGAAGGATGTTTGGACGGACTTGTCCAAGGAAAACCCAAAGATGCTGGCTATCAACAGCAAATGGCTGAAGGAAAAGAAGAAGAACAGTGAAGAAATACTCCAAGACATTCTAACAGCAGAAAGGCTTCCAAGAGCCGACTACAGGGAAATGGCTGAACTGACAGTCATTGTTCTTGGAGGAACGCCTCCTTGAGGTATTCACTGGAGTCGACCAGGCACCATTCATCAGGCCAGATGGATGGCCAGAAACCTGTACCTACTCCATGAAAATGCTGATGTTTGCAGATCAACTTGAGTATGATGAAGACACTGTATCAAAGCTGGAAAGACAACACCTTCCTTGCGCTGTTCTACACTCCTGTATGGATGATGTCAATGTCTGCTGCAGATGCTCCCGTGAATGATCTAAGTCTAATCCAGGACATGTTGAAGTACAAGAAAACTGACCCAGAGCTTGCTGATGCAGTACTTAATAAGATGGAAAACCACAAATGGTACCTGACACAGGAAGTCGTGCCATTTGCCCTGTTCAGCAGTAGATTGAGTGACACATTGAAGCACGACATTGCTGCCCAGTTACATGCCACTGAGAAGCCAGACAGCTTCAGAACAGGAAAGCCTCTATTCCAGAGAGTCACAGCTAAGACCACCCTGGTTGATCTCATTGGCCCAGAATCACATTTCCTGCTGGACACACTGAACATTGGATCCAAGTCGCTTCTGGAACCTGTCACGTCTTGGCCACAGAATGAGGACTACAGAAAAGCGTTGGACTATGTTAAGAATCTGAAAGCGGTGAATGACATTCCTGAACGTGGTGTCAAGATGATAAGCGACTTTGCAAATGTCATAATAACAGATGCCAAGCAAAGGGACTATCTCCTTCAAGCTGTGGAGTTCAACAGACGCCGCTTTGACAGCTTCAAGAAACAAACTCTCAACAACTGACTGTGTAAATGTCATTATGAAAATAATCATCATGTAATGCTTTCACTTCTCGATTGATTAGACTTGTGACAAAATGTTAATCTCAAATGTGTGTCATGAATAAGGCGCCTTGTCTGCCTTGAGTGTGAGAAAACGAATTTTGTGATATTTCTGAAATATTTGTATGTACCAATGTGCCATTTCTTGTTCCAAGACTATCATAATTGTATAAGTTAGAAAGAGGATTAAAAACACTTTAATTTGGTGCCTATTTTGTTGCTCTATCTTGTTTAGATAAAAGGTTATAGTGCAAAACATGATTCAAGGGACCCCGGAACTGGTGCTTTTGGCCGATTTCAAGGCAGAAAACTTAAAGCTCCATGCGGCAATGCTTCCCAACAACCTAGGTCAAAATGGTTGTGATTTTCGGCCTTTTCAGGTCAAAAAGCATGGGAAAAAGTACAGAAACCTATGAAAATAAGAAAAAGTTGATTTTTGAACAGGGCTAGTGCATCAGCCTATAAGGGGTGAAATTTCGAACTTCGGATATTGATTCGGCCCTATGATATTATGGTTACAATCCCCAACAAACCTTCAGTGTCCACGTTTCAAGTTGTTCTGACAATATTTAGTGGGTCTACCTTGAAGATGAAAATTTGACAATTGTGGAATTTTATGGTTTTACTTGAAAATCTTGTGTGTAAGCGTTGTAGATTTTGTTTGAAAAAAAAATTGTAAATATAGTTAGTTTTAGGCAAGTTTTAGCCTCAATTCATGAAATTATTGGTCTTTTTAGACTTTTTTTTGTATTATTCTGAGAATCATGAAGTGAGTTACCAGGATGGGGGACGAGGACCCAACTTGCCAAGCATCCCACCGACCACCTCCACCTATTAAAAATGGTATTTCATGATAAAATACTTGTAAAAATTTATTTATTGCTTATTGATATCTTAATTATTATTCTTTGTCCTTTTTTCTTTTAAAACAGATGATAAAGAAGCTTGTCTCTTTCTCAGATTAGGAGTGGCTTTTCTGTCAGCTTCTACAACTTGGAGAACATTTTGAAGATGTTCTTCAGTCCTTGCAGCCTTATAAAAGTCACTGCATAGTTTTACTGCCCTCTCAGAGCCATCATTTATGACATTTATAGCCAAAAGTTTTTCTTTGGAAGATATAAATGATGCTGTTGTTTTCCATTCAACAATCTCAACCATTAAAAAATCATAGTCTAACTGTAGTGAAGAGAATATGAACCATGAGTTTTTGTCAACCAAGTCAGCTAGTGTGGTTTCCGATCGTAGATTGGTAGGGAAATTAGGCTTTCCAAAACTAGATCCATGTCTACCTTCTGGAACCACTGTCTCAATCTTGTGTGGTTTATAGGAAAGTAGATGGTTTGTTATAGCACGAAGTTCATTTTTTGGAACCAAATCGCTAAATAATACAAGAGGAATCATCTCTGATGAAAGGTACCAGAGATGATGTTTCAAAGATGTTAGAGCACTTTTTGCTATTTGCTTGTTTACTTCCTCGTATCTAAGAAGCTTTTTGTAAAGCTGCAAATTGTGCCATGGTGCATCAAAAACTGAAGAGCAGGTCATCCACCATGGGTAGTAAATCAGTTTAATGAAGGTTGCAAAGTCTCTTAGTTTCAGAATTTGTTGCTTGTTTGTGATTGTTACTGAAGGTAGTTTTGAGATATTATCTTCTAGTAATGCAATTTTTAGAGCATATATTGCTTTACTCATCCACCTGGCTCTATGTATAGCACCAGGTCGCTGAAGGGTTATATCCTTATCACTAGGTCCTGCATTTAAGTATAACACAACTAAGTCAGAAAATTGTTTGTAGTCATATCGTGTATGTTGCTTTTCTGTATTACTTATTTGAATTGCATAATCAGTCCATTCCTGAAGAATCTCCTGGACAGCTTTGGAGTACTGATTGAAGTCAATTTTTTTCAATTTTTCATCCTTGGAAATCCACTGAAACTTTTCTTGAAATCTGTTAGACATTAATTTCTGGTCCACTCAAATTTCTACTTTCATGTCCTGAAAGCCACTTCTAGTGGTAAAACTTGTTCAAGTGGTGCAGATAAAGTTGATGTAAAAACACGAAAAAAACCTGTATATTTGGATTAGGTCCTGGCATCACAAATAATGATGCAAAGATTGTAGGATGTCGCTTGCCAACAAGTGAACAAGTTCTTAGATGTTTCCTATTTCACCAGCAACAGGGTCTAAAAGAGAGAAGAACTAAGTGAGATATAGCTAAAATTGTTTTAACAGAAATTCAACCATTCTACAATAAAGCCAACATACCAATGATTACTGAGAAAAAAGCATGTGAGAAAATAATTTCATTGTCAGAAAAGAATGCGAAACTGAGAGAAATTCCATTGAAAAGAAGAGCTACAAAGTACAAAGACAAGACTAGAAGATATGGAAATGCAACTTAAAATGACTTTTCCACTGTGGATTAAAAATGCTGAAAAAATTATGAGTAATCCAGAAGATATACAATTTCTTCAATCTATGCAAGGGGATAGAATTGCTTCTTTTGGAGCTCATGATCAAACTTTAGCATCCAAAATGAAGCGCATTAATTTCCGAAAATGTGAAGAAAATGCGAGAAAAGAAAAGGAATTGAGAGACACTGAAGCTTCTTGCAGTCATGTTGAATTAGAAAGCAGTAGCGCAAGCGATACAACTACCATTGAGAGTGAGTCAGAAGCTAATGATGGAGCTGAAAAAGATGGAAAATCCACACAGTCAACAGTCTGTTTAGGTACTCAAGCTATCATTCCTCATGACATTCTGAAAAGACTGAAACTTGTTTCTTTGGCATCAAGAATGAAAATGACTCCGGCACAACAGGCTGCATTCACAAAAGCTTTTGTTGAAGAATGTGGTGGTAACACTAAGGCAGTGGCAACTTCATATGCTACAGCTGATAGAGCAAGATGCGAAGTAGCCCAAAAAATTTCAAGTTCCATTAAAAAATCCTGGAATCCTCCTAAATTGGCCTCTCTTCATTGGGATTCGAAAATAATTTCTACTCTGCAGGATAAATATGTTACAGAAGAACGATTAGCCGTATCAGTTGGAAATTCAATGGATCTCAAACTACTTGGTATTCCATCATATCATCCTAGTGCTGGTGGCAGTGGCCAATCTGGGAAAAACTTGACTGAAGAAGTTATGAAGCTACTGAAATTGTGGAACTGCTCCGATTCAATAGTGAACTTGGTTTTCGACACTATAGCAACCAACACAGGACATGTGAGCGCTGCATGCATAACTATCCAACAAGAGATTGGACGGCCTTTATTATGGTCTGCATGCAGGCATCATGTTGAAGTTATTATGAGTCATGTGTTTCAGGACATGAAAGTAGAAACTTCAAGTGGACCAGAAATTAATGTCTTTAACAGATTTCAAGAAAAGTTTCAGTGGATTTCCAAGGATGAAAAATTGAAAAAAAATTGACTTCAATCAGTACTCCAAAGCTGTCCAGGAGATTCTTCAGGAATGGACTGATTATGCAATTCAAATAAGTAATATAGAAAAGCAACATACACGATATGACTACAAACAATTTTCTGACTTAGTTGTGTTATACTTAAATGCAGGACCTAGTGATAAGGATATAACCCTTCAGCGACCTGGTGCTATACATAGAGCCAGATGGATGAGTAAAGCAATATATACTCTAAAAATTGCATTACTAGAAGATAATATCTCGAAACTACCTTGAAATTTTGTGTTTTTCAGCATAAACAACCATGTATAGCAATTTTAAGCAAAATCTAAGCGGGTGTGGTTTCAGGCAATGCCTGATTTCTCCTGGAATGACCCATTATATATTATGTACTAACTGTATTTATAGCTGCACGATTTGCAGCTTTACAAAAAGCTTCTTAGATACGAGGAAGTAAACAAGCAAATAGCAAAAAGTGCTCTAACATCTTTGAAATGTCATCTCTGGTACCTTTCATCAGAGATGATTCCTCTTGTATTATTCAGCGATTTGGTTCCAAAAAATGAACTTCGTGCTATAACAAACCATCTACTTTCCTATAAACCACACAAGATTGAGACAGTGGTTCCAGAAGGTAGACATGGATCTAGTTTTGGAAAGCCTAATTTCCCTACCAATCTACGATCGGAAACCACACTAGCTGACTTGGTTGACAAAAACTCATGGTTCATATTTTCTTCACTACAGTTAGACTATGATTTTTTAATGGTTGAGATTGTTGAATGGAAAACAACAGCATCATTTATATCTTCCAAAGAAAAACTTTTGGCTATAAATGTCATAAATGATGGCTCTGAGAGGGCAGTAAAACTATGCAGTGACTTTTATGAGGCTGCAAGGACTGAAGAACATCTTCAAAATGTTCTCCAAGTTGTAGAAGCTGACAGAAAAGCCACTCTTAATCTGAGAAAGAGACAAGCTTCTTTATCATCTGTTTTAAAAGAAAAAAGGACAAAGAAGAAGAATTAAGATATCAATAAGCAATAAATAAATTTTCACAAGTATTTTATCATGAAATACCATTTTTAATAGGTGGAGGTGGTTGGTGGGATGTTTGGCAAGTTGGGTCCTCGTCCCCCATCCTGGTAACTCACTTCATGATTCTCAGAATAATACAAAAAAAAGTCTAAAAAGACCAATAATTTCATGAATTGAGGCTAAAACTTGCCTAAAACTAACTATATTTACAATTTTTTTTTCAAACAAAATCTACAACGCTTACACACAAGATTTTCTAGTAAAACCATAAAATTCCACAATTGTCAAATTTTCATCTTCGAGGTTGACCCACTAAATATTGTCAGAACAACTTGAAACGTGGACACTGAAGGTTTGTTGGGGATTGTAACCATAATATCATAGGGCCGAATCAATATCCGAAGTTCAAAATTTCACCCCTTATAGGCTGATGCACCCTAACTGGCCTATAGTACCTTAAGGATCATTCAATTCAATAAAATAAAGGTATATGTGAAAAAAATAATTTAAGGCAATTTATCCCAAAAATTGTCATTTTTGTAAAAGTTTAGGAGCTAGGTGGACCCAGTAGATATTAATCAATTGACCTGAAATTTTGCATGTGAATTTTTTTTAGGGAATGTAACCATAATAACGTAGGGCCAAATCAATTTTTGAAAGTTGCCATTTTTGATGCCCCCTAATGCACAGTCTGTGTGTATTATGAAAAACCTCAGGGAACCATTCTGAATTCACTCATATATATATGTGTATATATATATATATATATATATATATATATATATATATATATATATTATATATATATATATACACACACACACACAACTGTGTTATTGGCTCATGGTGTGGATGCAGTCTTAAATTCAGCAGCGGGCCTCTCTTTGACTCTGATTTCCTATGAGTAGAATTATCTGGATTCATTCTTCCTTGCTCACAGACATTATGGCCTGTAGAAAGAGAAATATGAATTATGGTTTGTAGAAATAGAAAAATATGAATTTCTCTTATGATGCCAGACTTATGGGACACCCTGTATATATCTATATATATATATATATTATATATATATATATATATAATATATATATATTATATATATATATATTTAGGAGAAATCCAATGACAAGGAGAAATGTAAATGCCATGAAAAGTCTTCTTTATTGCGCAACGTTTCGAGCAATACGCTCATCTTCAGGCTGTTTAATAACAATGTGAAATTAAAATCAATATTGAATGAAAAACAAAACAGAAAATTTCTATAACCTATTCGTAAAGACAAATTTTAAAAGACTGAGAAAAGAGGGTTAAATTCTAAGTTATACAGATTTACATATAAAAAGAAGTTATTTTTAAATACATAGTAAATGTGAAATTAATACACTGGAAAAATTACCAATAGTACACTGGAACAATGGAGCTATCTACCTTACACTGCAGTATCCGAGGCTGACTAATTTGAGCAGAGGCAAAACGGGAAACACGAAGATGGCGAGGGCGATTGGGGAAGGAGGGATTATAAGGAATTGGGGAAGGAGGAGGGATCATAGCAAATTGAGAGGGACGGCAGATGAGTCAACATTCAGACTAGGGGACAATGCTTTAATGAAAAGGGATTCTAAAATTCTTAGTGAGTTGGGACAAGTATTACAACCAAGAATTTTAAAATTGTCTAAAGTGACATCAATTTTGCATTTAATGCTGTGTTCACGAATACTCGAGGCTTCTTAGTTTTTAAAATTTTACCTGTTCGGCCACTTATTCCCATATGCGAATAAAATCTAGCCCTGAGAGAGCGAACAGTGCTGCCGATGTAATTCCCAAGGAGACACCTGGGGCAGGTAAATAAATATACAACACCGCTACGCAACGAGTCAGGGGTTCGATCCTTCGCTGAGAAAAAGCTACCTAAAGACGTTTTATTAATAAATATGATGCGGAAATCAGTATGATAAAAAAATTTCCTTAACAATTTTGTAAATTTAAGCTTAAATTCCTTATTCAAAGGACCCATTTCAGGTACCAAGAAATATTTTATATCCTTCGGCACTGTAATACATGGAAGTTGAGGGCTATAAACATTATTTAAGAAGGATCTAATTAGTTTGTCTACATATTGAACAGGAAAACTATTATTAGTAAAGTATGATCTTAGATTATTAAATTCATCATTAAGTAAGGTAAAATTAGAGGTCAAATTATATCCTCTGAACAGGAGAGTTTTAATACAAGACATCTTATAGTTGAAATCAGTAAAACTAAAAAAATTCATGCCCAAACCAGTGAAAGTGGGTTTCCTGTAAACTGATGTAGTAATAGAATCACCGTTTTTCGAAATTAAAAGATCTAAGAAGGGGAGGGAGCCATTTTGCTCAGTTTCCATTGTATACGTTATATTGGGGTGCAAAGAATTTAGGAAGTTAAAGAATTGTTGCGCTTGTACCGCATTATCAAAGACTGCTATCGAATCATCAACGAAGCGTCGATAGAAAATTGGCTTGAGATGAGTGGGAGATTGTCTAAAAATTACACTTTCTAAATGAGTCATAAAAAAGTCAGCTGCTAACGGTCCGACTGGTGATCCCATCCCTACCCCATCAATTTGTTGGTAAACCTTATTGTTGAAAGTGAAATAGCATTGTTTGAAGACCAATTCTAAAAGTTCCTTAAATGAGACAATGAAAAACCATGAAAATTATCAACTGAGCTAAAAACCCTATCTAAAATAATGGCAATAGTTTCAGATACAGGTACATTTGTGAAAAGTGACTTTACATCAAAACTGACAAAAAACTTTTTTGAATCGAAGTTTTTACCAGGAGTCTTTTTGGAATTCAAACGAGTTATTTATAGTGTAAGCATTTTTCGCAAAGGGGGACAGGAGACGAACAACAAATTTTGCCAATTGAAAGGTGGGTAAGTTATACGAAGCTAAAATAGGACGGAGAGGTGTTCCAGCTTTATGGATTTTAGGCAGACAGTATAATTGAGCAAGATTAGCACCAGATGCGAACAACTGAGAGTAAGTATCATTTTTTATTATCTTTAAGGACTTTAGTCGTGACAGAAATCTATTAACCTGGTCTTCTAACCTTACAATGACTTTATTTACAGGTTCTAGAATTTGTTTGAATTTAGTAAGATCACTTAGGATTTCATTAGTTTTGTTTATGTAGTCCGATTTATTCAAAATAACCACTCCGTTACCCTTGTCTGGTCTAGTCACAACAATCTCCTGGTTCTTTGCCAAATTCTTAATACACTGCAAATCACTCTTCCTAAATATGAAAGATTGAAATTTAAGATTTCTAAGTTTAAGAAAAAATTCTTGAGTTAAATTTGAGAACTGACATTTGAAATTATTGAAATCCCCCATGGGGAACATTTTTCAAGCCATTGAATTTTTCAAAGTAAAGAAAAAACGAAGGCTTATATATTTGAAACAACGGAAGCTTAAATTGCAAACCAAGTACAAGTCTCTTGGGCATTATATAACTACTCTTAAAAATACCTTGTCGTTGTTGGACTATTTATTAATAATTTCTCTTGTACAACGTGAACTAGAAAAATTTCACTCTACCATCTTGGAAACACATGAACGTAAGTTAAAGGCTTTGGGAATGAATTCACCAAATTTTTTCAATTCAGAGAAGGTAATTTCGAATCTTTCTAGTTACACACTCTCCCCTCGGGAAAAGTTTTTACTGTCACTTGGTTTGCAATTTAAGCTTCCGTTGTTTCAAATATATAAGCCTTCGTTTTTTCTTTACTTTGAAAAATTTTTCAATGGCTTGAAAAATGTTCCCCATGTGGGGGATTTCAATAATTTCAAATGTCAGTTCTCAAATTTAACTCAAGAATTTTTTCTTAAACTTAGAAATCTTAAATTTCAATCTTTCATATTTAGGAAGAGTGATTTGCAGTGTATTAAGAATTTGGCAAAGAACCAGGAGATTGTTGTGACTAGACCAGACAAGGGTAACGGAGTGGTTATTTTGAATAAATCGGACTACATAAACAAAACTAATGAAATCCTAAGTGATCTTACTAAATTCAAACAAATTCTAGAACCTGTAAATAAAGTCATTGTAAGGTTAGAAGACCAGGTTAATAGATTTCTGTCACGACTAAAGTCCTTAAAGATAATAAAAAATGATACTTACTCTCAGTTGTTCGCATCTGGTGCTAATCTTGCTCAATTATACTGTCTGCCTAAAATCCATAAAGCTGGAACACCTCTCCGTCCTATTTTAGCTTCGTATAACTTACCCACCTTTCAATTGGCAAAATTTGTTGTTCGTCTCCTGTCCCCCTTTGCGAAAAATGCTTACACTATAAATAACTCGTTTGAATTCCAAAAAGACTCCTGGTAAAAACTTCGATTCAAAAAAGTTTTTTGTCAGTTTTGATGTAAAGTCACTTTTCACAAATGTACCTGTATCTGAAACTATTGCCATTATTTTAGATAGGGTTTTTAGCTCAGTTGATAATTTTCATGGTTTTTCATTGTCTCATTTGAAGGAACTTTTAGAATTGGTCTTCAAACAATGCTATTTCACTTTCAACAATAAGGTTTACCAACAAATTGATGGGGTAGGGATGGGATCACCAGTCGGACCGTTAGCAGCTGACTTTTTTATGACTCATTTAGAAAGTGTAATTTTTAGACAATCTCCCACTCATCTCAAGCCAATTTTCTATCGACGCTTCGTTGATGATTCGATAGCAGTCTTTGATAATGCGGTACAAGCGCAACAATTCTTTAACTTCCTAAATTCTTTGCACCCCAATATAACGTATACAATGGAAACTGAGCAAAATGGCTCCCTCCCCTTCTTAGATCTTTTAATTTCGAAAAACGGTGATTCTATTACTACATCAGTTTACAGGAAACCCACTTTCACTGGTTTGGGCATGAATTTTTTTAGTTTTACTGATTTCAACTATAAGATGTCTTGTATTAAAACTCTCCTGTTCAGAGGATATAATTTGACCTCTAATTTTACCTTACTTAATGATGAATTTAATAATCTAAGATCATACTTTACTAATAATAGTTTTCCTGTTCAATATGTAGACAAACTAATTAGATCCTTCTTAAATAATGTTTATAGCCCTCAACTTCCATGTATTACAGTGCCGAAGGATATAAAATATTTCTTGGTACCTGAAATGGGTCCTTTGAATAAGGAATTTAAGCTTAAATTTACAAAATTGTTAAGGAAATTTTTTTATCATACTGATTTCCGCATCATATTTATTAATAAAACGTCTTTAGGTAGCTTTTTCTCAGCGAAGGATCGAACCCCTGACTCGTTGCGTAGCGGTGTTGTATATTTATTTACCTGCCCCAGGTGTCTCCTTGGGAATTACATCGGCAGCACTGTTCGCTCTCTCAGGGCTAGATTTTATTCGCATATGGGAATAAGTGGCCGAACAGGTAAAATTTTAAAAACTAAGAAGCCTCGAGTATTCGTGAACACAGCATTAAATGTAAAATTGATGTCACTTTAGACAATTTTAAAATTCTTGGTTGTAATACTTGTCCCAACTCACTAAGAATTTTAGAATCGCTTTTCATTAAAGCATTGTCCCCTAGTCTGAATGTTGACTCATCGCCGTCCCTCTCAATTTGCTATGATCCCTCCTCCTTCCCCAATTCCTTATAATCCCTCCTTCCCCATCGCCCTCGCCATCTCTCGTGTTTCCCGTTCTTGTCTCTGCTCAAATTAGTCAGCCTCGGATACTGCAGTGTAAGGTAGATAGTCCATTGTTCCAGTGTACTATTGTAATTTTTCCAGTGTATTAATTTCACATTTACTATATGTATTTAAAAATAACTTCTTAATTTTTATATGTAAATCTGTATAACTTAGAATTTAACCCTCTTTTCTCAGTCTTTTAAAATTTGTCTTTACGAATAGGTTATAGAAATTTTCTGTTTTGTTTTTCATTCAATATTGATTTTAATTTCACATTGTTATTAAACAGCCTGAAGATGAGCGTATTGCTCGAAACGTTGCGCATTAAAGAAGACTTTTCATGGCATTTACATTTCTCCTTGTCATTGGATTTCTCCTAAATATTAAATTGAAGCTCTGTAGAAGCAACCCGCATGATTATATATATATATATATATATATATATTAGTGGTGGACCGGATATCCGCATCATTTTAACATCTGCATCCGCACTTCTGACTTTGGATGTTATGCGGATATTACCTCCAATAAATTATGCAATTTACAATTAAATTAGCTTATAAGGCCCAGCCATGCACATTTCACTTAAAGTATTAATTACACTAATCAACAGCCAAAATGTATCTTCGATGAAACCATCATTTCTTAGTAATTCGACGTCGCTGAATCCGAAAATGACCTTCATTTTGCATGATTGGTTCGCGTTTAGAAGATACACGGGTGCCCTGTTTTCATTATTTCACAATTGAAATGAATATATCATTGAAGTATAACATATGGCAACACTGTAGAATGTGCTCGTTTGGCAACCTCGTTGTCTGGCGCCATCTTGAGTACATCGTAAATCCCTTTAGCTCAGTTCTAGAGTGACGCTTGTTGTGGTGACACGTTATTTCACATTTTGACATAGTGCTTTTGTAGTGTTTCCTTGTAATTTGCACCTGTGGTTACTTCATGACATATAGTGTGTAGTGCGTGTTAAAGCGTAATCTTGCGATCAGTTTCTCATTGACGTTATAAGCAAAATGCCACGTAAATGCGTTAATGACTCAAATAACTTTTGCTATATTTGCGGCAAAGTAACATTAAAATCACAAAAGAAGACGTTAACACCTGCTATCAAGAAAGCGTACCACCTTTATTTTAAGTGCAAATTAGGAGATCAGGACAAAACGTGGGCGCCGCATATATGCTGCATTACATGTGCAACTACATTACTTGAGTGGTACAATGGGAAACCGAGGTCAATGGGCTTCGGCATCCCCGTCGTGTGGAGGGAACAAAGTAACCACGTGGATGACTGTTTATTCTGCATGGTTCCGCCATTACGTGGAATTAGTAAGAAGAAAAAATGGACCCTCAAGTATCCTAATGTTCCATCCACCATTTGACCTGTGCCCCATAACGAAGACATACCTGTGCCCAATCCTCCTACCTCCTCAGACACCCTCAATTTGGATGACGAAGAGCATCCTGTAACGAGTACATATGAAGACATTGCACATCCCACAACATCACAAGATACCGACTTTGTGCCCAGTGAACTGTCTACAGAACCGCATAAAATCACCCAACACGAACTGAATGACCTCATCAGAGATTTGGACTTACTGAAGTCTAAGGCAGAATTGCTCGCCTCACGCCTTCAACAGTGGCATCTTCTTCATGATGATGTCCAAATATCCATGTACCGCACTAGGCAATCCACGTTGGAGACTTCTTCATCAAACATGGTGACTTCGTGGTGTGTACAGATGTTGTTGGTTTAATGAATGCTCTAAATATAACATACAGAGATGACGAATGGAGGTTGTTCATTGATGCCTCTAAGCTAAGCCTTAAGGCTGTACTACTTCATAACAAAAACGAAAAAGCTGCCATTCCAATTGGATATTCTGTCCATGAAGGAGACATATGAAAATATGCAATATCTGCTTCACCACATAAACTACAATGCTCACAAATGGAGCATATGTGGTGATTTGAAAGTGGTCGGCATGTTACTTGGTCTCCAGCAGGGTTACACGAAGTACTGCTGCTTCCTTTGCGAGTGGGACAGCCGTGCTAGGTCACAGCATTATGAAAGGAAGGAATGGCCTATAAGAGAACGTTTAGTGCCAGGTGTGAAAAATGTTTCGTGCGAGCCATTAGTAGAGCCAAGCAAAATACTTCTACCACCGTTACATATTAAGTTAGGGCTTATGAAAAATTTTGTGAAGGCACTCAATAAGGATGGAAAGGCATTTAAGTATCTTTTCCAGAAGTTCCCTCGACTCAGTGAGGCAAAAATCAAGGAAGGCATATTTGTTGGTCCTCATATACGAAATCTGATGAAAGATGAACATTTCGAGACACTTTTGGAGGGCGCAGAAAAAGAAGCTTGGGTCTCGTTCAAGTCAGTGTCGCAAAATTTCCTTGGAAACAACAGAGCTCCAAATGCAGATGAATTGGTGGATAATATGTTGAAGGCGTACCAAAGAATGGTATGTAACATGTCTCTAAAAATTCATTTCCTCCATTCCCATTTCGACTTTTTCCCAGCAAACCTTGGTGAAGTAAGTGACGAACATGGGGAACATTTTCATCAGCAGATTTCAACTCTTGAGAAACGTTACCAGGGCAATTGGAATTCATCTATGCTGGCTGATTTCTGCTGGTCATTAATAAGAGACACTACACAGTCAGAGTACAAGAGACAGGCCAAGAGGAAACGACATTGAAGTGAGTGTGCTCCTTAAAATACATATATGTTGTGGGATAAATTTTTACCAGTACTTACACAATAATTACCATGATATCTTAAAAACGCAAACTAATTAAACAATTTCACTATCATTTTCAAATTCAGCATGCAAAAATACATAAGAATCGGCTACTTTCATTAAAGATACAAAAAATTCCTTAAAATTTGTTGACCAGTGTTATTAATGAACAAACAAATATATAAACCTCAAAATATAAATACCTGGTAACACACAAAATTGAATGAAACTTTTCATTGAATTTTCTGCGGCTGAAACTCTTGAGAAAGTTATTATTTTTATCATAATGAAAACATTAATACTAATTTTAATTCTTATGCATTGCCTGCCATAATAGTATCATCACAAAATTTGAAAAATTGTCATATATTCATAATTATATTATATTGATAGATTAACTAAATATCCGCATCTGGTGTGGTCACACACTGTGGGAAAAAAGGAAAAAAGTCAGTTGAATCGCGGACAGATAAGTACTACTAATACGCTTTCTTTTACAGATCTTTTCGTTGGTAGCTTAATTATATATTCATTTAGCATAAATTTGTGTTACAAGAATCTGTTTCTGTGTTTCATGAACAGTTTTGTGGGTTTGCTCAGGTGATGTCGCAATAAGCACGTGGTAGACCTACATTGTAATTTATTAATTTCCAAATGCTCATTTTTTGTATTGTTTTTTAACTAATTAAGAGCATGGCACCCCCATCAAGTACTTGCAGTCGCTGTGAAGGGAAATTTGCCGCTTACGCGTTTACAATGGCTAATAATAATGAACAGTTAGTTTGCAGGTGGTGATCAAGCATGGAAGTGCTGAGGAATGAGTTAGAATGTGAGAGGGAGGCCAGAGTTAGGCTTGAAGAAAGCGTGATGCTCCTGATGGCAAAATTAGAATCCCTTGAGACTCCAGTTACGACCCCTCCCGCCTCAGTTTCTACTAATAATATAAATAGTACTAATAGCCCTCTCTCTTCCCCTAGTTCCCAACCCTTCGTTCGAGTGCGTAATGGAGCCCCATTAAGAAAACGTAAGAGTTGTCTATCAGTAATAACAAACAATAAGTTTCCTGTTTTAGGTTTTGATGATGCTGATAAACCGGAAATACAACTCGTTGGCGATTCCATTGTTCGAGGGCAGCTCGAGGAATTCTGTGGGAGAAACCCTCGTCGTAGGCGCTGTTACTGCTACCCTGGTGCAAGGGTGGAGGATATAACTAATAGTGTTGACCATTTTACAGATGGTACCGCCGAGGACACAACGTATGTTATTCATGTTGGTACTAATAATGTTTTAAATTCTAGATTGGAAGAACTGCTGGTTAGGTACAGGGACTTACTAGAACGATTAAAGGAAAAAACAGATTGTTTTAACAGGTATACTTCCTCGAATTATCCAACGTAACGATTTCTACAGCAAGGTGACCTATATTAACAATAACCTAAAGTCTCTCTGCCAATGGGAAGGAGTGCATTTTGCGAATTTTTGGAACAGTTTCTACGGCAGGAGGGACTTGTTCCTCGGAGATGGACTTCATCTTAATGACGTTGGAGCTGCGTGTTTAGGAAGACTATTTCATAATACTGTCTTCTTTTCAGGCTGCCGTAACTCGAACGGTCCCAGCGTAAATTCCACAAATTTTCCTTGCGCTCACGAAGATATTGCAATTACAAACAATTTGAAGGTTCTATCCTTAAATGCTCGTAGCTTACGAAATAAAATAAACATTTTTTCTTTAATTGCTTGTAAAGACTATGATTTAATTGCGATAAATGAATCGTCGCTTAACACTGAAACATGTAACTTTGTAGGGGAGTATCAAATTAGAGGTTATAGACTTTTTGTTAAAAACAGAATAAGTAGGTGAGGAGGCGGTGTTATGTTGTATATCAAAGATAATATTGCGAATGTTATAGAAGTAAAGCACACAATTCCAGAACCAATAGATTCGACTATAGCAGAACTTAAATGGAACAATTTCAAACTTCTTGTTGCCATTATATATAGGCCCCCTAGGGCCCCTATCGAACAGCTGATACGGACGAAGCGTTATATCGTGAACTAAAGAGAATAATAGGTAGTGAGCAGGCTTTAGTTATGGGTGACTTTAATTGCACCAACGTGAATTACGATACAATGCAGGGAGACGCGGAAGGTAATCGTTTAGTTAATTTTCTCGAGGATAGCTTTCTTATTCAAAAGGTTGGGGAACCTACGAGGTTGGACAATATTTTAGATTTAGTAATAACTACGGATGATAGGGTAATTACTGATCTTCAAGTAATAGAACCGTTAAGCAATAGCGATCACAATATGGCAGTTTGTCCTCTCAGTAAGTCACTCGAAACCAGATAACTTGACTAAAATTCCCCTGCAAGCACGCAGACTTTTGTAAATTTTGAAATAAATTGTCACACGTCAATTGGGAAAACGTAATGGGGAACTCCAACGCAAAACTAATGTGGGAATTGTTTGAAACAGTATTTAGGACTATAAATGAGGAATGTGTAATGTACAAAATTAAGCGTGCGAAAGTAAATAACAAGCCATTGTGGTTTACTTCTAGAGTAGGAGACATTATAAAGAGTAGAGATAGGGCTTGTAGGCTACATAAGTGCGATAAAGACAATTTGTGGTTGCGAAACAAGTACATATCTCTAAGGCGTAAAGCGAAAAGTGTGATAAAAAAGTCCAAGCGCGAATTTGAAATCTCCATAGCTCATGACGGTAAAGAAAACCCCAAGCGATTCTTTCAATACGTCAACAATAGAAATCCAGTAAAAAGTGTCTTGGGGCCATTGCAAAACGTTAACTGAGATCTAGTTTCTGAAAACAAGGAAATGGCTACTTTGCTAAACGAATTCTTTACGTCAGTTTTTACTATAGAAGATGTAACGAATATCCCTACGGTCAGACATAATACCCTTTGATAATGGTAATATTTTGGATAATATTGTGGTTAGTGAAGTGGAGGTAATGCACTATATTGATAAAATGAAAATGCGTAAATCACCAGGGCCGGATTCCATATATCCCATACAACTAAAAGAATTAAAAGATAGCATTGTTGTGCCGCTAACAAAGATTTTAATGCGTCTATTTCTGAGGGGTGCGTACCAGATAATTTCAAGTTAGCAAACGTAACACCTATCTTTAAGAAAAGCGATAAAGGTGCGGCGAGAAATTATAGGCCAATCAGTTTAACATCTGTTGTAGGTAAGCTACTGGAATCAATAATTAGGGATCGTATAGTCGAACACTTAGAATTGCATAACTTAGTTAGAAATACGCAGCACGGTTTTAGGTGAAACAAATCTTGCTTAACTAATCTTTTAGAATTCTTTCAAAGCGTGGTTGACGTTTACGATAGTCATCAGGCAGTTGATGTAGTGTATTTAGATTTTCAAAAAGCGTTTGACACCGTACCGCACAAAAGACTCAGAGAAAACTAAGGTTCATGGAATAGGGGGTGTAGTAATAAATTGGATAGAAGAGTGGTTGCGAGGTAGTAAACAGAGGGTGGTCATTGATGGAGCGGAGTCGTGTTGGGCTAATGTAGCGAGTGGCATTCCTCAGGGTTCTGGATTGGGCCCCTTGCTTTTTCTTATATATTAACGATTTAGATTTCGGCCTATTCGGTGCAGTTTCAAAGTTTACGGATGACACGAAGCTGGGTGGTTAGAGGTAAAATCCAGAATGATCTGAATAAAATTGTTGATTGGTCAGTCACATGGCAAATGAGATTTAACGTCGATAAGTGCTAAATTTTACATATAGGCTCGCGTAATGGTAATTTTGCGTATAGTGTGTCAGGGAAAGTTGATAAGCGTAGAGCAGGAAAAAGATTTAGGAGTTATAGTCACTGGTGATTTAAAAGTAGCGAAACAAAGTACAGCAGCGGTCAATAAAGCGAACAAAGTGTTATGTTTTATAGCTCGGAATTTTGAGTACAAATCGCGCGATATTATAGTTCCACTTTATAAATCATTAGTTAGACCCCATTTGGAGTACGCGATCCAATTTTGGAATCTGCATATGCTGCAAAGATATAGACAAAATCGAGAGAGTTCAAAGACGAGCAACTAAGATGATTCCGTCGCTTAGGTCAAAGTCATACGAGGATAGATTTAAAGAGTTCAAATCGACTACACTCGAGACTAGGAGGCTAAGGGGTGATCTAATCCAGGTTTTCAAATTATGAATGGGTTCGATAACGTAGACAGAGATAGCTTTTTCGAAATATCTCAATATAATAGGAAGAGAAATAACGGGTTAAGTTGACAAGTAGAAGGCTCGAGACAGCAGTTGCCAAAAACTTTTTTATGCATAGAATAGTAAATAGCTGGAATAGTTTGCCGGTAGAAGTAATTAGTAGCACGTCTATGAACATGTTTAAAAATCGATTAGACGCACATGTTGATAGATTGGGTATAGTTTGAGGTAGTAAAATTAAGGGTTGGATAAGATAGATATTGATTCTCTCTTCATTAAAGATCACGATAACCAGACTAGAGGTCATAGTATGAAATTATTTAAGCCAAGATGTAGAACAAATTTAAGAAAACATAGTTTTACAAGTGTTGTGGGATATAGGGAGGCAGCATCTTGGGTTAGGGGATACTCTTTGTCCTTACACACCCCATTTAAAGAGATTCCTCTGCCGAGCGGTGCCCCCCATAGTATTGTGAGGTATTGAAAAACTCATGATCTTCACTTGCCCCACAAACACCTTTAAATGGGAGACCCATAATGGGTGCACTCACATTTCTACATTACTGTTCAGTCTTTACAGCCACACCTACACTTTTCCTCCTAAGTATATATATTGTAATGTACTGTATATGGTTGTAAATTGTGACTTGGTCCGCAATTGATATGGATCGTGACTTATTTTTGGTTGGCAAGGTACTGGTATTGATGGATACCGTAATGAAATTGACTGGATTCTTTGGATCTGATATATTTGCATTGTAACATATTTGTGGATAGTAGTCTATTATGACTTGATCCTCTGGATCCAGAGATTCTATCTTTAGTTTTAAATTGATAATTATTTAGTTTTGTAAGAATTGGTTGTTGCCAATGTACAGGCAGTTTTTACATAGTGGAGCCACTTCGATGGGCCGAAGTGGCCCCTAGTGTGCCCACTATAAAAATTTCATATGTTCTTATGTTCTTTGGGGTTCGGAACGCACGTAAAATTGTAGGTCCCCTCCGCCACCACGGAGGACATCCACAATACACAATTACGAACAGTTAGGTAGACCAGCCATGAGTGGATCCTAGGGTCTTTGTTGGTCTGAAACCTTTTAACATTACATAATATTATATGTTGAAAAACTGACATCCAGACTACCACTAAATTATATATACACAAATATATATATATATATATATATAATATATTATATGTGGTGTGTGTATATATACAGGGTGGTGCAAAAGTCTGGACCCATAGGCAATTTACTATATAAAAAAATCTCGATTTTTATAATAGTTTTTATAATTGAATTTTTGTTTATAATTTTACTAAATATTTTTTAGATTGTTACCCTATGGCAGACAAGTTAACAATAGCAGAAAGAATGGAGCTTGTGCTTTTGTACGCAAAAGAAGGAGCCACCTCACGTTGTCGCAAATTTCCTTATGCCTAGATTATACGAAATACCGTTACACTTATCGTAAATTCTGAACTAGAACGTTAAATTTAACATAATTTAGTCACTGGTGTATGGTTAATTAAATTTCATTTCATAATAAACTTCCTGCAGGCCACACTTTTTTTCCATATAAACCGCCTATAGGTCCAGACTTTTGCACCACCCTGTGTGTATATATATATTATATATATATATATATATATATATATATATATACTGTATATATATATGTGTTTTTATCGAAGGCCTTGTAATCGACACAACTGCAGGTACTGGTCACTTGATAATCCACACCTTTATGTGGATAAACATGTTAATTTAGCAGGATTAACAGCATGGTGTGGTTTATCATCCAGGGGTTTGGTTGGACCATTTTTCTTTAATGGGACAGTTACCGGTGCCGCATATCTCGACATGCTGCGGACAGAAATTATACCTGCAGTTCGGAAGTTGTTTGGAAACGACGACTTTTACTTTCAACAAGATGGAGCCCACCTCATTATCATTCTGATGTCAGAAGGTACCTTGATGAAACGTTGCCTAACCGTTGGATAGGACGAAGAGGAAGCGTTGAGTATCCTCCACGTTCACCGGACTTGACTCCACTTGATTTTTACTTGTGGGGCTACCTGAAGGATGCAGTTTATGGTACAAGACCCGAAACACTCGAACACCTTAAGATGCAATTAGGGAAAAGTGCGGGACCATCACAGCATCCACATTAGTCCATGTCTGCGAATCAGTTAGTCGACGCATTCAAAAGTGCATTCATGCCGCCGAGAACATTTTGAGCACTTGGCGTAGTTAATTAAATTTTATATGCAAACAACTCGAGCGCTATAACATTTTGATCACTTAGATTACTAATTTACCTTTCATTGGCAATTGCTATAACAATATATTGTTTGGTTTTTTAAATTATAAAATACATGATGCTATAAAGAGTATATAGTGTTTTTGGGACACCCTATATATATATATATATATATATATATTATATATATATATATATATATATATTATATATATATTATATATATATATATATATATATGTGTGTGTGTGTATATACAGTATATATCATATATATGTGTTATATTATATAATACAGGGCGTCCAAAAAAATGTATACACACTTTAAAATAATTATAAAGGCAGTGTTATTTAAAATACATTTCATTTTCAAAATGTAATAGAATCTACAGACATTATTAATTGTTTGTCAACGCCTGTTTTCAAAATGATTGTCCGTTCTTCCAGGCACTGCTGATAACGCGAAGCAATGGAATCGCAAACATCACGAAACATTTCGTTTGGTATTTGTGTGCATTCTCGTTCAATGGCTGCTCTCATTCAGCGACTGTTGCAGGTTTTATAGCGTAGACTTT